>OX422211.1:344764094-345364094 GCA_949130495.1 Sambucus nigra
CTATATAATTATGCTTATAGAAAGCCTAATTATATCTATTATCGTTAAGTGTATCCTAGGAGATAATTAGGATAAACTGGGAATAATAGGTATGTGTTGATTTCACTTAGAGTGAAGGGTACCATTGGAGGTATCCAATAAATCCTTAGATAGGATTGATGTATGTAGTGATTATTAAATTAAGAAATATTTGGGTTTTGTATCGTGCTTATATGAATGCATGATTATGATTCTTGGAGGGAATCTTTGGGATTATGGTCATCGTTAGATGATATAGGCCATTATGGATGGTTATATATTCTAGGAGGAATATATAGGCTATATATATGTATTGTGTGATTTAGGTATATATATATATATATATATATATATGTTATGATGGAAATGATTTTGGAAATATGAAAAAAAATGAATATTTTCAAAATGGAATGAGAAATGTTTTTCATAATTAATAAATTATGGATTATACACACCTCCCTAAATCGCTATCATAAGGGAAGTTGTGCGCGTTGTGGTGAAGCCTTCCTGGCTGTTGAGCAGGTTGGATATAGTCCCTAGGCCATATGGGCATTTGTATTACTGCGCTGGTTAGGGGATTCCGGGTGTGGTCCTGACTTTCCCGCAGGCAATATGGCCGCTTCCCGACGTTGGTAGATTCCCAGGTTGTCTTGTATAGATAGGCCCTGGAAGATGATAGCCATTTAGTAGTGCGTCCAGTGGGGAAACCCGGAGGGGCGGTCTTAGATTTATTAAAGCAATTCCTTATAATGGATTGGCTTTAATTTACATTTCCTGAGTATAAAAAGGGAAATGGGATCAAGGTTTGGCTTCGGTAACACTCCCGGATGGAAGAAGGGACGTGGAAGCATATGGTTTGATCAAAGCATTTTCATGATAATGAAAATGGCTTTGGGTACATTTCCTGAGTATAAAAAGGGGAAATGGGATGATTTATAAAGGTAAAGCATTTTTTTATGTTAATAAAATTGGCTTTTAAAAAGATATATGTTTTAGTAAAGCAATTCATGATAATGAATTGGCTTTTAAATACATTTCCTGGATATGAAAAGGGAAATGGGATAAAGGTTTGGCTTCGGTAACACTCCCGGATGGAAGAAGGGATGTGGAAGCATATGGTTTGATCAAAGCATTTTCATGATAATGAAAATGGCTTTGGGTACATTTCAAGAGTATAAAAAAGGGAAATGGGATGATTTATAAAGGTAAAGCATTTTTTTATGTTAATAAAATTGGCTTTTAAAAAGATATATGTTTTAGTAAAGCAATTCGTGATAATGAATTGGCTTTTAAATACATTTCCTGGATATGAAAAGGGAAATGGGATAAAGGTTTGGCTTCGGTAACACTCCCGGATGGAAGAAGGGATGTGGAAGCATATGGTTTGATCAAAGCATTTTCATGATAATGAAAATGGCTTTGGGTACATTTCAAGAGTATAAAAAAGGGAAATGGGATGATTTATAAAGGTAAAGCATTTTTTTATGTTAATAAAATTGGCTTTTAAAAAGATATATGTTTTAGTAAAGCAATTCATGATAATGAATTGGCTTTTAAATACATTTCCTGGATATGAGAAGGGAAATGGGAGGTTTTGAGATAAAATAATAAGTATTGATAAATACTTTGTATATAAACCCTCAGTCCGAGAGATAGATCCGGATGGTTATGGTAAAATATATGTATATGTACATATGGTTGAATCGAGTGCCGAGGGTCTAACGGATCCCGACGATCGACCGTGCCGCATAGTAGTGTATCGGGGGGTTCCTTGTTTGGATTTCGCTTCGCGAGACACCCCACGCACGAATATGGCACTGTGTTGAGACTGAGGAGAAGTTTAATCCTTAGTGCTCTAATATTATAAATGTTTATGATATATATATATATATATATATATATATATATTATATATATCTTTCTGTACTGAGGGACTGGCGGATCTCGATGATCGACCTTGCCGCATAGTAGTGTATCGGGGCGGTTCCTTGTTTGGATTTTGCTTCGCGAGACACCCCACGCACGAACATGGCATAGCGTGGAGATTAGAGTGAATTTTAGCCCTTAGTACATCTGTTGGACTATCTAGGGTAGATAGTGGTTGGGTATTAGACTAGTTAGCAGGGTAGCTTGACTAGGATGTTTAGAGGGATGCGCTAGGAGTGCACTACTAGAGGAGAGGTGAGGAGTATCTCATGGGAGTGCGATACCAATTTAAATATGAGATAAAACTATTTTTCTAAAAATAAAGCATTTATGCACTTGTAAAAAATTTTCAAACATTCGGGCTCTGACCCATTTGTCTACTCTCCTTTCTTTCTCTATACTATATATATATATATAGGTGTCCAGACACAGGGACGCCTGGATGACAATTCCTTCGAGTCAGACGTCAGTTACAGCAGCTGTGGATGCGTGAAGGTTTTTGATAGCCGCTTCCATACTTGTACTCTAGATAGGAGGTACTGTATAAAAATTCGAGCCAATGGATCAATTGCATTTATTTACTCTTTCAGTACATCATTCGATATAGTTGTATATTTGAACCGAGTGTTCGGTTATATTAATTTATTTCAGTTTCATTTACGCATTAACTTGTGGATGGTTTATTTTAATCGTTAAAAAGAGTAGTTAAGTAAAAGTTTTTTAACGCTCGCCTAATAGGATATTAGTAATTAAATGGATTTTCGACAGTGATGCTAAGAATGATCCATATGTAACTCCTGTTATAATTTGATATAGGAGTGATCGCTCAGTATCCCATTAGGCGAGTTGTTACAGATGGTATCAGAGCATCAGGTTCTAGTGTCCTTAGGAATCTGTGCAGACGTACTACGCTTTCAGCGTTGCTCTCATTTATTATAGAGCCTCAGGACTAGGATTGTTGATTTCTATTATGAGATTTCGTTCTCCTGCCATATTATGATATTATAGAAATATTTTGTGCGCTCGTTTGAGAATCGTGTGCGGAGCTTGGATGGCAGCAGGAGGTGAGGCTTAGCTGGAGCAGTTGGTAGAAGGTTGGGATGAGGACCTTAGTAGAGGTCACTCTCCCTATGATAATTGTTAAGGATTTCGGTGGCGACTACTAAATAATAAGTAGTTATGAGTACCACAGTACCGCTAAAGTGGAGAGTGGTACTAAAGACGAATTCCTCATGGAGATTGAGGGTTCGAAAGGGATCTTACGGATAGTTCTAACCGTGAGTCCCCATGAATCAGCAGGATGAGAAGAATGCTGTTTTGGGAATTATTCGCCCAAGGATCAGCCAGAGGCCGACGGTGAATAAAGAGTATTATTGAGAAGTGAATCTTGTACCTAAGTGAGTTAGGTGCAATAAATGATGAGTCCTTTCCAGGAAGGATGGGCTCACTAAAGAATGGGTATGTTCGAGGACCCCATGGTTGGACATCCACTTGGGGAATTTGTTAAAATGAAGTTGCTATGAGTTTTACCTCAATTGAGGAGGTATATTTGGCGTGACTAGATAAAGTCGCGGCATTAGTTAACCCTAGACTCGTGTGTGTAATTTGAGCTCTATATTTGGTCTCGATAATATAATAATATAGGCTTGTATGTTTTCCGCGATAGCGGAATTTTTCTTTCTTTCACTCGCTATAGAGGCGGGTGATTATGTTTTATATATATAAGTATAATGTATTGGTTGATCAGAGCGATAGCAGGCTAATGATGGCAAGTCTATCGTGTCCGTAGTTCCATGAGGGGACAGGTTGTTATTTTGGTGTCTCACCTTGATAAAGGTTGAGTTCACCTTTATTGTTATGGAATGATGGAGCCTCGATGAGCAGAGGCTTCCTTATTTTGGTTGGTATATGTGGCAACCTTATAGATATAATTAAAGGCCCACAGGATTATTGTTGAGCTGTAAGGTTTAGCTCAGTACCAGTTTGCGCAAGGACTTAGAAATAGTGCGAGCGCTGGGTGGTGTGACTCTTAGTTAGAGATAGGAGTTCAGACCACCTTTTGTTGTTTAGGGATAGGATTATCCCGGTTCCATGTCTGAAATAACGGGACTCCGTGACCGACGAAGTCAAGTGTTAATGTGTGGAGGGGTTCCTTATTTGGATTTCGCTTTGCGAGACACTCCACACATGACTCTTAACGGCGTCGGGCGTGGAGAGCTGTTATTGGATGCAAGGATGGGGGTTAGTCTTATAGTGTGGATGAACCACTATAAACTATGAGCCCGGTTAGGATGGTACGCTTATGGAAATATTGTGCTATGGAAAAGCACTAAAGTGGTCCCCTCGCCACAAGTGGGTGGGTGAGGATGGACTTAGAGATATTGGTTTGAGGATAATAACCATCCTTAATGAAAAGTCAGATTCTGAGAAGGTATGCTTTGGGCATTATGTACGTGACACTTTTACAGAAAGTGGGCACTTCGTTTGATTAGGTTTCCTTCTGTATGGGCGGAAGGATAAGATAGTAGGAATGCGTTCATAGGCTAGCCTAGTAGGATTTAGGACGTCCCGCTTGTGTGCCTTGGGTCGTTATATCTCGATGACCGACTACGCGAGAGAGTAGTGTAACGAGAGGGTTCCTTGTTTGGATTTCGCCTTGGCGAGACGTCCCACGAATGAAACATAGAAATTGTCGGGAGTTGAGAGAGACCTGGGGCACTAGGGACATACTTAGGATGTTGTTAGTTTCGTGTAGGTAGGGTAACGCATAGATATAGCATTGTAGGATATAGGCTCGATAGATTTAGCGGCGTCGAGGTTGGGAGGATTGAAATTTCGCGATTTGGAAGGACCCATAAGTGAGTATTACACCGGGGAAATGAGCTCCTTATTTGGGAGAGAGTGTTACGTGTCGATCGTTTACTACGGATGTGCATATATGCACATGTTAGAAAGGTGTATGGGCACCTTGGTAAGTTGGTTTATATACCGCCTGAAATAGAATGGGCGTAGTATATAAGGTTGAAATTCATGCCGATAGGCAGTATAGATGATGGATATTATGTGACGTAGAAGAGTCACTTAGCGATCGTGATAGTCGTGTAGCATATGGTTGAGAACCGTTGGGTTAGTATTGTTTCCCTTGAGGTATTAGGATTTGGAGTGATCCTAAGATTGGTGGTGTAGGTCGTATCTGAATTTCGAGGACGAAATTCTGTTATAAGGGGGGGTATGTAACAACCCGTCCTTCTTGGAGACAATTAAATTCCATAATTAAGTATAATTTGGAATTTGGAGAATATCTCAAAATAGTGATTTTTGGGATTTTCGAAGGGTGTTATAAATTATTTTGGGACCACATAGGTCGAAATATTTTATTTATATGTCGCCGTGGAGTATAGCGACGAAAGAGGTAAGATTTTGAGTAGAACACCGCATTTAATTATTTTGGGATAGAATAGTGATTTGCGGTCAAGTACCTCGGATGGAAATTTCGACTGCGTCATGAGTCTCGGAATGTTCGAGATAGTCAGAAAAGAGTGTCCGATTGTCGAAATTGAGTTCCGGGTAATTTTGGAGTTAAATAGGCTCGTAATTGGGTAAACGAGTCGTTTTTGGGTTTTTAGGGGTTAAAACCCTTTTTCTCTCTATATATAGAGGAAGAGAGAAGAGAAAGAAGAAAGAAGAGAGGGAAGAGAGAGAGAGGGAAGAAAAGAGGAAAAAGGGGGAGATTCCGGCCAGCCTCCGCGGGATTCGGCTCGAGGACGTCGGATTTTATCCACGAGGCAAGTGTTTACTTGCTTTATTTATTTTTGAGCATAAATATCTCATATTATTGTTGGTATAACAAACCCTAATGATTTTGGGTTGGGTATTCGTGGATAAAACGGGTTTTCGGGAGATAAAACGAATAAACCCCTAAAATTGGTAAATTGGAGATTTTAGAAATTAACCAAAAATATTGGGTGATTCCGGGTTCTAGGATGTTTGGGACCCGTATTATAGGTGTATTTGTTGTTGGTAGAAGTTGTAGGCCGTTGGATGAAGAGAGGGAAGCTTGGAGGAAGCCTCCATGGCCGAAACAGCTTCTCGGAGAAGAAGCTGCCCGACTTAATCGATCGATCGAGCCTGGGGGATCGATCGATCAAAGCCTTCGATCGATCGACGGCCAGGGGTCGATCAATCGACCTCTGCTGAAAGTTGACAATTTTCTTAAGATGATTTGGATGGGATAGATTCCATTTCATCTTTCTTTGAGGTTAATTAGGTGATAACCTAAAGGACCTTTTAGGACTTTATGGTCCATAAATTAAGGTAATTTAGGAGGGTAAAGTAAGGGTTTTAAGTATATAACCCTTAATCTATATTTTCGAGGAAAATAGAATAATTGTAGAATTTGATGTATTAGGGTTCCTAATTAAATTGGGGACTTCTAAATGATTAATCGGACTAGGTGTAGTCTCGGGGTTCAAGGAAATGAAATCCTTAACTCGTTAAATTTAAGGTTGTTCGGGTGAGATAAATCCCGAGGATAATTCTCGTAGGCATACAGGCCTATATAATTATGCTTATAGAAAGCATAATTATATCTATTATCGTTAAGTGTATCTTAGGAGATAATTAGGATAAACTGGTAATAATAGGTATGTGTTGATTTCACTTAGAGTGAAGGGTACCATTGGAGGTATCCAATAAATCCTTAGATGGGATTGATGTATGTAGTGATTATTAAATTAAGAAATATTTGGGTTTTGTATCGTGCTTATATGAATGCATGATTATGATTCCTGGAGGGAATCTTTGGGATTATGGTCATCGTTAGATGATATAGGCCATTATGGATGGTTATATATTCTAGGAGGAATATATAGGCTATATGTATGTACTGTGTGATTTAGGTATATATATATATATATATATATGTTATGATGGAAATGATTTTGGAAATATAAAAAAAATGAATATTTTCAAAATGGAATGAGAAATGTTTTTCATAATTAATAAATTATGGATTATACACACCTCCCTAAATCGCTATCATAAGGAAAGTTGCGCGCGTTGTGGTGAAGCCTTCCTGGCTGTTGAGCAGGTTGGATATAGTCCCTAGGCCATATGGGCATTTGTATTACTGCGCTGGTTAGGGGATTCCGGGTGTGGTCTTGACTTTCCCGCAGGCAATATGTCCGCTTCCCGATGTTGGTAGGTTCCCAGGTTGTCTTGTATAGATAGGCCCTGGAAGATGATAGCCATTTAGCGGCGCGTCCAGTGGGGAAACCCGGAGGGGCGGTCTTAGATTTATTAAAGCAATTCCTGATAATGGATTGGCTTTAATTTACATTTCCTGAGTATAAAAAGGGAAATGGGATAAAGGTTTGGCTTCGGTAACACTCCCAGATGGAAGAAGGGATGTGGAAGCATATGGTTTGATCAAAGCATTTTCATGATAATGAAAATGGCTTTGGGTACATTTCCTGAGTATAAAAAAGGGAAATGGGATGATTTATAAAGGTAAAGAATTTTTTTATGTTAATAAAATTGGCTTTTAAAAAGATATATGTTTTAGTAAAGCAATTCATGATAATGAATTGTCTTTTAAATACATTTCCTGGATATGAGAAGGGAAATGGGAGGTTTTGAGATAAAATAATAAGTATTGATAAATACTTTGTATATAAACCCTCAGTCCGGGAGATAGATCCGGATGGTTATGGTAAAATATATGTATATGTACATATGGTTGAATCGAGTGCCGAGGGTCTAACGGATCCCGACGATCGACCGTTCCGCATAGTAGTGTATCGGGGGGTTCCTTGTTTGGATTTCGCTTCGCGAGACACCCCACACACGAATATGGCACTGTGTTGAAACTGGGGAGAAGTTTAATCCTTAGTGCTCTAATATTATAAATGTTTATGATATATATATATATATATATATATATATATATATATATATATATATATATATATATATATATATATATATATATATTTATCATTCTGTACTGAGGGACTAGCGGATCTCGATGATCGACCTTGCCGCATAGTAGTGTATCGGGGAGGTTCCTTGTTTGGATTTCTCTTCGCGAGACACCCCACGCACGAACATGGCATAGCGTCGAGATTAGAGTGAAGTTTAGCCCTTAGTACATCTGTTGGACTATCTAGGGTAGATAGTGGTTGGGTATTAGACTAGTTAGCAGGGTAGCTTGACTAGGATGTTTAGAGGGATGCGCTAGGAGTGCACTGCTACAGGAGAGGTGAGGGTATCTCATGGGAGTGCGATACCAATTTAAATATGAGATAAAACAATTTTTCTAAAAATAAAGCATTTATGCACTTGCAAAATATTTTCAAACATTCGGGCTCTGACCCGTTTGTCTACTCTCCTTTCTTTCTCTATACTATATATATAGGTGTCCAGACACAAGGACGCCTGGATGACAATTTCTTCGAGTCAGACGTCAGCTGCAGCAGCTGTGGATGCGTGAAGGTTTTTGATAGCCGCTTCCATCCTTGTACTCTAGATAGGAGGTACTGTATAAACATTCGAGCCAATGGCTCAATTGCATTTATTTACTCTTTGAGTACAGCATTCGATATGGTTGTATATTTGAACCGAGTGTTCGGTTATCTTAATTTATTTCAGTTTCATTTACGCATTAACTTGTGGATGGTTTATTTTAATCGTTAAAAAGAGTAGTTAAGTAAAAGTTTTTTAACGCTCGCCTAATAGGATATTAGTAATTAAATGGATTTTCGACAGTGATGCTAAGAATGATCCATATGTAACTCCTATTATAATTTGATATAGGAGTGATCGCCTGGTATCCCATTAGGCGGGTTGTTACACTTAGGTTATTTTAGATGTCACTATCTCTCTCATCTACTTAAGCACACATAGTAGAATAATTCATAAGAGTGTGTGTGTGTGTGTCTATATATATATATATATATATATATACACTAATACGACACCCCTAGGCTGAGTTGCAGTGCATGCATACTCTGTTATCAAGTCCCGATACATCACGTACTAAATAAAATGACTACAGGTTCAGAATCACTCTTGAACCATAAATACAACTCACACAAGTTGGAGGCGAAAATAGTTCTAGGCCGTTGAAATACGTACATACCTAACACACCCAAACGACCGATCACACCATTGTTCAAACGAATAGTGATCAACCCTAAGTACTATGTTCTAAGGTACGAGTCTGAAATCCCCTAAAATGGCTCATTAGGATAAGACCTCCCATGACGCGAAACCTCCTGTGATAGTAAGCAGCGTAGGTATGTTCATTACACATAATATCACAATCAACATAATATATGCATGCACTCATCCTATACATACATAGAGTATATCTCAAGTTTTTCCCATAAACTAATAATTCACATTTTATTCCCATTTTCCACTATTCCTAACATCTCTTGTTAATTGAAAGGATATAATAATTTAATTAATTCTTTTAGTAGTTACTCTAAATCCGTACTTACTAGTACAAAACCCAGAATCATTATACCAAGCCCTAATTATATTTTAATTTCTAATAATCCTTTTTCTCGATAAAATTACATTCTGCCCAGAAATATAGACTGACTATTTGAGACTTTTCTCATCCTTTTTTGAAAAAACTTAAAACTACAAAGTTATTTAGAACATGATTCTATACAAGAAAACACGAGCACGCTACCAATTTATGCTTAATACATCCTAAAATTATCATACAATGTTCATCCATTTTCTAAAATGATTTTACATATGTTTGACTTTCAGATTCGTATGAGTTCACTTCAATTCTAGTTAGATAGATGAATCTCAAATTTAATCACATGCTTTTCTCACATTTCAAAATCATAAATAAACTATATTATCCTAATCATGAGTTATATAATCCCAAATGATGTTATGTCAAATCATAACCTTAGAAACCTGAGTTTTTATCCAAAAATCCTATAATAGCATGTACTTCAGCAAACTCATAATTAAGCAAGTTTAAATAACTTTCCTCTTAGGATGATTCTGAATTTTCCTTGGAGAAAATTATGTAAGTTCCTCCTCCTCGTTCTTCCTAATTTTCGGCGGTTCTAAGACCATACACCTTATTGAGAAACTCTTCACTTTCTGGTAAAGCTCTCACACTTTCGGAGGTTCTAAAACCTGACTTCTGCATAATTACTGAATCGATTCGGTCCACTCAGACCTGGACACTGCCCATCTAGCGAATCGATTGGACCAGGCCGAATCGATTCACCCCTGCGAATTTTCCAAGTTTTGTTTTAAGGGTTATGAACCCTAAATTTCTCCCAAACTCAAATATCTTCCATTCTCAACACAACCAACAACATTTATCTACCCAAAGTCATCCCAATATGATTTATAACTACTATAATCCATAATTTCATCATCAAAACTAAGATAAGGGTTTAATTCCCATAAATTCCATTTTTGATCCATAAATGCAAATACACAACTATCACACAAATTATTCATCTTAAAACATATATTAGAAAGTAGAAAACTTGCCTTAGGGTTGAAATCTCAGATTTCTTTTGGGTAGAAGGAATCTCTCATCTTCAATCTTCAATCTTCAATTCTCTCTTCTTTCTCCACTTTTCTTTTCCTCTTTCTTTCTCTTTTTTTCTCTCTAAGTGTAAGACATAATATGAGGAAATTAGGGGATTTGGAAGACTAAAAATCGGGCTTAAGTCTAAAGTCTCCAACTTAAGTGGTTAATACCACATTAAAATGACTCGCCAATACGCATATAAGTCAAAACCAGGTAAAATTGCCCGAAATCCAAAAATACAATATGGCACTTATTTTGACTGTCTCGGACATTCTGGGACTAACTACGCCCTCTAAATTGGCATCCGAAAATTTTACAATCATTTCGAGTTCCAATTTCAATTAAACCATAATGTCATTTTAAATACATGACACTATAAACATGCAACATGAGGATATTTACCTACACATATGGTAAATATGCAACATTCCAGTAAATATTAACATCCATTTCATTCAATTAATATTTACTCCTAATCCAACATTTTATATAATTACCTTATAGGGTAAATTTAATATAAAATTAGCCTCCTAAAAGCGAGGGTTGTTACATTATCGTCTATCCACATCTAAGTCAAACCTAAAGCCCAAGTCCAACTATTTGATTCTAGGGTCATTTAGTGTTTGGAGTATGTTTGTTCATAATATTTTGTACTTGGGTACGCTAGTTTCCTTACTAGTTCGTTTGGTCTAAAACTAACGGAAACCGCCAGTTGACTCATTTGACCGTTAGCTAACATTTTTAACAATTGTCTATCACATGGTAAATGAAATATCTGCCCTTGAAATTAAAGCAATAAATGTTTACTATTTATAAAAGTTATTTAATTAAAACAATTTAATAATAATGATTTAATATTAATAAAAAAAAGTTGTTAAAAATTGGTAAAAAATAATTTCTGAGAATTGTTAAAAATAATTTTCAAAAAAATTAAAAATGATTTCAAAAACTGATTTTAAAAATAGTTTTCAACAAAAGAAAATATATTTAGGTTCAAAATAAAAACAATTTCAGTTAAAAAAATAAAAATGATTTCAGTTAAAAACTATATTTATAAAAAAAACTGTTCAAAAAGTTAAAAATATTAAATACGGTTTATATATATATATATATATATATATATATATATATATATATTTTAATAAGAACTATTTAATACAAGCTTTTTAACAATAAATGTTTAATGAAATTTATTTAATATTTATAAAAACTTTTAATATTTCTAAAAACTGTTCAATATTTCTAAAAATTGTTTAACATTTACCAAAACTATTTAGTAAAAATTGTTTATAATAAAAATTATTAAAAAAAATATTTTTAGTAGACAATTATTTTTAACCATTTTAAAATTATTAATATTTAAAAAATTGTTCAATATTTATAAAAATTGTTTATATATATATATATATATATATATATATATATATATATATATATATATATATACATAATATTTAGAAAAAATAACACTTAAAAAGGTTGTTTAAAATTGTTGAAAAATAATTTTCGAAAATTGATTTTTTTCCATCCAAGAAAAAAATTGATTCTCACTTCAAAAAACTATATGTAATGTTTATAAAAATGTTAAAAAAACTGTTTATAAATACCTAAGAAAAGAAATCCTATTACAGCTAGAAAATATATTACTAAGAAAAAATAAATTCAACAAAAGAATTGATAATCTCGGGCCAAAAAAACGTCTAGAAAACAAGTTCCGGCAAAAAAAAAACTCCGACCAAAAAAATTGATAATATCTGGCCAAAAATGTCCAAAAAAATCATCTTCGTCCAGAAAAAAATTATCTCCTTCTAGAAAAACAAACTCTGAAAAAAAACGTCTTGAAAAACAAGCTCCGGCAAAATAAACATCCAGAAAAAAAATTCTAGCAAAAAAAACAAACTTTCGGTCGAAAAAAATACGGCAAAAAAAAAACTGGCCAAACTCCAGGAAAAAAAAAAGAAATATCCAAACCCCAAGCCAAAAAAAAAACCTTCGGCCAAAACGAAATGAAGAAAGAAGAGTGGGTGGGTTACATGTTACTAAAATGGAACAAAAATGATTTCAACCAAAACGATTTCAACAAATTAAACCAACCGCCGGCTAATTTAGGAATCATAAATTAGATGAAAAGTCTTTTTCAGAGCAATACCTATGACAACCAGTTACCTATGCACTGTATTTCTTCCATATAAGTATGCAAACCCTGATAAGATTTGCCTAGTGTAATTTTGAATAACAGGCTCCTAAAGAGACCAAATTCTTAAAGTAATTTGTGGATGCAACCACCATAGACAAATTCCAAATAAACTAAAAATGTTTCTTCACCCTGAGAACATTGAAGATCACAGATAGACGGATGTGAGAGAGAGTGTGAGAGAGAGAATGGATTTGAGGGTTTAAGGTAAGGATATAATGGTAATTAAACGAAAGGGTATCTAGGGTAGATGATGAAAAAGGTACAACTGTTAAACGGTTGTTAGCCAAATTGTTAAAATAACACCTAACCAACTATAACAAAAAAAAAAAAACGTACCCCAAGCACCAATTCTTATAAACAAATGTATCCCAAACAGTAAATGACCCTTGATTTTATGAAAAGCTATCCATACAATTTAATTCAATTAACCCGAATATTTATATTCATCATTAATATTAGTTGCGGGACTCTTGCTTAAAGTTTCTTCGTTCAAATTAATTTATCACATTATTATTATTTAGGTGTCATCATAGCCAGCTAACCCTATTGTTTGTCCTGCACTTATTCGGGCCCATCTCAAGTTTTACACCACACACATTCCCCCCGTAATAGCCAACCAACCCATATTATGTTAGCGCTGCACTTATGTTCGAGGTTCTACGCACGACACATCATAATAGCCAACGAACCCGTTTAACTGTCAACCCTGCATTTATTACGCCGTCACACACTCACAAGTCACAATAGCCACCTAATCCGTTTAATAGTCAGTGTTGCACTTATTAACGACGCCAATTCATTTTAATACATGTTTATTCTCTTAGGCATTAATTCTCAATTTTTTTTTCTCCTCATCTCAATTTATCTTTATTTCATTTTATCCCCGCCCTATTATAGAGAATACATCTCAAACCTACCCCTACTCGCATACCTAGAGGTCTCCAAAACACAATCGCGTCCTATCCTATTTCGTTAGATGAATTTCTATAATTAATTTCGTCCTAATATCGCACTTAGATTAACCAAGTAATGGAATGACAAAAAAAATCAGCCCCACCTCGGAATCTCTAATTCGTACAATTTTACACTAACTAGTCCCACACCTAACATATGTTAATCACGACAAAGCATACCCCCTAGTCCTATAACTATCAAGTATTCCAAAATTTAAGGTGAGAGCAATACCCAAATTCCGTCGTCCCCCGCAATGATTAATTTAAGGGTTTTTTACCGATTAGTCCCGTTTACTAAGTATGTAGTTCAATAGGTCCTAACATCCTTTTTTTTGCTCCATTAGGTCCCATGAAATAAGATTTTTGTTCCAATAGGTCCTATTTGTAAACATATAGTGAATATTCATTGTATGCACAAATAGGACGTATTAAGGAAAAAATATTGTGATAGGACCTATTAGGAAATATCCCATTCAAACATGACTTAATAGGAAGATCCCCTTAATTTAATCGACACAATAAATCGCGCAACTATAATTTATACGCACAATTTCTCGTAAAGGCACACTAAATCTCAATTTAAATTTATTAAATTCATAATCGTAACCAACACCAATATTTTTATTCAATAATTATGATCGTAACGCCATGCAAATATGTAACACATAATTTTAATTCATTTTAACCATTTATACGTAATTTTTCATGGTTATGTGCATCTAGTTTTCAAATAAATCGACGTTAAATGGTTTCTACATGCAAACCTATACCCACATACCTAAAACCCAAACTCCACCCTAATCACATAAGGATTACAAGTATTAAAATCAGATTAATATTTTTCAGAAAAATAGTCCCATTATTATCTTTCACTTTTCCTAATTAAGTTGTTAATTTCTTTTAAGAAAAGCACATGAATTAAGATTTAGGCTATATCTAAGACGCATGATACTAAAGGGAGAGAATCGAGATATTCATGCCTTAGATTAGTTGGTTAAGAAATCTAATTAGATGGACTGGAATCCTCTTGAAAAGTTAAAAAATATTGACCCTTGCACCAACTTGAGAAAAAACTAATTGAGCCTTCAAATCTTGAGTAAAAACTTGATAACATTGGGGCTAGGGTTTTTCGAAGGAAGAAGATGAAAATTATGAGGGTCTACTGCTCTTAGAGGTTGTGAAAATATATTTGAAAAGTCTTAACCTCATATTAATTTAAGTGGAGAAAGATTACAGAATTTAAGTGGCATTAGAATCCTATTAAAACTAAAACAGTTCGCCTGTTAGTTACGCTCCAGAACCGTAACAAACAGTTAGTCACGCTTTAAAGCCGTGACAAATTATCTGAAGCGGGAATTTTATTTTGGCCATATTTTTTAGCGTAGAGAGTTTTATATTTTGGGAACTCTTCTAAACAACCCAAGACTTATATATACTCATATTAGGAGTCTTTTAAGCTAGCTTTTCAAATTTCGAATTAATTTAATTAAAACGGGTTTAAAAATTATGGGTTGTTACAGATAAAAAAATGGATGAAATGTCGTGAAAGGTATTTATATGGACCTAATCATTTAAAATTTGTTAGACCTAATTAAAACGTACAAATTGTCCAGTCAAGAGACTAGACCGTAAAAATATATAAAAAAAAATTCGAAACTAATACAGCAATGGGTGTAGCTACGTGTGAACGAACAGTATTGAGTTGTATGCTGATTAAGAGCATTGTAAATCCATAAATTTGAGGTAAAAAATGCATCGCGCTCACTAAATTGTTATAAATGGCGAATGGTATGGAATTGGATTGTTGAAAAAACACACTGCTAATTTTTATGAGCACTAGAAAACTAGGGTAAAAGAACCCCAAACAGTGCATATCAAGCAAAACTTTTCCACGAGGGTTTGACTATGTTTTTTTTCCCCAAACGAATAGCAGTATTCCGTTTGAGCCATTATATAATTCGTATCCCTATATTTTGAATTATTATCGTGGGACCTCCAATATACAAAACCTAATTTCTATCTTATACCATTCTCACCCAAACACACATTTTGCTGCTACAATACTTTTTTATTGGCTAGAAATCACCAACTTCTTTTTCCAAACACAACAAATTTCATAATTGCAATTTTGTTTTAGCTGATCCACCTTTCACAAACTTACAATCTGTGTTTTTTCTTCCCGTGAAATGTGATTTTAATTAGAAGGGATAAAATGTCCAAAAGAATATACAAAGCCCGGATCAGGCCAAAGGCCTACAACAAAATTCAGACAAAAAGAAAATAAATCTCACCAAAAAACACTAGCCCAATCATGGCAACAACCCCGCCAAACGGCACATAGACCCCAACACTAACAAATTTGGGTTTTTCGGAGGTGAAATTTATACCATATACGTCGCCGTAGTTTGAGAGCTTTGACCAAATATGTCGTCGTTTTTAATATTTATACCATATACGAGGTGTAATTTTTTTTTTCTCTTCGATGCCTCATTTTTCTAATATCAACCTCCAAATTACCCATATGCGTTGGGACGCTCTAAGTTTACTGGTTAACTTTTGTAATGTAATCCCGGTAATTAAAAAAAAAACTTGACAAATAGGTTCTATTTATAGAAGACACTTCCTATTAGGACTTATCACAATAATTTTTTTCCAATAGATCTTATTTATACATATAATGAATATTCATTATATGTTTACAAATATGATCTATTGAAAAGAAAAGAAAATCATGTCACTTGCTGGAGCAAAAAAAATATTAAAATCAACGAAATAAGATACTTAATAAATGAGATTAATTGATAAAAAAATCCTTAAAAAATATAGCAAAAGACGTGTTATTTTTTAACTCATTAATGGATTGATGAAACCTCGAGATAAAGCAATTATAAAGGTGAAATGTTAATAATGAAACAAATATTATATCCAAGGATAAAGTAAATACCAACCTGAGGCCAAAGTCCAAATTATGGGATGAAAGTCTGTAACCTAAGGGTAAGGAACTTGACTCACTTGACTTTAGTACAAATTACTATTTAGACATAATTTGCACAAGAACAAGAATGAGAATCTTCACAATTTCATTACCAAAGCAAATACTAACAATTTAGTTATATGTAGCTATCATTGAAGTACAAAAAGTCTAATGAATCATTTTTTTCCTACTACAAAATGATATCATTAAAGATTACGAATTTATGCCAAACTAATAAATAAAGATTACTTAAAATATGGCACTCATATAAACATTAGGCGTTGTTCCTGTTGTAGTGTAACTTTTTTCGTTTTATCAAGCCAAAATTCGCTCAAAATACCAAAAAAAAAAAAATGGTATTTCGATTTTACCCACTATATAATTTTCATTACCAGATTTTACATCATTTTGTTTTGATTTAAATTACAAATAGTTTTTTGTCCCTATTGTGATGTTATCGCAAAAACAATGGCATTAACTAGATGCATAGGTAATATCACTTTACGTGCACTAATGTTATTTTAGGAAGTAAACATTAATTTTGAAATATGTTGAACTAAAAATTAAACAAGCTATTTTTTTTAACTAAATGACCCCACCCCCCAAAAAATATTGTTACTTTGTAGTAAAAAAAATACTTTTTTATTTACTAAACATACATTTGCTAGGTCTGTATAGTAAAAATTTGTAGAATTTATTTATGTCTAGCCTATTTATCAATATTAGGGCTTTTATAACTACAAAAAAAAAAAAAAAAAACTTTTATTTTGGTCAATATCTTATTTGTTCGGTAAAGTGGGGTTATAGCACAAAATAGATCTTATTTTACAATATAACTCTTAGTTCCACAAAACTAAAACTAGAAGGTGATTTTTACCGGTAGAAAGTAATACTTGATGATGTCGTCATCTTGCTCAAGTGAATATTTGTGCTGGATTCATCTTTTTGCTCAATTTATGGAGTTGAAAATAATTTACCCTTTTGATTTTATCTTTCACCAAACCTCTATCATTCAACATCGATCGAATAATTGACTTAACAGCTACTATTCATTAGCGTCGGTCCTAAGATTGAGAGTATTTCGTGCGAAAATTAATTATGGCCCTTTTAAAAAAATATTGTAAAAAAATATTAAATTCCTAAAATGGGCCCCTAAAAAATTATAGCTCATTTTAGTTGGGTGGAATTTTTGGATAGTTGAATCATTCCTTGTACAAATTAATTTTGGGTAGTTAAAAAAATGCCCCTAAAAAAATAAACTTGGTTAAAAAATTGACATTTTTAATATACATAAAATATTTTTGAACCCCTAATATATATATATATATATATATATATATATATATGTGTGTGTGTGTGTGTGTGTGTGTGTGTGTGTGTGTGTGTGTGTGTGTGTGTGTATACTCTAAATTGGGCTATGTGTCATTGTCCATTTGGAACATGACTAGGACCGGCCATGTTTATTATTTTCCTAAAAGTTAAGTAGACAATGGATATTGTTGATGTAAAAAAATTAGATAGCTCTAATTATTCAATCACAGATAAATAAAATGAGACAAAGATTTTAAAGTGGTTCAGCCTTATAAGAATGGCCTACGTCCACTGTTATGTTATTGCTGAGTGTTTTGGGAATTCTCGATTACAAGCTCTCTCAAGAAATTCCGGTCCCTTTGAATGAGGTTGATACAAGGTATTTATAGCCCTTAGGCTGTACATGAAAGGGTGTTACATTAAATGATACACATATGAAAGGGTAATTCATTTAATGTTCATCAAGCATGCACGTCAAGATGATAAGCATTCAATGAATAGTTAAACTGTTGATTATCTGACAATTAATGTTGTGGTCGAGGTGCAGCTCGAACCGCCTTAGTTGCTCGTCGTCCAAAAGTTCCTCGGAACATTGGAGTTCCTCGGAGGATAAGAGTTCCTCGGAGGGTTGGTGTTCCTCGGAATGAGTATGTTGGTCGGGGAAATAATCTTCGTCGTTGTTATTGTGCCACGTAGATTGACACGTGTCTTCTTATTATTCGTCCACATCAGTATACTAATTTTGGTGTCAACAGAAGCCCCCAATGTTTCATATTTCGAACTTTGAGGAGTATGGAACATTCTTTCTCGGTATATGGCTGACATGACTCAGAATGTGTCTCTAAAGTGTGTGCTCTCTAGGCTCAAGTGCAAGCCTATCGTTCAAGTAATAATCCGACAAGTCGGGTATCGATCCTCAGGGAAGAAGGATAACAGAAGTTGTGACGACGGGATAAGATTAAGGAATCCTAACAATGACTCTAAAAGAAAAGAAAAAGATTGATTTGGCTTTTTGAGATGGATTAAACTAAATGAAATTATGAAAGTATAATGAAAAATGCAACTAACTAAATTATCTAAATGAGGAATGAAGAATTGAATTGAACTTTTTAACTAAATGATGAGAAGACAGGATGGGAATACAATCCCCCAACCCTAGTGTAATGCAGTGATAACGTTGATCATAAATTTATCCGATTAATTCAAACCCGGAATTTAGTACTCCCAAGCATTATGTATACGAGGTTCAAGCCCGCGTCATACCTAATCTGAGGATGAGTAAATCGGTATCGCGGTAATTACACTCAAATTGTACTCTAAATCATCACGAGTACCCATAGGCAAACGAGATATAAAGATCTACAATTCTTATGAAATTACGCGATACGATTTAAATTAATCATTAAATTCAGCGGATCGACGTTATACACATGCACTAACACATCAGGTTGGGTTCATGCATCCCAACCTTGAAAAAACTAGCCGGACATGTTAATTTGACTAATGCATGAAATAATGGCGTTGCATGTGTAGGAATTCATGATAGAACTAGATAGAAACATGTAAATACGTATTATGAATGCGGAAATAAGTTGAATCAAATAGGAAAAACTTAGCATGCAAGAACAATAATAAGAAACAAGAACTTTGAATTAAAACTGGTAAAAACAAACCCGAAACAATGAATTCTTGAAGTAAATTGTGCCCTTGATGTTCCTAGATATTTCTCCCCTTTTTCTCTATCAAAAACTCTCTAAAAATGGCCCTAAAAGCTGCTCTTAGGTTAATGCCTTCGTTCCCCACAAGTTTGGGGTGTTTAAAACGTATTAGGAGACTTGGAGACCAATCCAAATGAAAGACAAAATTCGCGTGTCAGGTACAGCGAACCGGTTCGCAGGTACAGCGAACCGGTTCGCATGTACCAGCCTGGTCTTGCTCTCAGCACTTAGATTTTTTTCTGGTTTCTCTTCTTTTCTTGGATTTTTCTTCAACTTCAACTGAGCATAACTTTTCAACCGTAGCTCGGATTTGGGTGCCGTTTCTTCCAGTGTTCTCGTTGTTCCGAGCTCTTCAACTTCCCAGAAGGAATCACCTCCAGAATATGGCTGTAAAATCACGAAAATTCCCTTGAACTTGCCTTCCTAGCCTTTCTTCTATGATTTTTCCGCAACTTCAAGGGGTCATAACTCTTTCATCGTAGCTCGGATTGAGGTGCCGTTTTTTATGGTGTTCTTGTAATTGAAATATCTTCAACTTTCTAGTTGGACCCACTTCCGGACTAAGGCTGAAAAATTACGAAAATGCCCTTGAACTTGCCTTCTTAGCTTTTCTTGCACTGTCTTGCTTCCTCTTTTGCACTGCTTGCATAATTAACCTGTAAAACCAATAGGAGAAGCACGAAACACGCAATACTCGCCAAGAAGGTTAGAAGCATAAAAGTGAATCAAATCCATATATGTTACATCATTCGGGTTCACAAAAGTACTGAAATTAGGGGGATAAATATACAATATTTATGCCCAATCAAACCCCCCTAACTTAGAACTTTGCGCGTCCCGAGCAATGTAAAAGAATGAAAGTAAGAGTTAAGGACACTTCAATGACTTTATTAGGATAGAATGCCACTTTCGCGGGCAAGCGATTGCATTTAGCATATGCAACAAGCCTTTAAACCTCTAGGTTACCCTAGTAGGACGAGTTGTGTCTCGTGAGGGTTTGCAGTGAATATACCCACAAAATTCGACTCAAAGAAAATTCAAAATATGCAAAAATTGTGCAATTCAAACTTTTCCAAAAAATAGTCATCATCAAGTCATATTTACGAGTCTCAAACCATAGTGTGTGTGTGCGAAGCCAGAAATATAACCGTCAATTTCCATCGATTGATCATTACGTTACTTATCCGAAAATTCGTTTTGATTTCAATTTCTCACGGAATACTCTCTCAAACGAACCTCTCGGATTATGGCTATTCTCTCGGCATGCGTGATATAAAGAGTAAATGTAATTGAAGCAAATTCACGCATGCAATTCGAAAGAAGGAAATTTTATGGCGAAAGGATCTCTTCAACGGATTACGATTTTAAAAACGGGAACATTGCCTCTATTTCGCGCATATTTCATCTCTTATATTATCTTTTGGTGTCTTAGCTCTCCACGCGGTAATCAATCTTCGCAATTTGGACTCGGTTAGGACTTTTTCGGGTTGAATGTTGCATTGGGTAAAGTGGAGGAGGTATGGAAGGTTGGAATTGGAAAAGTCATTCGTGATGTCCATTTGTGTATTTTCCGGGCTATTGCTCATTTTTTTTCTTCTTTTTCTATTTTTTTTCTTTTCTTTTTTTCTTTGTTGCTATTTTTTTTTTTTTTTTTTTTTTTTTGCATTCTTCTATTTTTTTTTTCTTGCTCCTTTTTGTTGCACTTTTCGGACTTAAATTCTGAATTTTTTTCATTTTTCGCAATTCCGGGCTATTTTGGGTTTTTCGGGTTGTCAAACGAAAGGGAAAATTATTTGGCTCAATTTGGGTTACAAAGGGTAATTTTTCGCTAATTTTTCTGGCCAATATTTTTGGGGTGACAAACGAGGGCCTACTTCATTGTCCGAATTGCCAATTGCGTTACCATATGCGTTTCGAGATGAATTTAAGTTTAGAGACTAATTTGGCACGATTTTCAAGGCAACATTGCACACATTTTTCAAAACCGATCAAATGAAAAGATTGAGATCCTTGACAACTTATTTTAAATGCTGAAAAGAACTTTGAGTTAACATTTAACTCGGATTGATTTAAAAACTCGCAACAAGTGATAGGCTCGAATCTCACCGGGTTTGTTAATCTCTACACTTATTCGTTAAGTCGTCAATTTTCGCACAATTTCCATCTTTGGTCAATTTCGGCTTTGTGTATGTTGAATGTTTACAATTTGAGACTTTAAACTGACTTTTAATGATATTTTTGAAAAATTTGAATTCCAATTTTTATTTATTTTGAACAAAAATATTTTTGGCTTTTTCAAAATTTTATGATTTTTTTGGAAATTTTTGGGCATTTTTGAAAATTTGTGAAGTTTTAGAAATACGCACTTGTGACCCCCCCTAACTTAGACTTTTGTATTGTCCTCAAGCAAAAAGGACTAAAATCTAACTCAGAGCGAATAATAAGTGCGGAAAAATAAAACAAACAAATATGAAAAAATGCAACAAGACACTATATGACACTCATGCATGACTAAAAAATACAACAAAAATCACCCCATACGCGTCGGGGGTGCGACGACCTCTCATCTCTCCACAAACTCACCCGACCCCACTTACGGGGGTCGATGCTCTCCTTGTCACTCCCGTCCTAGGATTATATTCCAGCAATCGGAACAAGTTGGGACCTCGCCCATAGATAAAGGATAGACCGGGAGATTCGTCGTGACTAATTGGAAAGGGATCCTCGTGATGTTGACTCAAAGCGTGGTCTACGTGCACTGACTCGGAGGGGACACCTAGGTTTCTTTCAATTTTTAAGATGCATGGGTCGGGCTCTAAGTCGGATGAACCGCAACTTTTCTCCTCACTCGCCTTCGGGACCTCTAGTGGTATGGGTGGATGGTCACAAAGAAGAAATTCATTGATTTTATCTTCCCATTCACTTTCTTCTAGGTGTCTAAATGAATCCATTAGAGTTTGGACTTGGTCGTTAAGGCTCTCATCTAGGCTCTCATCCACCGGACCGAATTCTTTTTCAAATTCTTCCATGCTCATGTCCCCTAGATCTCTCTCTCTCGCGGTGCCAACGTCCTCTCTAACTTGCTCGGTTTCTAACTCCACCATTTTTCTCTCTTCTAACCCCTCTCTCTCTCGCTCTATTGCGGTCACTACACACCTCTCTTCCACTTTTCTCTCCGCGTCACAACTACCACCGTTACTTGATGAAATAGGGCACACTCCTAAGGGCTCTCTCTTGTGGGACCCTTTATTCTTGTGATTTGACATTAAAGATGATCCTAAGGTGTCTCCACAATAATTCTCCTCATTGTATTCCTCTATGATCTCATTTATAGAACTCACCGCGTGAAGATCATCTTCTTCCCCTGTCTGTTGGGTGATATGGAAGATGTTGGTCTCTAAAGTCATGTTCCCAAAAGTGAGTTGCATTCGCCCATTCCTAGTGTTGATGATTGCGTTAGCCGTAGCTAAGAACGGGCGCCCCAGGATGATAGGGACATGGTTGCTTGAGGTAAAGGAGGGCTCCGTGTCCCAAATGACAAAATCTACCGGAAAGTAGAAGGTGTCAACTTAGACGATCACGTCCTCAATTATGCCTCGTGGAATCTTCACGGTTCGATCCGCTAGTTGGAGAGTGACCTTTGTGGGCTTGAGGTCGCCCAAGTCAAGTTGCCTATAAATGGAGTAAGGAAGTATGTTTACACTTGCTCCCAAGTCAAGTAAGGCTTTCTCAATTTTATTATCTCCAATGATGCATGATATGGTGGGTGCACCGGGATCTTTGAATTTAGGCGGGAGATCATTTAGTAGAATGGAACTCACGTTTTGAGCTAGAAAGACATTCTTTTTAACCTTCATCTTCCTTTTTACCGTCAACAAATCTTTGATAACTTTGCCATAGGCTGGAATTTGCTTGATGGCATCAAGGAAGGGCAAGTTTAGCTTCACTTGCTTAAGTACTTCTAGCACTTCATCACGTGGGCATCCTTTCTGTGAAGGAATCAACCTTTGAGGAAATGGTGCCGCGGTGGGTGGTTTCGCTACTACCTCAGGCTCACTAGTGTTATTTTCATCACCTTCATTCAAGGGGACATCTTCGGCCTCTTTCGTGCCGGGCGAAATCTCCTTGTCTTTAAGTATGTCTCGTGGGGGAGGTGACAAGTCAACTACCCTCCCACTGCGTAAAGTGGTAATTGCGCTACATTGCTCAGGATGGTCGTGGGGTGTCGAGATAACACTAGTTTGACCTTGGAGAGGTCTTTGGCCTTGGGCAGGGAATTTGCCCTTCTCTTGAACACTCAACGAGGATTGTATCTTAGACAGATTTGCATTTAGGTCGCTAATGAGACGATCATACTTGGCATTGGTTGCGGCCTGGCTTGCGATGAATTGATTCACAGTATCCTCGAGAATTCTCCGCTGTGGCGGGATATAGTTTCCATGAGGTGGTGGTGCTTGCACATGTCCTTGCATGTGTGGAGCTTGTTGAAATTGTTGTGGAGGAGGAGGGGCAACATGCGAAGGAGGGTTCATTGCGGCATGTTGTTGCCCGTAGCTAAAACCGGGATGGTTTTTCCACGAAGGGTTGTATGAATTTCCGTGCGGGGCACCGAAATTACCCTTAAAGCCTCCTATCCCACTAACTTGCTCTTGCAACATTACTTTGTAGGCGGGTATCGTCGGACACTCCTCAGTTGAATGTCCCGCCTCACAAATCGCACACACCTTTTTGACGGGATTCTTGATGGATCCAACTACCTCACATAAGTCTCGCAGTCCTCTCTCAATGGTGTCCAACCGACAGTCCGACATAGAATTCTTATCTACGTGGAATAGACCGGATGTTGACGGAGCTGTGGTAGATTGTCGATTTAGGTTTTGAGCGTTCGGATCAGAGGTATCCCAGGATTGGGTAGTCTCGGCAACATACCTCATGTGAAGATCAGCGTCATGGGCATCTAGATCGACAAATGGACCACTTCCCATGGTTTCAACAAGCTGTTTAGAATTAAGATTTAACCCATTATAGATAAAGGAGATGATTTGCGATGGGTCAAATCCATGATGGGGGCACGAAGCCACTAACTCGTTGAAACGTTCATAACATCGATGGAAAGGCTCATTTTCTTGTTGCCTGAATGCTTGAATTTGAGCCTTTATAGAGATTGTTCGATGTGTTGGGAAGAATTTCTTGAGAAATTTAGACTGTAGCTCATTCCAGGATGGAATCGAGCTTGGAGGTAAAGACCATAGCCAAGCTTTGGCTTTATCTTTAAGCGAGAATGGGAAGAGTTTGAGGCGGATTACCTCTTGTGTGCAGGTTTGATCGTTGAGAGTATCACACACGTCCTCAAATTCCCTTATGTGGAGGTATGGCTTTTCAGAATCCATACCGTGATAATGTGGTAGTGTCTGGATCATCCCATTTTTGAAACGAAATTGCCCGGCATTATACGGGAGTATAATGCATCCCGGAGTGACAGTGCGCTCGGGATATAAGAATTCTCTCAACGGGCGGTACGGGGGCTCGTCCTCACCGACAGTTGCATTACTGTGCTGCGACATCTCTCTTTCACTCGACGATTCGACGTTCTCACTGGGTGTGCACGACGTGTATCCTACGAAGGAGAAGGGAGTGTTGCTAGAGATTGAATGTGACGGTGTGGGGGGTGGGATCCAGAACTGTGGGACTTGTGGAGTGTGGGGACTGTCAGGATTATACTCAACAAGTGGATTTTCGTGAATGCTGGTTGGAGTATTATGGGGTGTGGGAGTGGTTTCAGAATTTTGCATTAAGCTCAGGAGAGATGACAATTGTGAATCTTTTTGGATTTTTATTATTTTTTGATTTTTTTTTTTTTTGGATTTTTGAATTTTTTTTTTTGGTCAAAGTTTTCGATTGACTCGATCTAATCCTAAGTCTACCTAATTCCCCGGCAACGGCGCCAAAAACTTGACATGACTCAGAATGTGTCTCTAAAGTGTGTGCTCTCTAGGCTCAAGTGCAAGCCTATCGTTCAAGTAATAATCCGACAAGTCGGGTATCGATCCTCAGGGAAGAAGGACAACAGAAGTTGTGACGACGGGATAAGATTAAGGAATCCTAACAATGACTCTAAAAGAAAAGAAAAAGATTGATTAGGCTTTTTGAGATGGATTAAACTAAATGAAATTATGAAAGTATAATGAAAAATGCAACTAACTAAATTATCTAAATGAGGAATGAAGAATTGAATTGAACTTTTTAACTAAATGATGAGAAGACAGGATGGGAATACAATCCCCCAACCCTAGTGTAATGCAGTGATAACGTTGATCATAAATTTATCCGATTAATTCAAACCCGGAATTTAGTACTCCCAAGCATTATGTATACGAGGTTCAAGCCCGCGTCATACCTAATCTGAGGATGAGTAAATCGGTATCGCGGTAATTACACTCAAATTGTACTCTAAATCATCACGAGTACCCATAGGCAAACGAGATATAAAGATCTACAATTCTTATGAAATTACGCGATACGATTTAAATTAATCATTAAATTCAGCGGATCGACGTTATACACATGCACTAACACATCAGGTTGGGTTCATGCATCCCAACCTTGAAAAAACTAGCCGGACATGTTAATTTGACTAATGCATGAAATAATGGCGTTGCATGTGTAGGAATTCATGATAGAACTAGATGGAAACATGTAAATACGTATTATGAATGCGGAAATAAGTTGAATCATATAGGAAAAACTTAGCATGCAAGAACAATAATAAGAAACAAGAACTTTGAATTAAAAATGGTAAAAACAAACCCGAAACAATGAATTCTTGAAGTAAATTGTGCCCTTGATGTTCCTAGATATTTCTCCCCTTTTTCTCTATCAAAAACTCTCTAAAAATGGCCCTAAAAGCTGCTCTTAGGTTAATGCCTTCGTTCCCCACAAGTTTGGGGTGTTTAAAACGTATTAGGAGACTTGGAGACCAATCCAAATGAAAGACAAAATTCGCGTGTCAGGTACAGCGAACCGGTTCGCAGGTACAGCGAACCGGTTCGCATGTACCAGCCTGGTCTTGCTCTCAGCACTTAGATTTTTTTCTGGTTTCTCTTCTTTTCTTGGATTTTTCTTCAACTTCAACTGAGCATAACTTTTCAACCGTAGCTCGGATTTGGGTGCCGTTTCTTCCAGTGTTCTCGTTGTTCCGAGCTCTTCAACTTCCCAGAAGGCATCACCTCCAGAATATGGCTGTAAAATTACGAAAATTCCCTTGAACTTGCCTTCCTAGCCTTTCTTCTATGATTTTTCCGCAACTTCAAGGGGTCATAACTCTTTCATCGTAGCTCGGATTGAGGTGCCGTTTTTTATGGTGTTCTTGTAATTGAAAGATCTTCAACTTTCTAGTTGGACCCACTTCCGGACTAAGGCTGAAAAATTACAAAAATGCCCTTGAACTTGCCTTCTTAGCTTTTCTTGCACTGTCTTGCTTCCTCTTTTGCACTGCTTGCATAATTAACCTGTAAAACCAATAGGAGAAGCACGAAACACGCAATACTCGCCAAGAAGGTTAGAAGCATAAAAGTGAATCAAATCCATATATGTTACATCATTCGGGTTCACAAAAGTACTGAAATTAGGGGGATAAATATACAATATTTATGCCCAATCAATGGCGATATTAAATGACCTTCCTGGGTTTTAGGAGCCTTTTCTTCGTATTTAAATTTCCTTCCAAATTCGCAGAATCCGCCTTTTTGCATTTTTATAGGCGCTTCGATATTCGTGCCCTTTTTGTCCTTTTAGCCGCCGGTAGCGTAATATTTCCTTTTTGTAATCATTTCTTTCGTCGTTTCCCAAGGCAAGGTATTTAAACTTCAGAGGCAATCCCATCGTCTTCTACCTTTTCAATTTCTTCTTTCGAGTTTTCTAAAGCTTTTCTCTCTCTTGTGCGTTCATTTCCTCCTTCATTTGTCAACAGAACTCCTTTTTCCCCTGTAAGCTCTTCTTCCTTCTTCTTTTATTCATCATGGTTTACATTATCGAATCTCTTGAGAAGTTTCGCTCTGACTTCTCTATTCCTTCTTGGGTAACTTTGGAGGTTCTTTCTGAGCCTTCAAGTTATTTTGATTTGGCTGAGGGACACTGGTTCCCTAGCCTATTTATTGCTGAATGTGGATTTTCTTTTCCACCAAATCCGTTGTGTTTAGAGTTCTGTCAGTACTTCGACGTTGTCCCTGCAAAAATAGCCCCCAACACATGGAGAATAGTTAATGGGGTATATAGGTTAAATCAAACTCATGGAACTCGTATAGGAATTCATGAGATTATGTACTGTTACAGATGGGCTGTTTTAGACAATGTTTTTTATTTAAAAACTAGGTTTTTGAATAGGGCCTTAGTAGTCAACCTCCCTGATGCCAACAGGGATTATTTTGAACATGGAGTAGTTGTAAAAAATTGGCAACATGCCCCTATGGTTGGAGATGAAGTATATGAGGGTCCCAAATGCCCTCCATATGGCAATGGGATAGGTTATTTTCAATCTTATTTTGTTTTTTGAAATTATGATTCCATTGTGTTTGACAAAATGTATGACTGATATTTCCCTATGTTTTTATTTGCAGTTGACAGCAAGAGGAAAACTCCAAAAGAAACAGAAGTTAATATAAAGCATTTAAAACATATCTGGAATTTGCATAGAAGAGTTGCAGACGAGCACATAAGGTCTGCTTCATATTTGTTGCAGTATAGGAGCTACACATCATCCTTTACTACTCGTCCTGTGGTCAGCATTAGTGACCCATTGCCAGCTTTCGAGGAATCTTCACCAGAATCCCATATTCCTCTAAGTCAGAAGATGGGCAAGAGAAGAGTTCCTGCTATCTTCGAGGAGACTTCCTCTGCCGGGGATGGAAAGAGGAACAAAGCTGAAGTCCCAAAGGGGACCAAGAAAATTGATGTTGTTTTTTCTGTTGCTGTTCAGAAGGCTGCCGAGAAGCCTCCAATGGCTCCGAGCAAGAAAAGTACTTCTGTGGAAGTGGTCACCATTTCCCCCACCAAAGGTTCTTTGGCTGAAATTGCTGAAGTACCACTGAGGAGATTGAAGAAATACTCCTCGGTTAGTTTTTCTGAAACCACTCCTCAGCTCCAAGCTAGTGGAGCTGGTGTTCCTACTATCATTCCCCCGAGCTCTGCAATGAGTTCGGTAAAGACTTGGATTATTCCTGAAGTCCAAGGCATCGAGGAAAACATGCCTAGGGATATGCTGACATCCCTAGCTACTCGTCACATCGCTTCAGTAAGTTTCTTCTTATCTTGAATTTTTATTTTCTTCAATTAATATATGTATCTCGGTACTGACTTATCATTACCTTCTCTTTTCAGCTGGTGAGTTGTTTTAACACCATTGTGAAGAAAGATGAAGCGCTCAAGGCTTCAAGCTCCTCGTCTGGAGTAGAGGATGAATTCCAGGGTTTGGCCCAATCTCTGAAGGAATCTCGTCAGAAGTACGACGAGGATAAAGGTGTATGGGAGAAGAAATTGGTTGCATCTGAAGCAGAAAAGGTGCAGTTGGGAAACAAGGTGAAGGACTTGGAGAGGGAGAACAATAAATACTCCGAGAAGCTCACTACTTTCGGGGAGCTTGAAAATAAGCTAAAATCAGCTGAGGAAGAGCTGACACTTCTGCGCGAAGCAAATCGTCAGAAGGAGGAGTTGGAGGCCAAGTTGAAAGCCTCCGAGGACCTTCTATCCGAGAAGATCTCCTCGGAGAAGATGAAGAGAAAAACAGCTGTGAAGAAATCCTTTCGAACTGGTTGGGATAAAGGATGGGATAGGGGGGTAGCAAAAATGATGACCCATGTGAATTATGGAAGTTTGAAATTGTTCTATGATGGTTGGGTTGCTGCCTTGCAGGAATTGAAGGTGAGCGAAGACTCCGAGCTATTTCAACAAAATCTCCCTGGTCCTCCTCCAGTTATTGAAGACGAAGATGAAGACGAAGCTGCATCTGAAGAATCTTCAATGATTGTGGGTGATCAGATCCATGCTCCTCAACCCAACCAAACATCCGCTGAGGAGATTTCTTCTTTGCCTGCTCCTCTTGAACAAATCCCAACTCCAGCCGATCAAATCAGTGTTCCCACCGAGCAACCAAGCTCCTCGTCCCAGCCTCCCGAGAAAGTCTTGGGAGACAAGGAAAAGGTGTGAAGTTGTTCGGTACTATCTTTCTATTTTTATCCTTACCTGTACTTTGTATCTCAGATCTTTGTAACTTTTGCCTTATGATCTAATAAAATTTGAGTTCTTTCTTTCCATATGATTGTCTCTTCTTTATCTGCACTCTGTCTTGATCTTCTTTTTCTTTCTCTGTTAGTTTCTGGCCAGGATGGATCTTTTGTCTGTGAATGACACAAAGTTGATGCAGCAATGCCATGAGTATTATAAAGCTGGTCACACAGACCTCAGTACATCCGAAATTGCATGATACTTGATCATTAATTCTCCTTTAACTGCATACGTTCCTATTATCTGATTCAAAATTAATTGAGAATCACTGAATACCATCACTTGTTGTGCTTCCATAATCTTTGCTAAATTAAGACCTGCTATCATCGCCTCATATTCAGCTTCATTATTGGAAGCTTTGAATTGGAATCGCAGGTCGTATTCCACGTCGATCTCGTCTGGAGTGCTCAGAACTATTCCAGCGCCACATCCTGCAGTGCAAGATGAGCCATCTACATATAACCTCCATATAGGTAACTCGTCTTCAAATTTCTTATCTGACAGAGTTCCTCGATGAAATATCTGCTATTTTTTTTCATCTTCCCCCGGTATTTTTTGCTCCTCATCGACCATCTCTTCTCGCCCTTTTACTAACCGGAGTTGGTTTGGGTTTGAATTTGATGATCTTTCTACATCCACGAGCCCTTTTACCAACCGGAGTTGGTCTGGACTTATGTCTGTTGATCCTGTAACATTCATAGGTTGGTCAGCGAGCAACTTTTATTCCTCGGGGGTATCAGGATATGTAAACTCTGCTATAAAGTCTGCTACAGCTTGCCCTTTTAAGGATGATCTGGGTTCATACACAATATCATATTCATCGAGCTCTGTTGCCCAGTACATCAATCTCCCTGACTTTTCTGGCTTATGAAGGGTTTGTCTCAATGGCATGTCGGTATACACGATGATGGTATGGGCCTGGAAATATGGCCTCATTCTTCTACTTGCTTCAATTAATGCCAATGCCAATTTTTCCAACTTTGGGTACCTGATCTCTGCACCTCGGAAAGCCTTACTTGTGTAATAAATTGGCTTCTGGACTTTATTCTCCAATCTGATCAATGCCGAACTGACTGCATTTTCTGATACTACCAGGTATAAGTACAACTTTTCACCCATCACTGGTCTGGACAGCAATGGAGGTGTTCCCAGATATTTCTTCAAATCTTGAAAGGCTTTTTCACATTCATCATTCCACTCGAAAGTTTTTCGGAGTGTTTTGAAGAATGGAAGGCACCTATCAGTTGCTCGAGATACAAATCTATTGAGCGCTGTAACTCTTCCTGTAAGACTCTGCACTTCTTTCTTCGTCGTTGGAGATCTCAACCCTAAAAGAGCTTTGATCTTTGCTGGATTTGCCTCAATGCCTCGTTGGTTGACGATGTACCCGAGGAACATTCCTTATCGTACTCCGAAGGTGCACTTCGTCGGGTTGAGCTTCATCTGATATTTATCCAGTTGATCAAAGGTCTGACCTAAGTCAACTAGATGCTCAGCAGCTTTCTTGCTCTTTGTCAGCATATCGTCGACATATACTTCCATGTTGCAACTGATTTGTTCGGCAAAAACCTTGTTCATTAGCCGCTGATATGTCTCTCTTGCATTTTTCAAACCAAAAGGCATAACATTATAACAATAAGTTCCCCTAGGAGTAATAAAAGAAGTGCTTTCCCTGTCTTCAGGTTTCATTTTGATCTGGTTGTAACCGGAGTAAGCATCCATGAAGCTGAGAAGCTCGTGCCCCGAGGTAGCATCCACTAGTTGGTCAATTCTGGGTAATGGGAAGTGATCCTTTGGGCAGGCCTTGTTGAGATCAGTGAAATCAACACATATTCTCCCTTTATTGTTTTTCTTCTTCACCATCACCACATTTGTCAACCAGTCTGGATACTTCACATCTTCAATGAATTGGGCTTTCTAGAGCTTGTCGACCTCCTCTTGAATAGCTTGATTCTTCTCAGGGCTAAATACCCTTCTTCTCTGCTTTACAGGCTTGATCACCTTATTCGCATTGAGTTCATGGCATAAGAAGTTTGGATCTATTCCTGGCATGTCTTCATGACTCCATGCAAAAGTTTTCTTTCTGTCTCTCAAGAAAGCTATCAATTCCTGTTTTATTGAAACATCCAATGATGAACCTATCTGGGTTACTCGTTCAGGGTGCTCGTCGTCCAGAATAACATTTTCTATAGATTCCACCGCCTGTCCTTTTACCAATTGGGATTCATCTCTGGGATCCAGTGTTTCAATTTATGTACCTTCATCCACCTGATAGGTAGTAGTCTTTTTCCTTGATTCCTCAGTCTCCTCTTGCTCGGCAGACGAATAATAGCATTCCCGAGCAACTTTCTGATCACCTTTCACAACTCCCACTCCGAAATTTGTTGGGAATTTTAAACACTGATGTATTATAGATGGGACTGCTTTGAACTTCTTCAAACCAACTCTTCCCATGATGATGTTGTAAGCTGACTGCACATTTTTATCCATCACAAAGAAGCGTATTATTTCTGTTCGAAAAGCAGGCCAAGTTCCAATGAATATATCCAACTTGATCGTTCCAAGTGGAAAAACTTTCTCACCAGCAAAACCCAGAAGGGGTCTGTGATAAGGTTCCAATTGAGATAATTTCAAATTCAAGCTGTAAAAGCATGAATAGTATATGATGTCTTCCGAACTACCATTGTCTACCAACACCCTTGAAATCACTACTTCTTTCATCCTCATTTTGATCACCAAAGGGTCGTCGTGAGGGTAAAGAACACCTGCCAGGTCATTTTTCGAAAAGCCAATAACCAGCTTCTCTTTGTTGACCTTCCTCGGACGATCTTCCTCGGCCAAATTTATTCGTTGAATGTATGAGCAAGCTTGTGCCTCTCCGAGGTAAGCTTTTCTTTCTGCAGTAAGGTCTCCTCCTCCTGCATCTCCTCATGTAATGACATTACAATCAAATGATCCAAAACGTATAGAAAATACCTCTCGTTCTGGCTGCCTTGGCTTCTTGGGAAGATCGGGGTCTTCATCTGGATCCTCTTCATGGTCTCTCTTATTTTTCTCCTCTGCTCGCCGAGGAGATCTAGACCTCTCTCTAGTTCGATCATTATTTCTTCTTTCACCTATCGATCAACGTACTTTGCCAGTTTCCCTCTTCGGATGAGCGTTTCAATCTCGTTCTAAAGAGATATGCAATTTTTTATCATATGGCCGTGATCCTTATGGAACTCGCAATATTTATCCATGTTCCTCTGTTCGGGGTCTGACCTCAGTTTCTTTGGCCACTTTACTTCCTCGTTATTCTTGATTTCTTCCAAAACATGATTAATACCCATTTTCAAAGGAGTATAATTATCGAATTTCTTCAGGACTTCCCATGACGACCTATTATTCTTGGAATGCTTGTCACCACCATTGCCCTTATGCTCTTTCTTCTTGGATTTGTCGTCTTCCACCTTGGTTTCTTTATCCATATTCTTCTTCGCAGCCATAGCCTCCTCGGCATTCATGATTTTGGTCGCTTTTGCCATCAACTCTGACATAGTTTTAGGTGGATCTTTCGCCAAAGTGTAATACAACTTATTAGGCAATAACCCACTCATCAAGGCGGTGATTGCTGTCTTCTCCTCATAATCTATGACTTCCAGCTTCTCGTTATTAAAACGAGTTATGTAATCCCTAGTACTCTCACCAGATTTTTGTCTAACACTTAACAAGTGTGCTACTCGTTTTACTGGTTTTGCTCCAAAATAGAAATTGCCGATGAACAACTCGGCCAACTGAAAGAAAGTTGAAATCTTACCCCGAGGAAGATTATTGTACCATATCTGGGCAGCTCCAGTAAGAGTTCCTGAGAATTCTCTGCATCTCATCTCGTCGGGGACGACATAGATGTCGGCAGCAGCTTGATATTGCTCTATGTGTAAAACAGGATCTGTCTTTCCATAATATTTGGGGGTCACCATAGGTGCTTTAAACTTTGACGGGGTAGGAAAACCTACAATGGCCTGGACAAAAGGTGTCCCTTGAACAAAAGTTCGTTGTAAGGGATTCTTCGCCTTAGCTATTTCTCCCAATCTATCCTCCAAGCGCTGAATTGAACCCTTCCATGCATCGTTTCCTTCCTCGGGCTTATTAGTTCGAGCAATTGATTGTTCGGATGTAGCTTCCTGAGATCTATCTTGACGAGCAATTGGTCGTGATTGTGCCGATCCTTCTCTTAGATCTGATGGTCGTCGAAAAATCCTCGACATGGTCTTAGGTGGACTCTTATTCCTCATAGGGCCTAATCGACTGAAATGAGACACCCTACTCAGTCTTTCTAAGGCACTGGGTCTTTCTGGAAAGAGAGTGATACGTTGATCAGTATCTGTAGCCCTTATTGACGAAGTTCGCCCAGGTTGATAAGAGAAATCATCAGACTCCTCATTACGATATGACTCAGTACGTCTGGATCATGAAGAAAGTAAATAAGTTTGCCTCAGACCGCTTCGCTATCCTGAATGGACAGGTGCACCACCATGAAGGGTTTGTATAAGTTGCCTCATTGTGTCTTGCATGGCGGTTTGCCCTTCAGCCAGATTCGTCATAATCCCGGCCAGATCTGGAGGTGCAGAGGGATTTGGGGGATTTCTGGCATTTCCAGCGTTTTGATTGCTAGATTCTGGATTATCCTCCATTGATGATGAATGATTTTTGGTGAAAAACGATAATAACAATCGTTCCCACAGACGGCGCCAATCTGTTGATGTAAAAAAATTAGATAGCTCTAATTATTCAATCACAGATAAATAAAATGAGACAAAGATTTTAAAGTGGTTAAGCCTTATAAGAATGGCCTACGTCCACTGTTATGTTATTGCTGAGTGTTTTGGGAATTCTCGATTACAAGCTCTCTCAAGAAATTCCGGTCCCTTTGAATGAGGTTGATACAAGGTATTTATAGTCCTTAGGCTGTACATGAAAGGGTGTTACATTAAATGATACACATATGAAAGGGTAATTCATTTAATGTTCATTAAACGTGCGCGTCAAGATGATAAGCATTCAATGAATAGTTAAACTGTTGATTATCTGACAATTAATGTTGTGGTCGAGGTGCAGCTCGAACCGCCTTAGTTGCTCGTCGTCCAAAAGTTCCTCGGAGCATTGGAGTTCCTCGGAGGATAAGAGTTCCTCGGAATGAGTATGTTGGTCGGGGAAATAATCTTCGTCGTTGTTATTGTGCCACGTAGATTGACACGTGTCTTCTTATTATTCGTCCACATCAGCATACTAATTTTGGTGTCAACAGATATAATTGACTTATTCGTCCACATCAGCATACCAAATATGTCTTTTGTTAATTTGAAAATTGTTCGAACTAACATTATAACTACTCGATGAAAATCTACTTATCGCCATATCACAAGTCAAAAAATCGATTTGCGGTAGATCAGGTTGAAGTCGGGTCTGCTTGGGTTATGGTAGAAGTTAGTTAGGTAGGTCGCCAGTTTTTTATGGCTAGCCGAAGTTGTAGATTCCCAATTTTAGGCTAAGTGGGTGTTTGGTTTTGCGTAAATGGGGATGTAGGTGAGTTGGTGAGAGGAAAGAAGAGAGGGCTGGGGAAGTAGGTGGACCCGGACCCGACCCGAACCCGATCCGTATAATAGGGTCTGAGCATATTTTTTTCGACCCGAGACCCAAATACCCGAAGACCCGTTTATTAAACGGGTAGGGTCTGAATATTATACAAACCCCGACCCGAAGACCCGACCCGAATTATACATTATTATTTTGTATATACATACATATATACTATAAATTTATATATATTTATAAATATATCAGATCAATATAACATGTAAGTATTATATACAATAATATATATTTATGTATATAATAAATATAAGTAATATATGTTTTATTTATACTAATAATATTCTACAATACATTACAAAATATTTTAATTTAAGATTAAATAATAAAGAAGGGGGATAAAATAAAATAAATATAAAATAAATGTACATATTTGACTAGACCCGGACCCGAACCCGAGACCCGAAGACCCGAATGGATCCGGGTCTGGATCCAATAATGTAGACTCAATGAAGACCCGAACCCGAACCCGAACCCGATGAAGACCCGATTACACGGATCTAGATCTCCCTAAACCTAATCCGTCTCCGACGCGTTGACACGCCTATGGGGAAGGGATTGTGTATATGTGTGTATATGGTAGAAATTGTGTGTGTATCTAATGTACACCTAACTAAAAATAAAAAATAAAACTTCCTAAGACTCAACTAAAAAAATAAAACTAATAAAAACTATAACTAAAAAAAATCTACTAAAACAACATAAACTAAAAATTAAAATCCTAACTTATCAAAAGTTAAATATGTACAAATCTATAAAAAAAAAAAAAAAAAAGGCAACTTGATTGTTTATGTGTTCCTTTTCCCAATCTACCTTGGGATTTATAGCGATCATTTCTTCAATTTTGTTGAGCTAATTATTTTTATATTTTTATGAACACATTATAAATTATTGTTTGTTTATAAAATATTCTCTTCTTAATTGTTTTTTTTGTGAATCTGTTGAGGTAAATGGTTTGTGATACAAATATGCTCTTCCACCGATTCGACTGGGTGCAAATGAGTGAGTTAAAAACTTCACTAATTTGTATTCTTTTTGTCACCATTATTATAGAGGAATATAAAAAAAAGTTTTTTTATTTCATATATTAAGATTTTTTTGTCATCCAAAACTAGTTGATGCAAGTCATTTTAATAATAGTTGGTTTACGAATGACAATTATAAACGTCCCTACATCACGCGGGTTACATGCTAGTTATACCTCTAATACAATAGTATTAGATGTGTAAATGCTATTTAATGCTCCATTTATATGTATAAATAGAGGTGAACATAATTGTTATTTTAATTTTTTTAATATATAATAAATTGTATTTTTTTATAAAAATTTATATTTTTTTTATTATATGCTATGAAATTTTAAAAATCATACCTCAATTTTTTAACGATTTTTCTTATATAAAAAATGTACATGATTTGTACATGTTTTTAACCATAAGAACTTAACTATTTTTGACAAAAAGAAAAATTGTATATTTTATTAAAAAAACTATATACTTTTTACTATTTAAAAATATACAATTTTATTTTTAAAAATACTGCATTTTTTAAATTGTTTTGATGCTCTTTTGAAATTTATTTTTTACTGTTTTAAAATAGATTTTAAGGAAATTTTCTTTTTAAAAAACTATATAGTCATTAACGAAAATAATGAAAAAACTTAGTTTTTTAAATTGCTTTAAAACATTTTGTAGATGTACGTTTTTAACTTTATTTAACATTTTTATTATTATTTTTTGAATTGTTTATATAAAAACTGTATTTTAAAAAAGTGTTAAAAAACTATATGTTGATGTAAAAAACTAGATTCGATCTAATTATTTTAATCACAGATAAAAATGAATAAATAAATATAAGACACTGGATTTTTAACGCGGTTCAACCTTAGGAGAATGGCTTCCGTCCACTGTTTTTGTATTGCTGATTGTTTGCCTGGAATTCTCGATAATTAGTTTACCAAGAGATCCAGAGTCCCCTTCTAATGAGGAGGTTACAATGTATTTATAGCCTTGAGGCTGTACATGTGAAAGGACATTGCGCTGTTATCTAGTAGGCATATACATTTGTACGATAATAATGAGCATTTAATGCACAGTTGTCTTTTAATTCTCTTGATTCGGATGCTCTGCACGCTAAGTAGCTCAAACCACCTGAGTTGCTCGGAGCCTTGAGTTCCTCGGTGCTCCTAAGCTGCTCGGTATGATTGAGTTGCTCGGGGCTCTTGAGTAGCTTGGTGACAATATGTTGTCCGTTGGAAGTATTTATAATTGCCATATAGGTTGACACGTGTCTTCAAGTGAGTAGTCCACATCAGTAGACTAAATTTGGTATCAACAGAAGCCCCCAATGTTTTACAGTTGAGGTTGAAGGAGAGTGTGGGACATTTTGCTTGAAAACTGCTTGGATTACGGATCTTCATGGATTTTAGGAAAATTTTATAATTCCTTATTGAGCGCATAATATCAGACTTCATAAATATTTTGAATTTTCACGATCACTTCGATATTTGTGCCCTTTTCTTCTTTTAGCCGCCGGAAACGTAAACGTCTTTCCTTGTAATCGCTATTTTTCTCTATTCCCGAGGTAAAGTATTTAAGTGTGACAGAAATCCTATCGTTTTTTACTTTTCAAATCTGTATCTCTGAACTCTTCATCTTCTCTCTATCTTGTGCCTTCTTTCTTTCCATCGTTCATTGACAACTGATCTTTATTTCCTCTGTAAGATTTTCTTCCTTCTTCTTTATTTTCTTTATTCACCATGGTTTATCCTGTTGAGTCGTTAGATAAATTTCGATCTGAGTTTTCAATTCCTTCGTGGGTTATTTTGGAAGAACTTTCTGAGCCTTCTGATTTTTTTTCTGTGGCTGAGGGACACTGGTTCCCAAGTCTTTTTGTAGTAGAATGTGGCTTTTCTTTCCCGCCAAATTCCCTGTGTTTGGAGTTTTGCCAATATTTTGATGTTGTACCTGCAAGAGTATCTCCAAATACATGGAGGATAGTTAATGGCGTACATAGGTTGAATCAACTTCATGGAACCCGTTTAGGGATTCCAGAGATTATGTATTGCTACAGATGGGTTACCAATGACAATACTTTTTACATAAAAACTAGGTTTTTGAATAGGGCGTTAGTTCTCAAACTTCCTGATGCCAATAAGGATTATTTTGATCATGGGGTTGTGATGAGATATTGGTAACACCCTCCATTAAATGGAGATGATGTATACCAAGGTCCCAGGTGTCCACTTTATGGAAATGGGATAGGTTGTTTTTATTTTTGAAATCTTATTTTCTTTGTATTTGATAAAATGCATCACTGACATTTGATTTTGTTTGTTACAGTTGACAGTAAAAGGAAACCTCCAAAAGAGACCGAGGTTAATATAAAGCACTTAAAACTTATCTGGGGATTGCATCAATCTGTTGCTGAGGAGCATATTAGATTTGTTTCTTACTTGTTGCAATACAAAAGCTACACCTCGTCTTTTACTGCTCGTCCTCGTCCTGTGGTAGTTGATCTTGACCAAGTACCAGCCTCTAAAACAAGTGTGGAAGGTTATTCTTCTTAATTGAGCATTCCCATCACTGATCTGATGAAGAAAAGATGAGCTCCTGCCTTTTTTAACAAGTCTTCCTCTACCACTGAGGCAAAGAAAAGTAAACAAGATGTCCCAGAAGAAAGGACAAAGACTATAGATGTACCCCCTCCTACTGCTGCCAAGGAAGCTGGAAAGAAGCCCCCTGTGGCTCCAAGTAAAACTGTTGCTATCTCTCCTTTGAGTGATGTTGTTGTCATATCACCAATAAAGACAACACCTTTAATTGAAAATGTTCCAGCTCCTCTTAGTAGATTAAAGAGAAGCTCTTCTGAGAGACCTGCTGAACCTATCTCTCAACTTTCAAATGTTGAAGGTAGTGTTCCAACTCTTATTCTTTCAAGATCTGTTGTGGGTTTGGTAAGATCCTGGACTGTCCCAGAGGTCCAAGGCATTGAAGATACTCTTTCTTGTGAGAGAATTACTACTCTAGCTGCTCAACACATTGCATAAGTACGTATTATTAGCCCGAGTCTTTTGCTTTCTAATATTATGTTCATCCATTGACTTAAAGCTCTTTCTTTTTTCAGCTAGTAACGTGTTTCAACAGCATTTTGAAGAAGGATGAAGCTATTAGGGCTTCAAGATCCTCGAGTGGAGTAGAGGAAACTTTTGTTGGGTTGACCCAATCTTTGAAAGATTCTCGTCAAAAGTACGAGGAAGATAAAGGTTCTTAGGAGAAGCAATTTAAGTCCGTTGAGCTAGACAGAGATCAAGTTGTGAATGCCTCCAAGGAATTGGAGAAGAAGTTGAAGGAGTTTGAACAGAGCAACGAGGAGTTTGAATAGAGCAACAATGAGCTTGAGGTTAAGCTTAAGTCTGCTGAAGAGAAAGTTATTAAAACTTCAAGATGTTGAGCGACAGAAAACGGAGGTGGAAGAAAAGTTGAAGTCTGTCGAGGAGCTCCTTAGGGAAAGGACCTCCTCGGAGAAGGCAAAAAGGAAAACTACAATAAAAAAATCCTTCAGTGCTGGTTGGGACAAGGGCTGGAACAAGGGTCTGGATGTCATGTCTTCTCAAATGGAGTATGCAGGTGTTAAATATTTTAGGGATGGATGGGTAGAAGCCTTGAAGGAGCTGGAGGTTGCTGAGAATTCTGAGTTATTCTAGCAGCACACGCATGGACCTCCTCCCTCTTATGGAGAAGAAGAGGATGAAGCTGCTTTAGATGAATCTTCTATGATGACTGGAGATCAGGTCCCTACTGTTCCTATTGTTCAACCTTTCGAGCAACTCCAACCAACCAACACTTCTTCTGAGCAGCTACCATTGTCCTCCTAGCAACCAGCCCCTTCATCCAAACCTTCTGAGGAAGTCATAGGAAATAAGGAGAAGGTGTAAAGTTGTTCGAGTTTTTTATTTTGTTGTTTTCTTGAATGTAACTTGGAACTATGTATCTCCTCTTATGATGAATAAAAAGTCAAACTTTGGTTGTTCGTCTTGAATTTCTCTTTTACTTGCTCTGTTTGCATCATTATTGATTCTTTTTATTTCTTCTCTTTGTTATTTTATGGCCAGGATCGAGCTCTTATCAGCTCACGATATCGAATTGATGAAAAAATGCAATGACTATTTTAAAGTTGGTCATACAGATCTTAATGAAGCTCAAATCATTGATATCCTTGGATCAGATGCTTCTGAATGAGCAATTGAAGCTTACCAATACTTGAAGTTCTTGCTCGATTGTATTGTGGCTAACAATGTGGCTTACTACGAAATGATTGAAGATCTCCAAGGAACGATTGAGGAACTTCAGCAGCAGTATAAAGAATCCTCCACACTTTTACATCAAGGTTATGAGAGAAAGTACCAGCAAATGAGTGCTGATAAGGGATATGATAAGTTCATCTCTGCTCATGTGAAGAAGGAGAGTGTTCTGAAGCTTGAAGTTGAAGAGCACAGGCATATCGCCAAGTTGTTGGAGCAAGAAAACATTGCTTTGCGAGAGGAAATAAAGCAACTCAAATCTGCTGCTTCTTCTTCGGGAGCCTTGGTCCTAGTAAATGATGATGGTTTTTCATATTTGGAAGTAGAAAATGCTAACTTAAGGGATGAATTAGAAACCTTGAAGGAGCAGGACCCTCCACATCTACTCGTAGACGATCAAGATCTTCTCGTGGACGAGAAAGGGCTAGTTGGGTCACCATTGAAGAAGCGAGAACTCAGTCGGCTTTAGATAATCAAGCCGTTCAGTTGATGGCGAAGAACCAAGCCTTGGCAGAAATGTCTAAGAAGATTCTGACCTTCACCGAACAACTCTCTAATTAAAGCTCTGCTCTAGAAAGTAAAGAAATTTTAGTGAAGAAACTCCATGAGCAACTTGAGAGGTTAACTTATCAGTTCCACAAGCAGCCTAGGGAATTTTGGATGGCTGGGTATAACGAAGCCCTGTACCATCTCGATGCTCGGTTGCAGCAGTCAAATAATGAGGGATATAAGTAGGGGTGGTTGAATTCCTTGTGTGTGCTAAAATTGGAGCAGGGCCACTACTTATGGGATTATTATGATCCTGGAGTGCTTGATTTTCCCGTGCCTCCTTTTAAGCTTGATATTAGTTGGATTCCTGCTCGTGTAATTCCTCAATTCTTGATTTCCAAGTATTTCGGTGATTACAGTCTTCATGCAAACTTTGAGATATCTCGCCCAGAGCACTTGCTTGATCGGCCCTTTGTAATGAATGTTCGAATGCTACGAGATGCAAACTTTATAAATTCTCCTTATGCATTAGATGATCCTCCAGCCCAGGTAAAACCTATTTCAAAAGCAGAGCGAAAGGAACCCATAGAGTATGATATTCTTATGTAATGAATCAGACTTTTCACATCATATGTAATTTTGCTTGATTTGAATAAAGAAATTTTTAGTCTTTTGCCATTTCATTTTCTTCTGAAATAATTTTTAGAATGTCCTTACTTGTTGGTTGGTAAATATATATGCATATACTATACTTATCCCATTTGTTATTTGATTATAATGACTTGTCACTCTTTGGGTCAAAGCAATGGAATGATTTGCATCCCATGTTCCTGCTTAGTTGTAGTAATCTTGTATGGATTACCTTGTTTCCTAGACAGTGGATGACCCGGGAGGTCATCCAGCTTCTTGCCTAGTTTGTTACTAACTAATCAGAGTTGATTTTAATTGATTTACCGACCAACCGGAGTTGGTGGTAATTAGTTCTCGACCAACCGAAGTTGGTGGTAATTGATTCCCGACCAACCGGAGTTGGTTTTAATTGATTTGCCGACCAACCAGAGTTAGTGGTAATTAGTTCCCGACCAAACAGAGTTGGTGGTAATTGATTTGCAGACCAACCGAAGTTGGTGGTAATTAGTTTCCGACCAACCGGAGTTGGTGGTAATTAATTCCCAATGGTGAAAATTGATTTGGTGTGTTGCTCTGAATTTGGGTTTGTGGTTTGTGTAATGTGTTGCACTAATACTCCGAAAAAACTTCAACAAAAGGAAATGGGGGTGAAACATCACTTTATTCATTTTGAAAAAATTGTGTTACGTATGAATTTTAACTACTGATAATACTTGCGCAGATGCTCTGCATTCTTGAATTCTTCTCCTTCCAAGGTTTCAATCATATATGTCCCTGAACGAACAAATTCTGTTACTCTGTAGGGTCCATGCCAGTTGGCTTCTAGTTTGTTATGCTTTTGGATCACTTTCTTCGATACATAATCCCCTTCCTTCAAATCACACTTCTTCACTCTTTTGTTATAGAACAAAGTTGTTCGTTGTTGATATGATGCATTCCTGATTGCTGCTTCTTCCCTAACTTCTTCGAGCATATCCAGGTCTAATTTTCTCATCAAGTCACTAACAGAAGAATTGAAATTAAGCACCCTATGCGTGGGTAGACCCAATTCAGTAGGTATGACAGTCTCACTCCCAAATTCCAGCATATATGGAGACTCTCCTATCACTATTCGTGGTGTGGTACGATAAGCCCACAGCACAGAATGTAGCTCATTAATCCAATTTCCCTTAGCATCATCCAGTCATTTTTTCAAACCATTCAGTAGCGTTCTGTTTGTCACCTCAGTTTTCCCATTGCTTTGGGGATGGCCTGGTGCAGAATGGATCTTTAGTACATTGGATTGATGATAATATGCAGCAAACTCCTCGTTATCAAACTGGGTTCCATGGTCAGTAATGAATGCATGTGGGAGACCATATCTACAGATAATATTCTTCCAAATAAATTGATAGACTTTGTCGTATGTCATATCAATGAGAGGCTCAGCTTCCACCCATTTGGTAAAGTAATCCATAGCAACCACGAGGTATTTGAATCTTCCCTTGGTCGTTGGAAGTGGTCCTACCAAGTCTATCCCCCACATGGCGAATGGCCAAGGGGACGTTATGGGTGTTAACAATGCTTGGGGACTTCTTCAGATGGAAGAGAAGCGTTGACATTTATCGCACTTCTTAGTATAAGCTACGCAATCAACTCTCATCGTTAGCCAGTAATATCCCTGCGTTGTTATTCTCCGCAAAAGCGTCCGACCTACTACATGGGCTCCACAAGACCCTTTATGAACCTCTTCGATCAAATCTTTCACTTCGGAGGGATGGGAACATCTTTGTAGCTCTTCTATAACTTCTCGTCTATATAAAATTCCACTGGTCAATACATAATGAGCAACTTTAAACTTCAGTTTCTTGGCTGCGAGTTTATCAGTTGGTAAAGCTCCCTATTCAATATAGGCCCTGATGGGATCCATCCAAGATAGTCCCAAGTTGAGGGCAATGAGGTTTATCATCAGATCTTCATTTATGATCTGACTAGCTAGGATTTCTATTGGGATTGTTCTTCGTAGCTCGGTGCGTGTGGCTGATGCTAACCGAGCTAGGGCGTCTTCTATTGCATTCTCCAATCTGGGTATTCTAAACAACTGAACTGTAGTAAAACTCGATACCACCTCCATTACTTTTGCATGATACTTGAACATTAATTCTCCTTTTGCTGCATACACCCCCAAAATTTGATTTACGATTAACTGGGAATCATTGAATACAACGACATGCTCTGCCTTCATGATTTTAGCCAGATTTAAGCCCAAAATCATAGCTTCATATTCGGCCTTATTATTAGAAGCTTTAAATTGAAAGCGCAGAGCATACTCCATATCAATCTCATCCGGACTGTTTAAATTGAAAGCGCAGAGCATACTCCATATCAATCCCTGCTCCACTGCCTGTAGTGCACGAAGAGCCATCGACATACAAATTCTATATAGGTACTTCATTATTAAACTCTTAATCAGACAGAGTTTCTCGGTGGAATATTTTATGCTTCCTTTTGTCCTCCGACACTTCTTGCTGCTCGTTTATCATCTTCTCTTGCCTGTCTACCTACGTAAGTTGGTCGGGGTTTAAATTTGATGATCCTATAACATCCACAGGGTGGTCTGTATTAAACTCCTGTTCTTCGGAGGCACTTTCCTGAGTAAACTCTGCGATAAAATCCGTTACTGCCTCCCCCTTGAGCGACGATCTAGGATCATAAATTATATCATATTCCCCAAGTTCTACTGCCTAATATATCAATCTTCCTGATTTCTCCGGTTTATGCAGATCTTATCTTAATGGCATATCGGTTTACACCACTATAGTATGGTCTTGGAAGTATGGCCTCATCCTTCTGCTTGCTTCGATCAGTGCTAGTGCCAACTTCTCCAACCTTGGATATCTGATTTCTGCTCCTCGAAAATCCTTGCTGGTGTAATAGACTAGTTTTTTTACTCCGTCCTCCACTCTTATCAACGTCGAGCTTACTGCATTTTCTGAAACTGCCAGGTACAAGTATAGTTTTTCTCCCATCACTGGTCTAGATAACAATGGAGGTGTCCCCAGATATTTTTTCAATTCTTGAAAATCCTCCTCGCATTCATCATTCCACTCAAAAGTTTTTCGAAGTGTTTTGAATAATGGGAGGCATCTGTCAGTTGCTCGTGACACAAACCTATTAAGTGCTGCAACTCACCCTATGAGACTTTGCACTTCCTTCTTCGTGGTTGGAGATCGTAGCTCCAATAGAGCCTTGATCTTTTCAGGGTTCGCCTCAATTCCTCGTTGGTTAACAATATATTCGAGAAATATGCCTTCTCGTACTCCGAATATGCATTTGGTGGGATTCATATTTATTTGATATTTCTCTAGTTGATCAAAGGTCTGACCTAAGTCAACTAGATAATTAGCAGCTTTCTTGCTCTTCGTTAGCATATCGTCAACATAAACCTCCATGTTATGACTGACACTACACCAAATCTGCACTATTGTCAAGGTCATTGACCCTGACAAATCCAACTTGTCAAGGTCAATGACCGTGACATTTCGAGGCGAGACAACTTTTTTTGTCACGGTCGTGTCACGATCATTGACCTTGACACAAAACTCGCGTTTTGTGCCACGGTCGTGCCGCAGTCAATGACCGTGACACGTTTGTCACGATTATAAACCGTGACAAAGCCGTAACCCTTTTTAAAAAAATTATCACGGGCAATGACCGTGGCACGTCCTTGACAACCTTATGTCACGGGCTTGTCACGGTCATTGACCGTGACAATTCTGGGCAAAATTTTAAAAAAATATGCTGGGCAGTATGGCCACTGCCACTGCCCAGCAGTATATTTGTACCTGCTATAGCAACGTTGTACCTGTTCCAAACATCATATATCCAAACAAACTAAAGATAATGCAAATATATATTCATGACGATATAATCCAAATATTCAAAATAGAAATAATATACATGATGATATAATCCAAATATAATTAAAATGGACAAACTTAAAAATAATGTTACTACATGTCTTGGGTAAAACTGAGGAAGTGAGTAGGCCACACGACATACGAATTGACGCACCCACTAATATACGTCGTGCCGCATTGTTCGCGCAACCACAATAGGGAGTTCTCCTTCCCGGGTATGACATGCGTGACGAGCACCCTGGACTCCATCTCTTGAAGCGCACGTCCATGAACTATTCCACCCTCGACGATATTCGGGTCCCTTAACCCCCGCCCTATCCGCTGGCCATCAAATACGTCCAATATGAACACGCTCGGCCAACCAAGTGTCGACATTGGTCTGTTGAAGGGCGCCAAATAGGGAAGTGGATCATCGAAGTACGAACGTGTCGGTGATGAAGCAGCGAGGTCCACATCCTCGTCATCCTGCGCCTCATCCTCCCGTACCTCCTCCTCCTCCACCGCCTTCTCCTTCCCTTTACCTTTCCCTTTACGGTCTCCTCCCAACGTATGCTTCATGAATGCGTACATATCTTGGACCGTCGCCTCCAACCGGGACAGCTTCGCGTCGTGTGAATCCACCGTTCGAGCCAACCCGGTGTCGCTCGTCTCCAATCCGATGATCCTAGATTTGGCCACCCGCGAGCTCACCCTCCTTGTCCTCCCCTTGCGATCAGAGCCAAGCACTTGGCTGAGTGCATCTGTGGACAAAGATGCCTTGTCGGCATCAGACTGCGACTCATGCACTTCCTTAAGCTTTGCCTGATACGACAAAAAGCACATGATTAGTAAAACAAGTAAACTAAAAAATTACAACGTAATTAACAAAAATTAAACTGTCGGATTACTTACAATCGTGGCCGCGATGCTCAGGGACACCTCCTTGTCCTTCCCCTTCTTCGTCCGAAGAGCCACATAAGTATCGAGCCTATGTGGCTTACCCCCTGGCCTACTCCCTACCCCCTGAAATAAAATAAAGTAAAATTAGTATCGGCCCCGCAAAGTAAAATAATGAAGAATAATATATTTCTGTAGTTATAGAAAAATTAAATCTTACCTGCATCCTATGATCCACCTCAGCGTAAGAGGTCCGGCCGGAGTAGTGCACGTCCATCTTTTTTGCCCGATTTTCCCTCCCCGATTGGAGAGATGCCAATTGTCGATCCTCGATCTCATTGTCAATGAACTTCTGCCATTGTGCCAATGAGATCGGCTCCTTGGGGGGGGGGGGGGGGGGGGGGACAGATTCACGCCATTGGATAATCGACTCTCGTGTTTTTCCAAAGTACCGTGCTCGCATATTTTTTTTCCACGACTTGAGTTGCTCCCTAATCTGCTCCAACACGGGATCGCGTAGCTTTGGATCTAAGTTGAATTGTTCCTGTCCAACAAATACAATGTTAGTTGCGAATAAATATAAATATAAATATAAATATAAATATGAAATCGAAATTAAAATTAAAATTGAAATTGAAATTGAAATTGAAATTGAAATTGAAATTGAAATTGAAATTGAAATTGAAATTGAAATTGAAATTGAAATTGAAATATTCATATAAATATAAATATAAATATATTACATGTAGTGCCGCCCAAACAGCTAACTTGAGCTCATATGGCACCTCCTTCCAACTCATAAACCTCGGGCCGATGACCGTCTTTAGCAGCTCGAGGGATCTCGCTAATAGCTCTGATTTGTTCTCGACGGTAATACCAAATTTTCCATATTTGGGGAGACTAGGGGCGGAGGAGCCCTCGTCGCCTCCGCTACCACCGAGCCCAGACGACATCATCATAAACAGCATCATCATCTTCGCCTTAATATCTGAAGGAGACATTTTTACTGTAAAAAAATGTTATTAGTACAGATAAAAAAAATGTTAATAGTACACATACACACACCCTTGCCCCACCCCCACCACACACACGCACACGTCATGCCACTTTTAAAACTAACCAACCCAATATTTCATCAATTAAACTAACAATTAAAGTATACAATTATTAATTTACTAATATACAATGAGGGACAATCCTACTTTCATATGAAATTGGCACTAATTATTAATTTACTTTCATCTAAAACTATACAATTAAAATTACAATTAAAGCTATACAATTTCTTAATTAAAGATATACAATTGTTAAAATTTCCCCTCCACACCTCCCCCACCCCACCTTCACCCCACCCCTTGCCCCCTCCCCCCGCCACGCACACACCTACGCACACACACACACACCCCACCCCCACCCCCTCCCCCCACCACGACCGTGACAACTACATTTATTGTTTATCAATAAAATTATGACATGAGATAATTATAATTGGAGTATAAATTTCATTATCATAAAGGGATAAATCCAACCAAGTACAGAGATTCTACAAATTAAAGTGAGAATTAAATTTAAGACTTTCTAACAACATGCATGTGTATGGATTCTACACAGTTGGGCACGAAAGTAACTAATGATATTCCTAAAAATATACAATTGGCAACATTTTGTGAATTTACTAAACTTTATATAATATTATCAAATTCTGTTAAAAAATTATCTAGGGTTTTACCTAATTGAATTAATTTCATGAATAAAATTATTATCAATTTAAATATTTATATAATTAAATTTAACATATGAATTCTAGAACTTCTCTAACATTTACACAATTCTAACTATCACTAACCTTGCATTCATACTAAGGTTTACGTAGTTTTAACAAATTATAACAAAATATTATCATATTTTTAGTTAGAAAATTCCACCCCCACCCCCTCCCCCCACCACATTTTTGGATATTATTTTTGGATATTATTTACGTTTACATTTTTGGATATTATTTTTGGAAATTTATAGAAAATTACTTATTTATTTACATTTTTAACCCCCTACCCCCACCCTGCCCCACCCCCACACACGCACACACACATGCACATATATACACACATACAGACATATATATACACACAAACATATATATAAATGGAAGAGAGAGAGAGAGAGAGAATTAAACCTGAAAGTAGAGAGAGAGAGAGAGAGAGAGAGAGAGAGAGAGAGAGGGAGGGAACGACGGTAAGGGAAAAAAGATGGGGGAAAGGATTTTTGCTGCAAACTTTGTCACGGTCGTGTCAATGTCATTGACCGTGACAAGTAAATTTGTCACGGTCTTGTCACGGTCAATGACCGTGACAATTCTTTGTCACGGTCGTGTCAAGGTCAATGACCATGACATAAAACACGTGTTTTTTGTCACGGTCAATAACCTTGACAAGGGTGACCGGCTGAAAGGTGATAATTTGGCCATTTTGGTGTAGTGTGATTTGCTCTGCAAACACCTTATTCATCAACCGCTGATATATCGCACCTGTATTTTTAAGTCCGAAAGGCATAACATTATAGTAATAAGTTCCCCTTGGGGAGATAAAATAGGTAATCTCCCTGTTCTCAGGCTTCATTTTAATCTGGTTGTAACAAGAATAAGCATCCATAAAACTCAACAATTCAATCCCCGAGGTAGCATCCACTAGTTGATCGATTCGGGGCAAAGGAAAATGATCCTTTGGGCATGCCTTATTAAGATCAGTGAAGTCTACACACATCCTTCACTTGTTATTTTTCTTATTTACCATCACCACATTTTCTAGCCAATCAGGATATTTGACATCCTCAATAAAAAGGATTTTTGTAGCTTCTCTACTTCTTCCTGTATGGCTTGGTTCTTCTCAGGACTGAACACTCTTCTTCTCTGCTTCACTGTCTTGATTTCCTTGTTCACGTTGAGCTCATGACACAGGAAACTCGGGTCTATCCTTGGTATGTCTTCATGACTCCATGCAAAAGTCTTCTTTCTGCGCCTTAGAAATGCTATCAATTCATTTTTTATCGATACATCCAGTGATGCACCAATTTGAGTTGTTCGTTCTGGATGCTCGTCGTCTAGAATGATATTTTTGGTAGCCTCCGTGACATGTCCCTTCACGAGTTGAGACTCATATCTAGGGTCTAACGTTTCAATCCCTGCATCTTCTATTTCATCCACTTGATAAGTAGTAGTCCTCTTTCTGGATTCTTCACGTTCCTCCTATTCGGCAGATGAATAGTAGCATTCTCGAGCTACTTTCTGGTCGCCTTTCACTACTCCTACTCCAAAGTTAGTTGGGAATTTTAAACATTAATGTATAGTAGATGGTACTGCTTCGAACTTCTTCATACCTACCCTTCCCATGATGATTTTGTAAGTTGATTGAACATTTTTATCCATTACGAAAAAGCGTACTCTTTCTGTTCGACAAGCAGGCCATGTACCGATAAGCATATCCAACTTGATCGTCCCAAGTGGAAAAACCTTCTCGCCAGTAAAGCCAAGGAAGGGCCTATGATATGGATCCAACCAGGCTAGCTTCAAATTCAAACTGTCAAAGCATGGATAGAACATGATATCTGCCGAGCTACCATTATCCACCAGTACTCGTGAAATCACCACTTCCTTCATTCTCATCTTGATCACCAATGGGTCATCATGAGGATACAATACACCTGTCAGGTCATTCTTAGAGAAACCAATGACCAGTTTGTCTTTATTCACCTTCCTCGAGCGATCATCTTCAGCCAGATTTATTTGCTGAATGTACGAGCAAGGTTGAGCCTCATTGAGGTAAGCTTTTCTCTCCGAAGTCAGATCTCTACCTCCTGCATCTCCACCTGTAATAAAATTACATTCAAATGATTCGAAATGGATTGAAAATACCTCACATTCTAGCTTCCTTGGTATTTTGGGGAGATCGGGGTCATCTTGGTCATCTTCTGGATCTTCTTCGTGACTTCTCTTTTTGTCTTCTTTTGCTCAACGAGGAGACCTAGACCTTTGCCTTCCTCGATCGCCGGTCTTTCCACCATTTTGGCGATCAACATACTTAGCCAGTTTTTCTCGTCTGATGAGTGCTTCAATTTCATTCTGGAGAGCTATTCAACTTTTGGTCGTGTGACCATGGTCTTTATGGAACTCGCAATATTTAGATTTATTCCTCTTGCTAGGATCTGCCTTCATTTTTTCTAGACAGTTTAGCTCCTCGCTATTCTTGATTTCTTTCAGAATGTGGTTTATATTTACCTTCAAAGGAGTATAATTTTCAAATTTCTTCAACTGTTACAGTGCTTGCTTTGCTTTCGACTACCCGTTTCCACCATTATTCTTCTGATCCTTCTTCTCAGCGTTGTCAGCCTCGACCTTGGTCTCCTTAGTGTCTGTATTCTTCTTCGCAGCCATAGCTTCCTCGACGTTCATAATCTTGGCTGCCATTTTCATTAGTTCTACCATGGTCCTAGGTGGATCTTTGGCTAGAGTATAGTACAACTTGTCTGGTAGCAGTCCACTCATCAAAGCAGTAATTGTTGTTTTCTCCTCGTAATCAATAACTTCAAGTTTCTCGTTATTGAAACGAGCAATATAGTTCCTGGTGCTTTCACCTGCCTTCTGTCTAACACTTAGTAAGTGTGCTACTCGTTTGACTGGTTTCGCTCCAAAACAGAAGTTCCCTATAAAGAGCTCTGCCAGTTGAAGTAAAGTCACAATCTTCCCCCGAGGAATGTTGTTGTACCATATCTGAGCTGATCTGGTAAGAGTTCCTAAAAATGCCATGCATCTCATCTCGTCTGGAACTTCATAGATATCAGCAGCAACTTGGTATTGTTCTATATGAAGGACAGGGTCAATTTTTTATATCATACTTAGGCGTCACCACAGGAGCTTTGAATTTTGATGGTGTGGGAAAATCCACAATTGCCTGTACGAATGGTGTCCCTTGGATAAAAGTTCTTTGTAAAGGATTCTTAGCCTTAACCATTTCCCCTAATCTGTCCTCCAACCTTTGAATAGAACCTTTCCATGCATCGTTTCCCACTTTAGGCCTATTTGTTTGAGCGACTAATCACGCTGAGTTTTCCTCTTGGGATCTTTCATTACGGGCTGTTAGTCATGATTGGGCAGAGACTTCTCTTAGATCGGATGGTCGTTGAAAGTTCCTCGATGCAATCCTAAGAGGACTTATATTCCTCATAGGGCCCAAATGATCAAAAGGAGAGACTCTACTCAATCTTTCTAGAGCACTAGTCCTTTCTGGAGATAGAGTGACGATTCGTTGAGACTCTGTAGCTCGTACTGAGGAAGTCCGACCAGGTTGATAAGAAGGATCATTAGATCTCTCAGTACAATATGATTTGGTATGTCTAGATCGAGATTCCTTTGGGAATAGCGTTTGCCTAGTTCGCGAAGAGGGTAAACGGGTATTTCTCTGAATACTTCGTTGTCCTGATTGGGCCGGCACTCCACCTTGAACAGTTTGTATAAGTTGACGCATGGTTTCTTGCATGGTCATTTGGCCTTGGGCTAAATTATCCATTATGCCAGCCAGATTTGGAACATTTGGGGGAATAGATGGATTTGGAGGGATCCCAGCGTTTCGATTACTGGATTCCAGATTATAGGCCATCGATGATGAATTATTTTGGTGAAAAACGCTAAGTACTGTCGTTTCCCACAGACGATGCCAATCTGTTGATGTAAAAAACTAGATTCGATCTAATTATTTTAATCACAGATAAAAATGAATAAATAAATATAAGACAATGGATTTTTAAAGTGGTTCAGCCTTAGGAGAATGGCCTACGTCTACTGTTTTTGTATTGTTGACGGTTTGTCTGGAATTCTCGATAATTGGTTTACCAAGAGATTCAGAGTCCCCTTCTAATGAGGAGGTTACAATATATTTATAGCCTTGAGGCTGTACATGTGAAAGGACAATGCGCTGTTATCTAGTAGACATATACATCTGTACGATAATAATGAGCATTTAATGCACAGTTGCCTTTTAATTCTCTTGATTCGAATGCTCTGCACGCTAAGTAGCTCGGACCGCCTGAGTTGTTCGATATGCTTAAGTTGCTCGGAGCCTTGAGTTCTTCGGGGCTCCTAAGCTACTCGGGGCTCTTGAGTTGCTTGATGACAGTATGTTGTCCGTTGGAAGTATTTGTAATTGCCATGTAGGTTGACATGTGTCTTCAAGTGAGTAGTCCACATTAGCAGACTAAATTTGGTATCAACACTATACATTGAAAAAACTGAAGAAACAAAACGGATATAAAAGCAATCCTTTGATTTTAACAGAATAGAAAAACTTTATTTTAATAAAAATGAAAATGGAAAAGTTTGTGGGGCAAAATTTTATTTTGGCACGAGGAGGCGAAATCTTGCACAAAAATATAAAAGGGGAGGCAAAAATCTTTCACTAAAATGTAAAAGCATGCAAGTGTACATGTGTCATGGAAAAAAAATTCTTGAAAAATATGGGCGGTGAGACACTCATAGAAGTGAGCAAAAACATCATTTGCCACATTTTTGACATTTCTCATGTCAAAAAAGGTTTATCAAACACATGAATTGCTGAATTGAGTTTCATTTAACGTTAAGATGTAATATTTAATATTTTTACCTCTTAATGCTGAAAAAACGTTAAAATCCAGCATTAATCATTAAGAGACAAGTATCTTCTGAATGCTTAATATTGATTTTTTTACCTCTTAATTCTCATGGATCATGTGGATTAGTAAATTAAATACACATTTTCTTTGGTATTATTTAAAGATTGTTAATAACACATTAATAGTAAAGAATATATTATTTAACATAATTTTTTCAACTTTATAAATAAACTTGGAACTGTTTATGCACTCATTCCTACTTATAATTACAACCTTTTTTATAATTATTTAAGAAGTTATAGTCTGCAAATTCATTTTATAATTGTATTTTTATTTATATTGTTATGAATTTGAAAAGTATAATTTTAACATATATTATCATACGTCCGCACATTGTGCGAGTTAAATACTAATTTCAAGCAAATTCTCAATGATATCCATTTACATTATTCTATTTACCCCACTAATAATTACTCAATTTTAATCGCATGTCAAGACTGTCTCTCAATCGCAACACTAACAATTAGTCCTTTTCTCACTGAGGCAAAGAAAATGCACAAATGGTATACCCATTTCCAAGTTGATACAACAACCATAAAAAATCTACAAGTTTTTAGTCTTATTTTTTTAATATATGTATATTTAATCCACGTCGTTATTTTTTTTGTTGCTAATCCTGTATTTTTACACTTGTTCTCTGTAAAAAAGACATGAGCGTTTAAGAGAGGTTACATGAAAGTTGAGAAAATTTTAGAGAATTATGAGACATAAAACAATTAAAAAAACACATAGAATAAAAACTAACAAAACTTTAAAAACGAAACTAAAACAAAAAAACTAATATTTAAATACCAACTAATCCTCTATTTCTCCCGATATACACAAGTTAAACTCCATTCTAACGCAAGGAGGCAAGGACAAGTTTGTTACCGTAAAAAAATGGGAATCATCGGCGTCTCACATACGACCAGAGCCGACATAATGAAAGGAACACCCCCAATCCATCGGATATGATACCTCTTGATTACTCACCTTCTTTTATACTATCAATCTATTTTTACACTCATAAATCTTTTAGGATCAGTTTGATTGCGCAAATTATTTGATTATGTAAATTGGTTCATTGTGAATTAGTGAATTATAAATGAGTGAATTTGAAATGAGTTAAATCCAATTTTACACAATGTTCGGTAATTTGAAATTGATGTTAAGATTTTATGAAAAAAAAAAATAAAAACAAATCAAGAGAGAGAGAGAGAGAGAGAGAGAGAGAACATGTAATTTACGTAACTCTTATTTTAAATGGATCCATTTCAATTTTTTTGTGAAATGATCAAATTTTAAAATTTTCACATGAGATAAAATGGGTCAATTAATGAATTATTTCATTAATGAAACCAAACACAATTAATGGGTCAATTTGTAAATGGATCAATTTATTAATGATCCAATTTATAATTTTAGAATAGTAAAAGGGGGCTTAATACATTTCTTAGCCTCATATATAGAAATTGTTATATTTACTCCGATGATTACGCGAGTTCTAGCAAAGAAGAGTTGATGTATCACACTATGCAACAGCAAGGTTAACATGACCGACGATGTAGCAACATACAATAATTGCAATGAAAAAACAATTTCTTAGTTGTAGCAGTAACTCCTAATATGCCATTCCCATACAACATCCACATTATCGCATATGACTACACATTTACATATGACATCTCTTTCTTGTAGGTATATGTTGAAAATGAAAGTTTTTGATGGCGGGCAAAAATCAATAATCACCCTTTGACCATCTATTCGATGCTCGACACCCACCTTTATTGTGTGTAAGAAAATGGTACAACAAACATCTGGGTATAATATAATCTCTCCATAATTCCAACAATGTACAATAATTAAATTCCATTTTCATCACAGGAAAATATTCACTCTAAATACTATTAGCAATTGTATTTGTGTAACATAATGAACTTCACATTCTACATCAAAGTCAATTAATGGAGTGATGATGATTGAACGAAATGTCGTTTTGTTGGGCTTCAAGTCGAAGAAGCCATGACTAGGGACGAAGCAAGAACTTAATTTTAGGAGGGGCCAAATAAAAATTTAAATGAATATATATATATATATATATATATATATATATATATATATATATATATATATATATATATAAATAACACTCTTAAGTGGACTGTCTAGAACATGTGTCACTTACCGGTAAACTCATAAATTATCAATTAAATTATATGCGCTCTCTCTTTTCTGGGTTTGCCGCCAAGTGACATGTCCAGTCCGCACTAAATTTTCTTGAGATTTTCCTCTCAGTGTAGATCAAAAGAGAATTTGCAAGATATTCATTATTAATTTTCGTAATTTAACATACACCTATTAAAAATTTTCTAGAATGTAATAATTGAATAAAGTAATCTATGTGAGAGGGAAAAAAATTACATATTATAAGACTTTCTTGACTGGAGGCAGCTATTTTTATTTTTATTTTTTTGCATTTGGTGTTTCTTTATAGGTAAGGAAGGAGGGAAAAATATTTTTCAATATATTATAAATATAAATATGAGAAACCGTTGAGAAATAGGGTTAAAGCGGCGTGAAGGTTTATGTTTGTTGTAGTTATAGAATAGTGTAGAATAGGTAATTATGATTCCTTATTTTTAGGCTTGAAAGGGTAGTTGTTCAACTGCTTCTCAAACTTCTTTTTCCATTTATATTCGGTCAACAATATACCTATACTAATGGAAAAATCCATAGCTTTGTGGGGGGGGGAGGGGGGGGGGGGGGGCATGGCCCCCTACTTAGCTACGTCTCTAGCCATGACAACAACTTCAATACGAGTAAACGATTGAAGATAAGGCACGCTTAAAAAGCTCATATGCAATGTTTGCTTTTGAAACATTACTTTCAAATAATACAATAATCATTTCACTTTTTAGTTTTTCATATGTAATGCAGCCAAAACTTTTGATCTTATACAATATGGATTTCCCTCATGCTTTTGTCCATATTGATTTCTTTACGGTGAAATTATTAGCACTACGATGAATACCTTTCATTCACGTTAATTTTCTTTATAATTGTATTCAAGTTATTATCAGTACGTTGACTATCCTCCATATATTTTTATGTCCAAAAATAAACTTATCAATACTTGCACGGAGTCCACACGATGCGCGGAGGTAAGCGTATATGACGAATAAATGTCAAAACAAATATAGTATTTCATTCCAAAGGTTCTATCGAGAACCCGATCAAACTCGTATAATTCAAACGAATGCAAGTGATATTCCAACGGACTAACCTGTTGCAAGAAAATAATTCATCAATGACTTTCTTCCCTCAACTAATGGTAAACAAAATATAGCTACTTTTGTTGTAGCCTCTAGCAAAGTTGATGAATAGTGGCATCACAATATTGATGTATTTCTCTTGACATCACAATATCGATGTATTTCTCTTTTGTCTGTATTCTCCCTATATTCAAAGTCATAATAAAGTTGAGAAATTTTGGATAGTGAAATTTTAATTTTTGAGGTGCAAATAATTTTTTGTGTGATCATATTCAATTAGCAAAAAGTTTCAATTTTTGTTTGATTGGGAGTATTTGAGTATTTGAAGTCATTTTAATCTTCTCGACATTAAAAATGAAAAGTTGACTTTTTGAAAAAATGGTGAAAATATGACCAATTTGGAGGGGTGAATCATTTTTTTGGAGCTCAATTGCAATATTTGAAACATTTAAATACTGTTGAGTTAGTGGAGACAATTATTGGTCCAAGATTTGTTGTTTCCAAATAGATCTCACGGCTCGAAAAGAGTGAGAACCAAAATGAATTTTGCCTCCAATGATAATCTACACTCAGCACATTATCTCTACGAACCCAAACAACGCTCCCCATACTTACCACTCTCATAACACCTCCAAACAAACACAGCAACACTCCCAGCTCCCTCACCCATCCCCTACCTGCTGACATTCAACTCCTATCACTACAACTGCACCTTATCCCGTACCAAAACCCATGCACACCTCCTACCACACACCTTGTAACCATTCCAAAATTTATCACCTTTGCACACCACCTCCTTACCCAACTCCCATCCCAGCCTGCTAACCCACCCGAATCCCATCCACTACAGCCCCTGTGGCCTTGGTCTTCTTCTTCTTTCTGGAGGCAAAGTCGTTGGGTCCTATTTCTATGGACACTCGCTTTGTCTTCTTGAAAGCTCCCTTGTATCTCTCTTCAACAGCATCTTCTTCTTCTTTCATTCCCATTTCCATTGCTATGAGATAAGATTCACGTCTGCCAAAATGGGGATAAACAAGTTAAAAACCTTCTGGGTAAACTTATTTCATTTCCATTGCTATGATATAATATTCAGTAGAGATAAAGAAGGTACAAAATCTTCTGGGTAAACTTAGTTCATTTCCATTACTATGATATACAAAGAAAATATTATAGCATAATATAAAATTGTGTATAGTTTTTGTAAGTCCTTTGCAAATCAGTGTTACACAAAATCATAAATATATATACATTCCATGATCTTCTTCCAAATCTTATCTAAATATAGATTTCAAACGTCAACGAGGGGCATGCAAACATATGTAAAGTGGGCCTGTGGATAGATTTTGTTTGCAACATGCTATATTGAATATAAATTTTCATGAATAATTTTATAAGATGCTGATTTTAATAAAGCATAGGGTGTAAATAAGAAAAACTTTGGCATTTTAAATCTTGAGAAAAAATTAGAGTGCTTAGAAAGCTCATCTGAGAGTAAAATAGGTGTGCATCGCACCCAAATTCTGGAGAGTATGTAAAAGTTTGAACCTCTATATAAATTTTACACAAAACATGTGTGTACACGTTTACTGCATGTGGAAAGAGCCTAAAAATAACTTGATCAAATTTGGTAAGAATAAATAAAGTAATGTGTTGGATACCATATCGGATACTCCATGTTTGAATTAATACATTCTTCATACCTATCTCATCAAGTTTCTTTGGTGTTTATGCATTATTTTTGTATATGCCACGTTTACAAATGAATATGCCCATCAAATTCTTATTTTCCTCTAACCATAGACTAGAAACCAGAATTGGTTCCTGAAAAGATAAGAAAAAGAAAATGATAAATAGGCTTGGATGTTGACTTGAGCCATTAATAATCCAAATATTCATGTGAGCTTTCATTATTTAAAAAAAAATGTGAGAAGAAGCTTTAGTAGTTGTTCGCAGGTCTCTAATCCATGTATGGTTTTAACTAAGGCTCCATTTCACACTAGAGATTGTGAGACATGGCTCAGTTTAGGATCAATTTATACATCACCCTCTTCGTATTCGAAGAATATTAATATGTTATAGTAGAATTACAGGGAAATAAAACATTGGAAGAAGAAATGATTGTTAGAAAGTAAGGTCGTGACTCAGATTGAGTGGGAGGATAAGAGTCTTAGAAAGTGCAGAGTCAAGAATATTAAATTAGAGAGTGAAAATTTGACTCAGATTGAGAGGGAGGGTAGGAGTCTTGGAAAATATAGAGTCATGAATATTAAACACTCCTCATTAACCTCTAATTCTAGTGTACTAGAGGTATAATATCGATATATAATACCTTAATAGACAAATTACACTAAAATAATATAACCACCAATACAACATTATAATTTTCTTGACTAAGGCACATTCATGGAGGGTATTACAAAAAATAATGATATGAGTACAAAAATCTCCCCTCAAATCTCTCTCAAATCTGATGTGGAGTCCACTTATTCTCTCACCTGTCTATTAAGTATTGCCTTATGTTATGGAGTCCCGCTAGGGCACCATATTAATTGCTTTTTGAGAGAATTTTGGGGGAGTTATTTGAGACTCATAGCACTATTCTATTATAAATAGCTTAACGCTTAGGTAAAAAATGTCGTTATTTTCAGGTGCTCTCTTCATACGTATGTCACACATAAAACACACGTGCACCGACTAGTGATTAAAAAGAGAGAAAATTTACTCTTTCATCTTAATATATAATGTTATATATGTACTTATCTCGACCTCTATTTTGTTAGATCTATACGTAATTAGTTGAGTTAAATTTGTTAAAAGTAGGAGCATTCAACTAAAAATCAATTGGAAATGGATGGCGAGACCACGTGATCTTATATATTGTGGTGCTAAGCTTTAATTTGTCAATGTATGACTTTACATTCTCAACACACATCCTTATATGTGGTGTGACTTGAGCCTAACACTTGAACATATTTATATTGGGTGACACAAAGTAAATGGACAATCAATAGCCCACTCAAATATTACATTAGATATTAAAACATCTAACTCAAAAGTAATTGACAATGGATGAAGAGGTCCAAGATCTTAATTTTGTGGTTCTAGGCTTTAGTTTTCGCATATAAGACTTTATATTCCCAAGAAGATTCTCTAATTTTAATGTTATAAAAAAGGAGATGTAATTTTATCGACCCTCACGAAGCAACGTAATATTAAGGAATTAAATACTAGGGCTTAATCTTATATCTTACTACAATTGCGCCAAATTAATAGTCACTATTTAAAAATGTCGGCTTTTAGAGATACGTTGAATCGACAACTAAGATTCAGATTTTTTTTACTATTGTGGAATTAGGTTCTTGTATTGTGTTTAAAAATGAAAAAGTGGACTATTAATTTGGGATATTCCAAAAATAATAACAATACTATTTGTTTGGAACATTATGAATACTTATGAGGGGACACGTCTTAAAATGGAAATACTTTTTTGTCAAAAGTAAAAAATAGTGCTAAAATATAAATGTGTTAAATTTTGGAGGGGAAATTTGCCTATGTCACCAAATGACGGTTATCATAATTACGCGTGTGTATCAGTTCGAACCCGACCTATTTTTAGAGAATCACATTCAATTCAATTGGAGTCAGTATTTCAATTTCAAATTCCAATCGAATCCAAATTGAAGTTAGAATTCAATTTGATCCAATCCAATTATGATTATATTTGATTGGTTGTTGTAATTAGTTTCAATTCCTCTAATTTTTGCCCTTTCAAATCACAATTGAATTGTCTTGAGACACAATCTAATACTATATCTTCAATCTAATCCATCAAATTCAATAAATTAAAATCCAATAATGGTCCTTTAATCCTAATGTAGAAATGATAATATGTATAAGATCACATTGTAACAAATATTCTAATTAATAAAATTATGAAATATATATCTTTTGGAGCATATTTTATATATAATCTGTTTAGATCAATTTCATTGATTCTTACACATACAAAATCAAAATCAATCTAATTAAGCATGGTTTTTTAAAAATCAAACCAATCCAATTCAGGACAGTTTTTTAAATTAAGTTGAATTGGTTTGGATTGAATCGGTCAGTTTTATCAATTGGGTTTAGTCTTGCAAACCCCTAACCAAATTACTAATATTCTATTGGAATTTAAGAAATTCACAGTAACTATTGTTTGTTATAACATGTGATGGTTGTTGATTGAATATGGAGTCCAAATCACAAGACTATTTTTTCACTCAAAATTTGTCAATTTATTTATTTATAGAAGTGTTATCAAATTTTTTATTTTCTTGGGAGATAGAGGGTGTATGCTTCTTAAAATGGGGGTGAGATACATAATTTTTTTTTGTGCATTTAAAATTCTCTTTATAAAATCACATAAAGATAGTTGGTTTATGTTTGCACTGTATTCTATAATAATTTTGTGGTATGGTAGCACATCAATCTTTTCTCTATTTATAGTGATATATGTTTATTTTTCAATTCATTCGAAAACAACAAATTTTAATGTCCAGAATTAAAGTCCATGGTATCTCAAATTAATAGTCTATTTTTTTTTTAACATAATCAACCAATAAGTATGAATTTTGACCATTAATTAATTATATTTTTAATCTATACAAAAAGAAAATAAAAACTCTTAATTTTGGATTGATAGAATAGAAAATGTTAGAGCTGATAATTTTTGACCCGATATTCGTTTACGGTAATAACTCGAAATGAGCCGAACATGATCCGATTAGCTTATATAGATTTAGGAGTACCCAAAACTTATACTAAAATAAAAATCAACGCGACTCAAAAATGACACGACTAACCCAAATTACCACCCCTAGAAAATATCATACCCAATTAACAAAACATGTAAAATTTGAGAGATGTGGATGTCGATTAGTCTTATCTCTATATATGGTATATATTCTATCATTCTAGAGATGGTAACTTGATGCTATGATACTTATTTTAAAATGGACTGATCAATTATTCTTAAATTATTGCATGTTTTTCTTTTACAAATCTTTTTTAAGTGACTATATCACTATATGTGAATTATATTTTAGAAAATATATATTTTTGTAATGCTTCGTGTGTATATACATATATAGTTCATGATGGGATGGTCTGTTGGTAACCTTTAATCAAGCACATTCATGGTACACAAATCATGAGACCGTGAGTAGTACAAAACAAGAGTCAAATCATAGAAAGCAGATTGAAATCTAACCAAGATGAAGAATTCATGCTCGACCAGCCAGAGAACAAATAGTACTGCATGCATTCTCGACAAACCGAATGATCTATGCGTCCTCCAGACCACTCAGCAATGCTTTTCTGGCACATGTACCCCTGTTTCTTTGGTCCTGCAACTGCAATAATGTAAAGTATATTATATTCTTATTGCGTTTATATTTCCTTTCTTTCTTTTTTCTTTATTTTTTATTATAAATTCACTTAAAGTTCATTCGATTACCTTATTTATCATGGCAAATATGTGTACAATTTGGTGTTTATCTATAATTTTTTGTGTTTGGAACACAAATTTATCTATAAATTATTTGACAATGTACAACACATTCAATGCATAAATTTGTAACAAATATTGAAAAACTTTATTTTGTTATTTTAGTGAAAAATATTTGCCACATAAATTTGTCAATTCTTACAAGTGCTGTTTTTTATTTTTTTTTAATATTTTAAAAAATGTTTTATAAATTGTTAAAAAACGATTTTGAATAAAAAAAATGTTTATAAACTGTTTTATAAAACTGTTTTAAATAAAAAACTATTTTAAAAATGTTAAATATAGTTTTTACAGTTTTAATGTTTAAAATAGTTTTTTAATTATTCCAAACAGTTTTTTAAATAGTTTTAATGTTTAAAACTTATTTTTACAGTTTTTTAAAACAATTTTAATGTTTAATGTTTAAAATAGTCTTTTAAAATTCTTAAAAATGTTTAAAATAGGGATTTAATTATTGTAGACAGATTTTTTAAAACAGTTTTTTTTTTTAAAAAAAATTTAAATAGTTTTAATGTTTTTAAAAACTCTTTTAAGAAGACATTATAAAAATCTGTTTTAAAAATGAGTTATTAAAATATTTTGCCTTAAAAACTTCTTTTACCTCATTTGGCGTTTGATAGCTCAATGTGAGACAAATAACATTTATATCGATAAATTTTGTCTATGACAAATTTTACCATGGCATGTCAATATTTGTCATAGCATGCACCAAACAGACCATTTTATATAGATTTACTAGTACAGACTTACAGATTTGCACGTGTAATGCACGTTGGATGAATGAACATACAAATAATTTTTTTTAAATTAAAATTAATTTTTATTTTTACTCGATATTATCTTTTTTGTTATTGAAAATCATTTTATTTGGTAGAACAGTTCTCTTCTCTTATTTTTTTCATTGAAATGAGTTTTTTCCCCTACGTTGAAATTTTTTTGGCAGTAGAAAATAATATTTTAGGTGGATAACTTTTTTTTTTGTGGAAATAATTTTTTTCTAGAATTTATTACTTTTTTTTAAACTCAAATAAGTTTTTTGTAATTATTCTTTTAGCCAAAATTATTTATTTTTTCTGTTGAAAATCATTTCTTTGGGTGGAAAATAATTTTTTTGGGTTGAAAATATTTTATTTTGTAGAAACCACTTTTTGGGAATTTTGTTTGTTACCTGAAATCGGTTTTAAATTATATTTTTTTCTGTAAATTTTTTTTAGTAGTTAGAAATCTTTTTAGGTGGAAAACATTTTTTGTTGAAATCATTTTATTTGGAGGAAAACAATTTTTTTTCAGGAAAATACTTTTTTAACGGATATAAGTTTTTTTTACAAAATATAAATATCCCTTATATTTTCTAAATTCTTTTTCTTCCTATTTTATAGTTTTTTAAACTATTTTTCTGTAATGTTTTGAATTTTTAAATAAAGGTTTTTAATTTTTCAAATATTTATAGGGTTTTTTCATTTTCATATTTTTTAATAGTTTTTATTTATTATTTCCATAATTTTTAAAACAATTATAGTGGCCCTTCATTTTATCTCATATGTTAAGCAACTTATAAAACAAATATGTTCACTTGAAAAACTTCTTTCGCACTAATTGAAAAACTAAAAAAAATTATTTTCAATGATTTTTATTGTAACACCCCGCTAAATTCTGGTGTCGGCCGCCACCAAAATTAAGCCGAGCGTTAATAAATTAAATATCATTCTTAGCATGTGACATATGTGAGACATTAAATTTTAATCCACAATATAAATGATTTAAATTAATCCCAAATATCAAGAACTTCCAACTGATTTATCACCAAGTGCGATATAAAGTCCATCACATGCAATCTCCGAATATCTCAATTATTACAATAAATCAAAACCAACTGAAATCTTAAGACAACTTTGGAACCGAAAGGTCCAATAAAAACCCAAATATAGTCTCACAATAAATACGACTGAATATGAGAAGAAATAAACTACTAAATAATTATATGGTTCCACCAGCACTTCCAAAGGATCTCCAATAATTTAGATGCAGTTACTCCAATTAAATCCATGAAAATATTAGTCATCGCATGTGTCAGAGCCAAAGCCCTGAGCATGAATATCGGCTACTCCTTTCAATCAGGGTCCTTGAACCCAAACAATACTACTATACATATTGATCATAACAATAGAATCTTTTAATTAAAAGAAAGTATATAATCCTAAACCATTAAATTTCTAAGTACCCACAAGGTTTAAATGTGTGACACCCATATTATTTTAAATTAACCCAAGTCCCACGATGTTAATGTTGTTGAGTTAACCAGGATGATTTATTCTCACTTTATTATTAGGTATGACGGTCCTCCCGCCATGGGTGATTTACACCAAAATAGATTAATATTACCGCCCATTCCCTTGTCAACTCCGCCTTCTGATCCGTTTTTATACTGCGACCCTCGCGATATGATAAGTTTCCACACACACACACACACACACATCCTCTTGTCAAGTCCACCGTCTGATCCGTTTTTATCCTGCGATCCTCGCGATATGACAAGGTTCCACACACGACACGACATAAATCGTCCTCTGACCCGGTTAAACTGTTGACCCTGGACACATTATGTCTCCATCAATTTTAATACCAATTTTAGTCTTGCGGTATTAATTTTCCAAAAATTCTCATACTTACTATCCACAATAAATTTTCTCCACCCTTAAAAGCGATGTGAAAATTCTCAAAATATTCCTTACTCCCAATTAAAAGTTCACAAAACACAAATTCATCCTATCATTAATAAATGATGATTATAACAATTTTTTTACTTCACTTAGATATCAATTCTAGGTTATCACAACAACGGTAAGTATAGAGAATTTGCCCACACCCCAATTTATATAACCTGCATAGATTTATTTTAATTAGTCCGGTACCTAATTACCAAAAATCGCAACTAAGCCCACTTATTAGTCCCATGCCTAACAAGTGTATTATAACAAGGGGTGAAAACCAATTATCTAAAATACCAACGTTCCCGAAATATTCAATATTATAATATTTCATAATTGACATAATCAACAATTCATGATAATATTCTCAACAATACTAAAATCCCAATAAATGATTTTTAAATCCAAATATGGGAAAATTAAGATCACGTAATTATTATGATTTTTTTTCGAATCATTATAAATCGCAAGTTCTATAATAGTTATTTATTTTCTAGAACAAGTAATTTAATTGATTTAGGAATTTTTACATAAACATCCAAATTAAATTACTAAGAGCTGCTCTACATGTATATGCCCACAATATCACCATCTAAATAAATACAATTCAAATAACAACAAAATTATAATTATTTGGTATTATTTATTATTTTTACAAAATAGCCCCATAATTAATTTCTTCAATATATTATGTTCTTAATTTATTTTAGAATACATGAGTTTTAATGGAGGCTATAATCAAGACACATAACACTAAAGGAAAAGAATATGATAAACATGCTTGATTTTTAGATGTAGAAATTGACTAGAGATCCGAGCTCTCCTCAAAAAATTGATCGAAATACTCTCTTGAACTATCTTGAAATAATTTTGTTTTGACCCCCAAAAATAAGCTTGAAAATCTGTTCTAATGGACGTTTGGGTTTTGGAGGTGGAAGATGAAGAGAAAAGGGGTTGTTGGCTACTAAGGGTTTGTAAGAGGTATGTGTTAGAAATGAAATCCCGAGCTTCCTTTATATAGTAAAGTTTAGGGGTTAAAATATAAATAAAATTTGTCAAAAAGGTGGTGTGGCTAAACAGAAAAATGACCTAAATCGGGTTTAATGACGTTTTTTAGAAATGACGAAGAGGGGAAAGTTGCTCAAAATTAAATTTTGAGTCGGTATGGTGATTTTTAGAATTTTCTAAGCACTTTTATTTTTTTAAATAAAATAATAATATTTTATTTATTTATTCATTTTTCGACTTTTGACCCCATGGTACTCTTAGACCTATTTTTAGCATTCAATAAATATGATCAAATTATTTTTAACCCTAATAAAACGTCCTACAAAAATCACGCAAGTTCACGTCCTGTACGACACCTGCTGACAAAAGTCTAATTTTATTTAAAATAACTGATTTAAAAATCCGAGTTGTTACATTTATTTTGTAAGATCTTTATATATAATTATTTATCTATCTTTTTATTTCTGTGACATATTATCATATATAGATTTTTACACGTGAATAATGCAAAAAACGTAATCGAGTAAGTTATTTCTATAGGGCTTATTTATTCAAGCTCAAAAAGAGAAGTCGATTAGCCTAACATACACAATGGACTGCTCCGCCCAACTCAGATATTTATTTAGACCCATATATTTAACATATGCTTAAATGCATAGATATATACTCAAATCGGTTGCCAACAATCTCAAAGGAGATATTGAGGGACACCATGTGTTATCTATAAGATCTTGTAGATAACACATTGTACAAGTAACTCAATCGCTCTCAATCACTTAGTGACACCATGTTTTACCTACGTTCTCGTTCTCGCTCTCGCTCTTAATCACTTAGTGCATTAGTAGTAGCTAAGAATGGGCGGCCATGGATGACGGGAACATGATTGCTCGAGAGAATGGATGGCTCCTTATCCCAAATGACAAAATCCACCGGGAAGTAGAAAGTGTCAATTTGGATGATCACATCTTCGACAATTCCACGAGGCATCTTCACCGAGCGATCCGCGAGTTGGAGAGTCATATTCGTGGGCTTAAGGGTCCCCCAAGTCTAGTTGCTTATAGATGGACTATGCACTCGCCCCTAAATCTATTAACGCTCTTTCGATTTGGTTCTTCCCCGGGATGCACGAAATGGTGGGTGCAACCGAATCTTTATATTTTAATGGAAGATCATTCAACAATACTGAGATGACGTTCTTTGTTAAAAACACATTTTCCTTTAGCTTTAGCCTACGTTTCACCGTGAGTAAGTCCTTAAGGAACTCAACGTATGCGGGAATTTGCTTAATAGTTTCGAGAAAAGGAAAATTGATCTTTACTTGATTAATAACGTTTAGGAAATCTTCTTGAGAGGTCTCTTTGGAGTGAGGGACCAACCATTGAGGGTATGGGGATGCACTGGGAGGTTTCATAACCATTTTCGACCCACCTGCATCGTTATTACCACTCTTTTTCAAGGGGACATCTTCGGCCTCTTTCGTGTCGGGCGAAATCTCCTTTTCATTTTGCTCAATGTGTGAAGGAGGTGAAATGTCAACAACCCTTCCACTACGTAGAGTGTTAATTGCACTATATTGATCTTGATTTGCGTTGGATGTAGAGCTGACACTAGGTTGACCTTGAGGAGGTCTTTGGCCTTGGGTTGGAAACTTGCCCTTTGATTGGACACTTAAGGATGCTTGCAACCTAAAGATACTTGTATTCATCTCAGTGAACATGCGCTCAAACTTATCATTGGTTGCATTTTGAGATTGGATGGATTGATTTAAACTATCCTCGAGAGTTCTCCGCGATGGGGTGACATACAGTGCAGGAGGTGGCACTTGCATATGTGCTGGCATAGGTGGCGCTTATTGAAATTGGGGAGGAGGTGGAGGTAGGGCAACATATAAAGTAGGATTCAACGCAGCTTATTATTGCCCTAGCTAAAACTAGGATTGTTTCTCCATGAAGAGTTGTAAGAGTTCCCATGAGGGGCATTGAACTTACCCTTAAACTATCATACCGCATTTACTTGTTCTTGAAGCATGATCTTATCGGCAGGTATTATCGGGCATTCCCCGATTGAATGTACCGCCTCACAAATAGCGCACACCTTCTATATCTTTTGATTAGATTTGGAGGTTTCTCTTAGTCATGCCTAGAGTATGTCTCTCATACTTTTCTCAAATTGATTACCTTGACGGGTTAACAAGGTATCTTTATCCAATTGGTATAGACCGGATGCAGAAGGAGTGGTGGACATTTTTCGAGGTCAATTTTGGGCATTGGGATCGGATGTGTCCCACGCTTGAGTAGTCTCGACGACATACTTAAGATGAGCATTGGCATCGCTCCTATCTAAATCCCATAACGGTCTTTCACATATAGTTTGAACAAGTTGTTTAGGCGCTATAGTTAGCCCTTGATGGAAGAAAGAAATAAGTTGATGCTTCTCAAATCCATGATGTGGGAAAGCATTAACTAACTCTTAGAAGCGTTCCCAACACCGATAAAATAACTCATCATATTGTTGTTGAAAGGCTTGAATTTGAGCCTTGACGGAGTTGGTTTTATGTTGGCGAAAGAATTTCGAGAGAAACTTGGACTGCATATCCTTCCATGATATATTGAAGTTTGGTGGTAAAGACCAAATCCATGTCTTATCTTTATCCTTTAAGGAAAAAGGAAAAAGTTTTAGGCGAACGACGTCTTGCATGCAAGCTTGATCACTAAATGTGTCGCATGCCTCTTCGAACTCATAGATGTGGAGGTATGGTTTCTCCGAATCCATGCCATGAAAGGTGGGAAGAATCTATATCATCCCATTACGAAAGTGGAACCGTCCTGCATTTTATGGAAGTAGAATGCACCAGGGGTGACAGTTCGCTCGGGAAATAAGAGTTCTTTCATGGGATGATATGGTAAATCTCCCTCACCCGTACATAAACTAATGTGGTCAGACATCTCGCTCTCTCCAATAGACTCGAAGTCCTCACTCGGTGCCCGAGAAGTATGACTCAAAATGTGACTCGTGATGGAATTAGGCGGTGTAGAAGGTGGAACCCAAAACTGCGGAATGTGAGGGGTATGTGGGCTATCGGGATTATACTCAACGATGGGATTTTCTTGGATTCTTGTGGAGTATTTTGAGGAGTTTGTTCAAAATTTTGCATGAAAGGACTTTTGAGGGATGAGGATTTTTTTTTGGATTTTTAAATTTTAGAATCAAATTTGGGATTAAATCAACTAACCTAAAAGTCTACCTAAGTTCCCCGACAACGGAGCCATAAACTTAATACGACAGAAAATGTGTCTAAAGTGTGTTCTTATATAGGCTCAAGTGCAAGACTATCGTGTAAGTAATCAACCCGGTAAGACAGGGTCGATCCTCAGGGAATTAGGACGATTGCTCATAACGATGAAGGAAAGGAGACTAACCATAAACTGATTCGAGAAAAAATGAAAAGGTGACAAATTTTGGAATTGAGTTATACTGGCTAAATGTAAACTAAAATTAAAATTACGAACTAAACTAAGTGGGCAAAATTAAAACTAGTGCAGATGATTAACTATGAATGATAAAAAGCCGATTAGGATATAATCCCCCAAACCCTAGTACATTTATCGGATAGAAAACTAGATTCTGAATTAGATAGTTGATTGAACCCAGTCTTCATTAATCCTAAGAATTACATATATGAGGGTACTAGACTGCATCATACGTAATCAAGGGCGAGAATAAAGTAGTTCTATAGTAGCTAACACACACATCGCATCCTTATACACCCTAGTTACCTAAGGAAAACGAGGTTAAACGATCTACGATGGTTATGTACTACACAACACAATTCATTAAATATTTAATTCAAAACCAATTTGCTGTACATGTAAACTACATCGAGTTGTGTTCATGCACCCCAACCCTTAGAAATCTAGCTAGACATGATTAAACTATGCTTGGACATGAAATCTATTTTGCACGAATTCATAATTGTGTAAAAAATGGGACGAAACTTGTAAAAACGAATTGTAACCTATTTTCTACGGATCATCAAACACAAATATGAAAGTAATTGATAGCATTAATAAAATATTACTTGGAATGAAGAAACTCTTGAATTAATGTTTAAAACTTTAACAATTGTTGAAGAAAGTAATTCCCTAGGGTTCTTGGCTTCAAAATCTCTCTACAATTTATAAAAAGAGAACTTCTAAAAATCTGATAATCAATTGGAATAAATACCCTACAGATTTACAATATTTTGAGCTAAGTACAACTCTAGTTTTTAAATAAAATAAGTTAGAAAATCAAGAGCCGAACCGATCCGGTCTGGGGTCATCGGTTCGGTTTGGTACATCGGATCAATTTGTTTTTTCTTCTAATCGGATCGGGAGTTTATTTTATGAAAGAGATCTTAAAATGACGGACCAATTCATTTTTATTACATATTGGATCGCTCCTCTCTATTCAGGAACTTGGCCTCCATGAGATCAGTTCCATTTTGGTTAACACCGGATCGGTTCGATGATATTTTTCTTCGTGCTCTTCTTGTGATTTTCTCTAAACTTTGAAGCTTCATAACTTTTGATATGGGACTCAGATTTGGATGACATTTCATCCTACATTCTTATAGACTCGAGGTATTAAACTTTCAATTTTGTTCCTTATCCGAATTCCATATGTAAAATGACTCTTTTGCCCTCTGACTTTTTTTCTTTTATTTTTTTCTTGGTTTCTCAGTTTTGAGTTTCCTCTTCTCTTCACTCGTATAAAATACCTGTAACATGCAAAAGGAATACACAAAACTCGATGCACTATATAGGAAATGTTAATAGCAAAGATATGATAAATCAACACATTTTACATTGTACAAGGTGATAAATTGAAAGAATTTATGCCTAATCATGGGTATCACGCAGGAGGGAGGTCATTGGACTTTCAAGAGATCAAGGAAGACTATTGGTGGGCTCACATGGAAAAGTATGCAAGTAATTATGTTCATAGATGTGAAAAATTCTAGAAATTCTCTCATATGGTTCACCATCCAGCTAGTGACCTAAAATATTTGACTAGTCCTTAGCCATTTGCGCAATGTTGACTAGATATTATGGGACCACTACCAACTGCACCTAGAAATTGCAAGTATCTTTTGGTTGGCTCATACTACTTCACCAAGTGTGTAGAGGTAGAACCACTAGAGAACATCCATGACGTCGACATGATAAGGTTTATTCGGAAGAGAATCATAAAAATCTTTGGGGTACTAATAACTATTATCACCGACAATGGCATGCAGTTTGAAAGCAACATTTTTCAAAGCTTTTGTGATGATCATGATATCAAGCATTATTTAAGTTATGTGGCATACCCGTAAAGAAACGGTCGGGTTGAAGCTTCTAATAAAATAATTCTCGAAGGACTAAAGAAGAGGCTGTAAAGAGCAAAGGGTGTCTGGGTGGATGAGCTCCCTCCTGTCCTGTGGGCCTACCATACTACTCCTAGGAGACCAATTGGGGAAACACCCTTCACGTTCCCTACTATGAGAACCAACTTGGTCGACCAAGGGTTAAAAGAAGATGCATTACTCACTAAACTTGACTTAGTAGATGAGAGAAGAGAAGATTCCATGATCAAGATGGCTTCATATAAACAGCAACTGACTAAATAGTATAATAAGAAAGTCAATTCGAGGAAATTCCAGGTATGAGATTATGTCTTAAGTAAAGTCCTCGACAGTGCCGTAAAACCGTCAGATGGAAAGCTGAGACCAAACTGGGAAGGACCTTTCAAGGTGATCAGGGACGACCTTCAAGGAGGATATCACTTGAAAACATTGAAGGTTAGGGAGATACCAAGAGAATGGAATGCAACTAACCTTAAGAAGTTATACTTTTAGCCTTCTTCATCTTTTTAGCACATTTAGTTTATGAAAATTTTCATTTCGAACTTATGTTGTTCTCAAATTACCATTCAATTAATAAAGAAGGCCCATTGGCCCTCGCATTTCATTTTTCAATATTGATTGTCTCAATTTATACTATGTAGCTCAGTATTATGCACCATTTTACGAATGATAACTCCACTATATCAACATAATATGGAATCACATTTAGTTATAGTAAGTCGGTCAACTTATTTCTACCAAGGAGCATCCTCGCGCAGAATAGAGCTCATGTGGATTGCAATAAGTTATTCAACTTATTTCAATCAAGGGATCTCATTATGACAAGCAGGGCTCACAGTAATTACAATAAGTTATTAAAGTTTATTTCAATTTCTACAACCCTCAGTTCTTTGTCATAAATAAATATAATAGACCTCACGAGTTGCCCCGGTAACAACAAAAGCCCTACAGGGGATCCTTGGGCAAAAAAGCCAACCTAGGTGGGTCGCTAACTATGTTGGTCATTTAAAACCTGAATCCAGGTGCATCCTCGATGTCATTTCGCCTAGGCCCAAAGGGAGTGTGATGACACAACTTAAAAGGTAAGGCAAGTGGAATGATATTACTAAGGCATATTCGATTGGGAGAATTTTCGACACAAGTTATCAACTCATTTAGTCGACGAAGTACCAAAATGGTTAATACTTGTCACTGGTTCATTTAGCCGGCAAAAAGACCAAAATGACTAACAATATTATATGGTAAACACGAGTCCTAAGTGATTAGTAAATGTCAACTTATCCTACTCGGCAGTCAAAATACAAAAGTAATCCTTAACTCATATTTAGTCAGCACATGCTCAAAATATGGAACAGTTGATAATTAAAATTTACATTTTGATAACAAACTCGAGAGTATAATTAAAAACATACAAGATACATAAAAAACCATATAAGGACTCACACTAACTACATATGGTGAGCAAGATAATCAGCTACGCATGCTCCTTGGCCATTATCTGGATTAGGAGCGATAACATCCTCGTCATCTTTAAGATAATGATTCAAAATCTAGGCAAGAATGTCATCAATTGGGATCCACTTATTATCCTTCTAGAAAGGGGGATGATGATAAGCTAAGCAATCCACTTCGTACTTGTACTATATATCTGATTCCTTTGGGGTCTTAAGATCTCTGTGGGTATTCAACCACCCATGCTTGAACTCCACATCCTCGAATTCTTTCAGCCTTGCTGGTGCATGAGTCTAGCCTTCGTTATAGCCCACTGCCCACAATTCTTGAGGTCTCATTCTGAAGAGATGCCTCAATCTTCTAAGATCCCTCTAGGACCAACTACAATAACAAACCCTCTTTGGACGTCCTTTTTCAGCTTGGCGACCTCCTTCTTTAATGCATCATTTTGGCCTAAATCCGCTCACTTACTTGGCCCACATCCTTTCTCACTATGAATTGGACCCTCAAACCATTTATTTCCTCATACACTCAGGAGCCAATCTCCTCCTTTCTTGGAGGTCATCATTTATCTCGGCCACTAGCTCGGACTAGTCCTTGTATTATTCAGTCCTCACTTTCAAATACTTATAGGGCTTTAAGAAATCCTCACGGACCCAGAAACTAACACCAAAACCCAAAATCCTCCCTAAATTTGAGGTAGGAGGGATGTAATCCTCTATATCAATAGGCTACAAATAGTAGAGAAAATAACAAACACAACGAACATCAACATAAAGGGAAGAATAACAACATCAATAAAAGCATAAGTTTTTTTCATTGATGGTTAATAGAAGGCAAAAAGCAAGTACAACTAAAAAAAGAAAATTACAAAGCACGAGCAAAAAAGAAAAGGCCCTAAAATTATGGAAATTTACTCCTTCACCTTCTCATAGCTTTTTGGCTCCTTCCTTTTCTCGATAGCCCTCTTCTCTTGGTCGGCAGTCCTCCCGACCTCAGTAGAACCTTTCTCAGCATGGTCGGTAGGTTGACCAACTGGATGATCCTTATTATTAAATGGAGAAGTCCATATAGAATGGAGCTGGAACATACCAAATTCTATAGGGACTCCCTCTACCCAAGGATTAATCCCAGTTTTTCTCAAATGAAGCCTTCTTGGCATAAGCGATTTGGATTTCAACATCTTCGTAGGCCGCATACCAGCCTTCCATGTAACTCTTATCCTTTACCCTTGGAATCTCCTCCTCTAACTTTCAAACCTTCCCGACCAAGACTAGATTTCCCCAACAAGAATTTCCTTCTCTACAACCACATGGTTGTTGGCCACTTGAAGATAGAAATAATCTTTTGTCAAATAATCTCTCTCAATCAAGTACGACACAAGCATCAGCTAAGTCCTGTTCGTACTTCTTCGGGGCTTATTTCGGATCTTGGTTCTTCTTGGACTTGTCAGCATAACCATCTAGAAGGGTAGTAAAATCAAACAAAACTGGTGAAGATATAAAAATAACAATTAATACGCAAAAGATGAATATAGATAAATGATAAAAGAAAATAAGATATTTATCGGAGAAAGTCTTTGGGCAGACTTGAGTGCCAGCTGGGCCGACCCCAGTCGCGAGGAGCACTCTCGGTCGGTCACGAGTATAGCCCCATTCGGAAAATCAAGGGCAAATACATGAGTGTTTGCCACAATGGACCCCTCAACAACAATAGAAAGCAAGGGCTCAACAGGGGCCTTTAAGGATAGCTTCTTTTTGGCTCCATCTTTTTTTCTCTCCTTTTCTTTCTTTCTTTCTTTCTCTCTCTTTTCTTTTACTACTCTTCTCTCTTCTAATTTTCTATCTCATTCTCCTTCCCCTTAGTCCCCAAGATGGAACCACTAACTTTAGAGGAATCCCCCTCAACTCTTTTTAGAGACTTTATCTTATTAGACTACACAAATTGGTCATCGTCATCAATATTCAACACTCTTCTCTTTATGGCAGAGCCATCTTATCTTTCTTCTTCTTCTTCTTCTTCTTCTTCTTCTTCTTCTTCTTCTTCCTCTTCTCTAACAAGTAAGCTGTAGCATGAGAGCGCATGCCATTAGGCTACCTTTATCGAACACTCTAAGCTTTAAGAAGATTAATAACTCTCAGCTCGCGAAGGGTAGGTTCTTGATTCTTATCACAAGCTACAAAATAGAGGAAGAAAACATAGATCAGAAAATAGGAAATAGAAGTACCAAGCAAGTAAATAGAAGTATCAAGAAAGCAAAAGTAAAAGAGAAAGTGACCTATATGATCCTCCCCCAGTCATGGATCCAAGGACCTCGGTACTTCATGCCCTCAGGCAGGGGAGGATGCTGCTAATTTCTAGCAATAAACCCTTGCCCCCTATAATTCTTATGGGAGTCAGGTAGGTTCATGACCAAAACCCTCTCAGCATTTTTGGACTTTAGGTACATAACATCGTCATTTGTGCGAGACCAGAAATAGAAATAATAAATCTCGAGGAACCCGAAGATGGTCCCATAAAATTCGTTGATCGTACGAACCTCATTCATAATTTTTCAGACATTTGGAGTGCATTGAGAAGGAATTACATCAAAATACTTGAAAATATCAGGAAAAGAGGGTTTGGGGGAAAAGTTAAACCCCCCTAAGTAATCAAAAGTAAGTGAATATAGTGCCTGTCCTCTATATGTCGAACATCTCTAGGTATGGGGGCATAGTCGATTTTCACCCATTTGGGGATATTATAAGATTTCCTAAACTCTGCTACAGTTTTGTTATCGAGAGGAGACATGGATGAAAAAGTACTCTAGCAACAGAAGAATACTAATGGAAATAGTGAAAATAAAGAGAATATTATATAGACTTATAGAAATAATGATCAAAGGAAAGCTCTGAGAATATGAAGAACTGGAGAGAAAATGCAATGGAAGTTTGTGGATGAGGAACGTTTGGATAAATGATGGTTGAAGGAGATGAACTTGGTTTGAATCTCGTGACAATGATGAAGCGCAATTCTCAATGAAGATTCTGGCGCTTCACTTACCAGCTCAGACCACCGTACCCTTATTTCTTCAATAAAATTACAAGCGTGCTATCGTGTTTATCCACGGACAAGCATACCCTCGCGAGTTCACTAGTATTACAGATGTGCCATGCCGATTTTTAAAACAGTTTTGGGCCCTGGGACTTGAACTTAGTTAAAATCTATTGGCCCAAATTCTTTGCCCATGGATTTTAGGGAAAATTATGGGGGCTTATTTATTCAATCCCAAAAAATGCAACCGACCAACCCATCGTACATAGTGGACTGGCCGACCTAACTCAGATATTTATTTAAACCCGTGTATTTAACATTTGCTTAAATGCATGGAGATGTACTCACATCGGTTACTAATAATCTCGAAGGAGATATTCAGGGACATCACGAGTTATCTACAAGATCGATTGAGTTATTTATACAATTCAATCACTTATTTCTACAACTATAAATTATAAACCCTGACCCGGGACAAATAGACACAACTTCGATTATTGAGAGACACTAATAAGAACATAGTAACCTCTCTGTGTACGTAGGTAAGTTTTCGAACCACTTACATCTATTGTTGTGTGTGCGATTATTTGCCTTATCTCAATATTGCTTTTTGGGTCTGTTATTGTGATAATTCTTGCACTCATAATTTTCATCACATAATTTGGTAAGTAAAAACATAATGAGAATAATACAAAGGCGAAAGAAGCTTCAGAATTGAATTAAGCCTTATACAAGATCACAATTAAAAATAAAACTTAAAATACTAATACAAAATTAATGATTTTTAAGAAAAATGTCTAGACCACTTACTGGTTTGGAAAAAAGTGTTTAAGCTAATATTGTCATAGAGGTAAATATCACTTTAAAATAGGAGTGAAAATACTGAAATTCATAAATAATAAGTCAGTTAGAATTAGCTTAAAAGATTACCAATATATAATGATTCAATTTATTACTTAAACCCTACATAGAAATGATAAACACACGCAGGAATATATATATATATATATATATATATATACGAAATTAATTTAATCTTTAACAAAGGCTTTATTTAGCCAAATAATAATCGTCAATTAAGAAAAAAAATATTACAATGGGTTTAGGAAGTCGCTACCCTTCTAGCATCTTAAATCAAATCATCATTCCTATTTAAGAAATGAAGCAAAATTGGTCATGAGATAGATTAAAGGAATACTTTCAATTTAGTAGTCAGATAGATAAAAAGTTTATTTTCATCACTATAAACTTAATTTCTTCATGTTCCATATATATATATATATATATATATATATATATATATATATATATATATATATATATATATATATATATATATATATATATAGAGAGAGAGAGAGAGAGAGAGAGAGAGAGAGAGAGAAATCTCCTATACATTCCATATATAAGGTCCACCCGTGCGAACCACTTTATTGAAATAGTAAAAATATATTTTTCAGTAGATTTTTGTGTGTAATATTTAAACATTTCAAGGGATCCCATTAAAAAATAGCTCAAAATTAATTTTTATTTATATTTTAAAAAAATCAGTCAAACTATGTCAATTTTTAAGCTTTTTTTAAAATATTAAAAATTGATATAGTTTGACCAATTTTTTTAAAATAGTAAAAACATTATTTTGAGTTGATTCTGTTTAAATACCACACAAAATAATAAACTAAAAAATATTTTTTTTGCTATTTAAAAAAAGGTCCGCACAGGTGGTATGTATATGTGGTACGTATGAGAGCATGCCTCTCTATCTTTCTCGAGAGAGAGATAGACTGACCAATTATTGATAATTTTGGGTAAACTTAAATTTGTTATTAATTTTTTTATGACAAATACAATTTTGTGTGCCTGAAGATTCATTTTTTTTTATCCCTTTATTAGTAATTCCATTGATATTGAGTGTTTATAAGGTGCGAAAGAGAGATGGAAAAGAGTAGAAGAGGGTGGAAATTTTTTACATTATATCGTTCACAAGGATAGTATAAAAAAATGTGGAGGAGTGAAAGTGATTAGTCACTTTTATTGTATTATATACCCCGTTAATTTGTTCATTCTAGCATTCCCGAGCATGATATTCCTAATTATTATACTCATTTATTGACTAACCCCTGATTTCATTATATATATATTTTGTGTGTCTTAATTGAGTTTTTGTAGGTCTCGGGAATTCATATTGGGAAGTTTGGTTTTGGTCCGGAGAAGTTACATAGTCAGTAGCTAAGTCGGGGGAATTTTAGTAATTCCAGCATTCGAGTTTTGATCCCGATCTCTTCATGGAAATTGTAGACCTTCTTCTCATCTTCGCGTGGCCTCTGATGGTGCTTGAATCCTATCTTGAACGAAGAAGTTACAGAAGTTTTTTGTGAAACTTAGGATATATAAAGCCAAAGCAATGCAACCTTCATTTTTATCAGCAGCGAATCGATTCGGCCTAGTTGCAAATCGATTTGGTTTCAGGCAATGCAACATCTCTACATTTCCAAATCGATTTGGATTGGCACCGAATCGATTCGTCCCTACATTTCCATCTTTCTTCTTATTACTAGTTTGCCATTTTGGATAGATTTTTTGGTATTTATCCTTGTTTTCTCTTTCATTTCGGAGGAGAGTTTTACTTGGGATATTTGTTGGATATATAAAACACTCTCTTTTCTCTCCTAGGTCAAGTGTATTTATTATTTTTGCCTATTTATAAAGCTTGGATTACTAGTTGATTTGTAGTTATTAATACAAGAAAGGTTCATTTACTTCTTCTCTACTTGTTCCATTAGCTTTGATTTGCATTTATTACCATCTCTAGTATAGTTGTGTGTTTTCCCATTATGGATTGCTATAATATGTGGTTTCTTAGCATGTGTATTCTAGTTTCGATTATGAGAAGCTAAATTTAAGGTCGAGGATCATAATCCCACCTATGATGCTTGTACTTTAAATTTAGGGTTTGGTTAAGAATTTCTCAATTGAACTTTATGTGTTTGTATTCAATTATCATATATTCTTAACTCCTCTTGTCATTGAAGGGATAGTATTTAAAGCTTTACTACAAACCAAACCCATTTAGCAATAGCTAATTAATCCCTAGTCCTCCATCGATGAGTTAATTTCTAAATGATTCATGTTCAGACTTAATTAGTTGTGCTCGATTAGAAGTAATTTCAACCAAGTCCTGTTATCTTTTTTGTGAACCCAAGGTGGGAGAATGATCCTCAATCCATTTAAAATATTTAACTCAATCTTATCTTAGATCCTTTCATAGTTTCGTAATTATTAACTACTTAACTGTTCATCAATAGCATGTTAGTTTAGAGATTACCCTCATTCACTTTTTCAAACAATTAAATCATCTTTTACACTTTCACATTGGTGACATTTAGAGAATCATTTTTTTAACCTATTCTTGTTCTCTAAGGATTGTTTCAATCCATGTGGTTTATGATCCCATACTTACCAGATATTACTTGTTGCGATAGATTTACACTTGAATCATAAGCTTTTTTAGAGCGCACCGGAAAGACTCTAAATTCCATGAAGTCAAATCATGCACTGATTCGACAAGATCTCCAAATAAAGTACAATAAATTTTATGAATTGATGGCATGTCTTGTACTAACAATTATCAATTAATAGGAGGGATTAATGGTAGGTTTGTGATTCTTATAAGATTTAAAAAAAACACGATGCATATTTTATTTAACTTTTATTTCAATATATCTTAAAAACTATCATTAGTTCCTGACAGTGATATTAACATATTTTTGATATTAAGTATGCGTACAATTAATGTCATTATTTATATGACTATGTCATTTTAAGGAAAATATGTTTAACTAGAATAGATGAATTTTTGTAGCAATTTTTTATATAATCATAATAGTTTAATTTATCATAAAGATTAATATTTTAATATTAAAAAATTTAACATAGTTTATAAAATCTTATATACAAAAATGTACAAAATTAAAATCAAGTGAGTATTAATAAGAACTACAATTATAAAAGTGATTAATACCCTATGAATGTTATAATTTATCATAAATGTCAACTTGCGGATTAAACTGTTATATTATAATCTCGTCACACATTGGTTCGAGGATGAATAGTAAGGTCGATAATTTTTCATATGAAAATATATTTTACCGAGACAACCCAATTATGGAGATCATGTGATATAATTAATTAAAAATGTTCATTCTTGTAAGGACAAATTTTCAATTGAGCCAAATTTATAGTGTTAGCTTAATTTCGGGAAAACTATTTGAACCGCAGGATAAAAGTTATGTCCTTCAAGCCTATGATGTTTGAGTTGAAGGCGTAGCGGCCAAGCCTAAATTGTAGATATCATCATTGCCAATTTTCGTGCCAAGTTTAACACGTCACCAACCTCTCAAATTTCCAAGGTCTCTAAAGGCATGAATGCATTAATATATATAGTAACTTAGAAATTTATTTTGGGTGTTATTTTTTAATAAAATTATGTTGAAAGTAAATTTTTATTTTTATTTTTTAAAGAAAAATAAATTTTTTTGGGTCATTCGAACGAAACTTGGATTTCTTTCGAACGACATGCTCAGGTCGTTCGAACGAACTATTCAAACGAGATGTTGCAATTTTTCTCTATTTTCTCCTTAGAAGTTCGTTAAAATAATGTCGTTAGAACAAAGTCGTTCAAACGAGATTCCTGTGTAAAAAATCTCCGTTTTCTCATCAGAATCTCGCTTGATCATACCTTTCGAACGACATGCATAAGTCGTTTGAACGACATGTGTTTTTTCTGGGAAGTTTTTGGCAGTTTTCTTTTTAACTTCATACTGCACCCACTTTATCCTTACATGTTTTAAGCAGATCAGAATGAGTTTTTTGTGCAGACTTTTGAGAACATATTTACTACATTTTGATAGAAAAATTGATCATTCAAAAGTCCATTTGTTTTGTTAATTTTCATGGTTTAATGTACAATAAAAACTTACACCTATAGTTTGTTTTGATCCAAGTTAAAAAAATATATATAATTTTTGTGAGATCATCATCATTGGCATCAGGTATCATTATTTACTTAAAATAGAAAAGTTTTCTATGGAGGAGTCCATTGTGTTGATTTGCGATGTGCATACGGAGGTGGGCTTCTTGTGTAGTTGATGGTTGATTTGCCCCATCGACGGATTTCGAGACGAAGGTGGATTCCGGAGTTGTCGGCTAGACAGAGGTGGAAGAACGAAAAAGTGTCAAGTCTTGAAAGGGAGTCGAGTCGGTGAAGTAAGCCTTTTGTCGTGTCTTTTGTAAAACTATATCAGTGGACTTAAGGCTGGGTTGTCCGAGGTTTTTCCCATGGTGAGTTTTCCTCGTACATCGCGGCATTGTGGTGTCTTTTATTTTTATCTTTGCAAAAATCACTTAGTTGCATTCTTAGGCTTAAAAAGATAAAAATTAGTTTAAATCACAACTTTGGTATAAATTTGGTGCTAATTAAATTTGGGTAATTATAGTCCAGTTTAATTCAATTCAAGTAATTTAAATTTGGAAATATACATGCTTGTTTGGTTTATCATATTTGGACCTTGAATTGAATTTTTTAATTTATGATTGGAAGAAAAATTAAATCATTTATTTAGTATAATTTTATTTTAAAGAAATTAAAATTTGGGAACTTCAATTGTTGAATTTGAAAAAATTAAAAATTTGTATAAAAATTAAAATTTATGATATTTCGGGGACCATCACCCCTTACAATTCTAAATTTAGTACTGAAACTAGTATTTGAATGCAAAGCAACACAACCCTTCTGGCTGGACTAACCTGTATTGCCATTATAATAGATAGGGATGAAACACCCTCATTATTTACACACTAATGATATTTATTTATTTTACTCTTTAATATTATCTCAATGTCTTGTTATTCCATAACATGTTATCACCACGATAGTCTCTTATTTCAATTCATATTTTTTTCTATATCACAATAACATCAACTACATATCACATTCTGAAACGCATGATTTCTTTGCATGTATTTAATGTAACTTCTTGACCTATAATGTCCAAATAATTGGCCTTTTGGATGATTAATTTGCCCCTACATAAGTATATTTATCAATATAATTATATTACTATATTGTTATGTCTTACAAATCATACAAAATATGAAGAAGAATTCATGGATGTACATAAAAGAATGACCGATTTCTAGTTCACACAGTGTTATATTTAGGAATCTATAAAATTAAAGGATCATTCATAATGAGGTACTCACTTTTGAATCATCGTGTATATGATGCCAAATGAATATGAGAGCATTAACTTTGTCTTTCCAAAACATAATGCTTCAAAATGGCATCACTAAGCAATTGAGCGCAAAGGTGAAGCTTGGCATAAAAAATACAATCAAGATAATCCCCTCCTCAAATTATAATAACTTATAATTCAAGTTTAGAAATATTCCTCATCTCTAAACTATTTAATACATAATATATAATCAGCTCCAACACACCACACCACTCCAAGGTCATGTATATTTAAATGGAACACACATAATCTCATCACTGAATCTAACCAATGATATAGATTTAGCACACTTATGTCCAATACATGCAAATTAATGATACCATAAATGATTTAAAACTATAACCTTTTAAGAGAGACCTCAAATAGTGTCGATGTTAGAAATTGAGTCAAAGATCTTCAAACACTAATCCACATACCTCATCAACAGAGTAAGGCCCCCAACCTATGTTAATTTCCCATAAGAAGTCCATATGATTCTTAATTCCCAAAGCTTCAGTTAGGGCTTAGCCAAAACTTTTATGGTCAAAATAAGACGTAATAGACCTTAACCCCCTTATGAAGAGGATAATCATGGTGTAACAAGTAATATTCAAGTCATCCCACTATTTTGGTACACTCATATATCATATTAGCCCTTAGGAATGTTTGGACACTTTTAATGAATCAACCTTAGACATACTCTATATGCCTCGCAGGTCAGCGACCCACGTCCTCACGTTCGTATACCTTCAAGACCTTATTCACAAATCCTCAAGTTCAGGAAATCTCACAAATGACCAGGAAAACCCCACATGTCAAATCTAATAAGTAGTTGATAAGTATGCTCATTGTTCCACCTACTCCCACTACCGTTGATTGTGTTCCCTAATGCATTAAATTTCATTTAATGCTAACACCAACCACCATTAACAACCTACAACCTTTTTCCAAACACTTTACCTTTGTAGCTATAGTTGACTAACCTCAACACATAGATGACCATCCTACAAACATATCTCCTCAATAACTTTAGGGCTGCTTGTGTAAAGGGGAGTTAGAAAAGGCTGTAAGCAATCAAATTTAAGTTATCTTACAATAGATAAGAGTTTATAATAAAAATAATTAATAATTATAGAAGGAAAATGACTCTTTCTGTCACACCCCAAACCCAATATCCATACTAATAATTTATTATTAGAATAATTAAATCATAATCTTGAGCCCATTGGAAATATAATTCATCTATCCATATTTTACTACATAATGTGCATAATCAACATAATATTATTCTTGTACCATAACGAAATCAATATCAGAGTCATAATTAAGCGGACATACAATACTATGGTTAAAAATATAATCATCAACTCAATACCTGCTAACTCAATATATACAATGTGTGAGTATATTAAAACATTCAGTGTGATAATGATAAATCTCCATATTTAAACCCCAGCTCTCTCTAACGGTGCAACTCTCAAAGTTACCGATCATATGGTATCCTAGTTGGCAGCGTACAAACCTGAAATTGTTAAAATATAAACCGTAAGAATTTAGCTTAGTGAGGTAATCCTTACCTCCAATGGAATACCAATTCTATATCGAATCGGTGGATATAAAATCCGAACAATCCTGCCCATTGGAAATAAAAAATCCTGGATCATAAGATCCAAATAATTCTGCCCATTGGCAATAACAAATCCTGTATCATAAGATCCAAATAATTCTTCCCATTGGCAATAAAAAATCCTGGATATTTGAATATCCAAATAAATTTTGAATACCGAACTATTCAAACAAATTTGCTCTTAGAGCTATATTCAAATCCAACATATCATTTTCATATCTATATATGAACAATCATAAGTACACTCACCTTGATAGTTTAACTAGCTTTTTCCTTGCCTTTATCTGGTACTTGTTCAATCATCTCTTCTTCCCTTTATATCATTCTTAAAATATTAGTATCATCATAATAGTATCAATAATCCAAAGAATGATTTAAACATAATTCAATCCATGATTCCATTCAAATCATTTATCACAAGTGAAGTTCCATCCAAATCCATGTTAATATATTTAACATATCCAAATCATAGTTCAAATATACATTCATTTATTCTTGGTAATTAAATCCTTATCATATTAGGATTCCAATATAAAAGACGGTGTGATATTTCAATTTTCCTAGGGCAAGATATGCCCATTTCTTTACTACATAACAAATCTTCCCTATAGGCTCTTTTATCTTTCATTCAACTTCCAAGAATTTTCATAATTTTTATACATCATTAATTTCTATGATATTTTACCCAACATCGTTAAACATATTTAACAATACAAAATTAAAGTTTCATAATTTTTAAGGTTCGTTTGCTATGTCAAGCAAAACACCAAACACATGGCGGGCATACTTTCACCCTTAGGGCAGATTTCATACCCGAACTTAAAACTCTCACCAAAGACTCATTTCTTGGTATTTTCACATGATTTTCGGATATGTCATACATATATGAGTCCAGGTTAATATCCAATTGGAATCAATCAATTCCTAGAAGTATACAAAAATATATGGAAGTTTGAATAAACAAAGTTTCTAAACAAAGTAATTTTAGGGTTTTGTACATTCAACTTAACTTAAACTTTCATATATCCATCCATATGCACCCAATAATGAAAGGTCAATAAAAAATAAATGATTTATATCATATTAATCATAAATTCAAGAAAAATGACAAGATTCATGGTTGGAATTACCTTAGGGGCTTTTACATAATTTTCTATGAATTTTTTTTAATGTTTCTCCTCACTTTCTTCTTCCTAACCGCCACAATTGTTTTTCCTCAACTTAAAACTCTCCCCAAACTGATTTTTCTGAATAAAGGAAGATATATCAAGGTTTCAAGTCGGCCAAGACAACCTCCACCTCCAACTAATCAATTTATAACATGTGGCATCATATAAAACAAAATATCATTTAAGGCTAAATGACTACTTTAGCCCCTGTTCGTAAAAAGACAATATCTTCCCACTCGGATGTCCGCTCGATGGACCGTTTGTTGTGTTACAAACCTAACTCATATATCTACAATTATCTAGTTTATACCTCAAGTCAATTGTTATGTCATAAAGGTCAAAACTAGTCTTAAACTTGAACATTCCTACCGAAAACTTCAAAATTTCACATTTGTAACTAATTCAATCTTTCATGCTTTATGGCCCTAGGATTAGACTAAATATAATGACTTAACATTATATATACTAATAACATATTATCCATATCGCATAAGCCAATCATGATTTAAACATAATTTATCATAATTATATTCGGGTTGTCACAATTCTCCCCTTGTTAGGAAATTTCATCCCCGAAATTGACATACCTTGGTTGTCTGAATCAAATAAATACGGATAACGCATATTCATTCTATCCTCACTCTCCCATGTGTCTTCTTCCATGGAATTCCTTCTCCACATAACCTTCACAAGTGGGATCACTTTTGATCTCAATATTTGTTCTTTCCTATCGACGATTGCAAGTGGTTCTTTCACATAGCTCAAATATTCTTTCAACCCAATAGGTTGTTCCACCAATACATGTGAAGGATCCGCTACATGCTTTCTCAACATAGAAATATGAAAAACATCATGTAATCGAGCTAACTCCTATGGTAAAGCTAGCTTGTAGGCAACCATCCGAACTTTCTCAAGAATTTCATAATGTCCAATGTAGCATGGACTTAATTTACCTTTATTTCCAAACCTCATAAATCCTTTCGATGGCGATATCCGAAGAAACACACAGTCCCCTTTCTGGAATTCCAAATCTTTCCATCGTTTATCCGCATAACTTTTTTGTCTTCTTTGACCTGTTCTCATTCTATCTTGAATAATCTTCACTTTTTCAGTGGTGACTTCAATCAATTCTGGACCCTCTATCTTCCTTTCACCAACTTCACCCTAACATATCGGTGTACGACATCGTCTATCGTACAATGCTTCATATGGAGGCATACCAATAGTAGTCTAAAAACTATTGTTATATGCAAATTCTATCAAAGGCAAATATTCATCCCAATTACCTTTGAAATCAAGGACACAAGCTCTAAGCATATCTTCCAAAATATGTATTGTCCTTTCAGACTGCCCATCTGTCTGAGGATGAAAAGCCGTACTAAACTTTAAGTTAGTACCCATAGCATACTGCAAGCTACCCCAAAATCTGGATGTAAAAGTAGGGTTCCTATCTGAAACAATCGATATCGGTGCTCCATGCATTCGAATAATTTCATTAACATACAGTCTAGCATACCTATCAACTGTATATGTAGTCTTGACTGCTAGAAAATGAGCAGACTTAGTCAATCTGTCCACCACTACCCAAATCGAATTTGACCCCTTCTGAGATCGAGGAAGCCCAACTACAAAATCCATCATTACATGATCCCATTTCCATTTCGGTATTGGCAATGGCTGAAGCAGACCAGTAGATTTCTGATGCTCCACTTTCACTTGCTGACATATAAGGCACCTAACAACAAAATCAACTATTTCCTTCTTCATATTATTCCACCAATAATGCTCCTTTAAATCCCTATACATTTTAGTACTACCGAGATGCATAGTATAAATGGAATTATGAGCCTCATCTAAAATTTCCTCTTTCAATCCACCCACATTAGGCACACATAACCGTTTCTTCTACAATAAAGTGCCATCATTCACAATACAAAAATCTTCAGACTTACCATCTCGGACATCTTGCCGTTTCTTCTCAAGAAAAGGATCTTGGCTTTGCAAATCACGAATACAGGTAGCTAACAAAAGTCTCACACTTACATGAGCAAAGAACCTATCCCCATCTACTAGCTTCAATTCTACTCCCATCAATCTCAACTCCATGACGTGGGTAACTCTAGCACACCGAATACAAGATAACCAGCCCGAAGCCTTTCTACTCAGAGCATCTGCAACTACATTTGCCTTCCCTGGGTGGTAGTGAATTGTACAATTATAATCTTTAATTAACTCCATCCACCGCCTCTGCCTCAAATTCAACTCCTTCTGAGTAAATAATTACTTAAGGCTTTGATGGTCAGTAAAAATTTCACATACCTCACCATATAGATAATGATGCCATAATTTCAAAGCAAACACAATAGCAGCAAGTTCCAAATCATGTGTGGGATAATTACGTTCATGTGTACGCAACTGCCTAGAAGCATAAGCAATAACTCTACCATGCTGCATAAAAACACAACCCAACCCCTGGTGTGAAGCATCAGTATAAATAACAAAACCATCTCCACCGTGTGGAATAGTAAGAACAGGTGCAGTTACCAACCTCTTTTTCAATTCATCAAAACTATTTTCGCAATTAGAATTCCATTCAAACCTAACATCTTTCCGGGTTAGTTTAGTCATCGGCAAGGCAATTGAAGAAAATCCCTTAATAAACCTTCTATAATAACCAGCTAAACCCAGAAAACTCCTCACCTTAGTCACGGTATTGGGCCTCTCCCATTTTACAATAGCTTCTACCTTTTTAGGATCAACACATATACCATCTCCAGAAATAACATGGCCTAAATATACAACTTTTGATAGCCAAAATTCACATTTGCTAAACTTAGCATACAATTGCTTATCTTTCAACACATTCAAAATAATTCTGATATGCTTTTTATGTTCAACCATATCACGTGAATAAATCAGAATATCATCAATAAAAACTATCACAAATGAATCAATAAAAGGATGAAGTACCCGGTTCATAAGATCCATAAATACAGTTGGAGCATTAGTCACCCCAAAAGGTATCACCAAAAACTCAAAATGACCATACCGAGTGCGAAAAGCAGTTTTAGAAATATCACTCTCCTTCACCCTCAACTGATGATACCCTGATCGCAAGTCTATCTTTGAAAACACTTTAGCACCGTGTAACTGATCAAACAAATCATCTATACGAGGTAAAGGATATTTGTTCTTAATTGTAGCTTTATTCAGTTGCCTATAATCAATACACAAACGCATAGTACCATCTTTCTTTTTCACAAATAAAACTGGTGCACCCCATGGAGATACACTGGGTTGTATAAACCCCCTATCAAGTAAATCCTGCAACTGGATCTTAAGTTCTTTCAATTCAACAGGTGCCATTCTATACGGTGCCATTGAAATAGGGTCTGTCCCCGGTGCTAATTCAATACTAAATTCAACCTCTCTTTCTGTACGTAACCCTAGCAACTCTATATGAAACACTTCAGGAAAATCCCGTACAATAGGAACATCGACTAATTGTAAAGCCCCCTTCCTAGTGTCAAGAACATATGCAATAAAACCCTCACAACCCTTACTCAATAATTTCCTCGCTTGAATAGCAGAAATGATGCAACTGGGAACAATTTTTCTTTCCCCAACAAATTTAAATTCAGGCTCACCAGGCATATTAAAAACAACTTCCTTACAGAAGCAATCCATAGATGCATGATATTCAAATAACCAATCCATTCCCAGAATTATATCAAAATCAGAAATATCCAATGGAAGTAGATCTACAACTGTATTTGTAGACCCCACAGTCAAAACACAATCACGAAAAGCATATTCAGGTACAACCATATCCCCCATATGCATATAAATACCCAACCCCACATCTAAACGAGTACATGGTCTATTCAGGTATACAACAAAAGCATAGGACACAAAAGAATGTGTGGAACCAGGATCAATCAAAACATAAGCACTTCTATCAGTGATAGAAAGTGTACCTGTCACCACATCTAGAGTAATCTGAGCTTCTTTGATTGTAAAAACTCATACACCTGGCCTGGAACTACTAGCTCGTCCTCTGCCCATACTTTTCACTACACTGCCTAGAGATAACATTCTGCTTGCTAGTTCACTATGTGCTGCTGGAGTCTCTGCCAACTGCGGACAATTCTTCTTAACATGCCCTACTTGATGACAATGGTAGAATTCCACTCCTTTAAGCTTAGGACACTCAGATTTATAATGCCCATCCTCTTTACAAAAGAAACATGTAACAACTCTCGTCGGTGCCTCACCCTTTTCGGACCTCCTAACCAGACTAGAAGATTCTCCACCCCTAGTATCTCTACCAAATCTCCCCAGATCTCTACCATTATCTCCAACACCTCTCTGAAATTTATGAGGTTCTATCTTAAGACTTCCACTCTCACTTCCCTTAGACTGAAATACGTCAAATCTACTTTTCTTAAAACTCTCTCTACTCGCCACCCCTTGGTTTATTTTCCTTTCTGCTATCGTGGCTTTGTTTACCAGAGAAGCATAATCTTCTAACTCATAAGTGGCCACTCTATTCTGAATAGGCCAAATCAGTCCATCTTGAAACTCACTACATTTATCTTCTTCATTCTCCACATATTTAGTAGTAAATCTAGACAAAGTAGTAAATTTAGCCTCATACTCCCTCACAGACATTTTCCCTTGGGTCAAATTTATAAATTCCCTCAGCATCTCCCTCCTATAAACTTTAGGGAAGTACTTAACATACAAAGCTTTAATAAATTTAGCCCAAGTAATATCATCAGTACCTTCCATCCTGGGAACCAAATGGTTGCTAGCTTCCCACCAATATTTGGCCTCTCCTTTCAGCTTAAACATAGCTAGATTCACTCTCTGGTTATCTGGAACCTTCATAACTCCAAATATAGTTTCTATATCCCTGACCCACATCTCAGCTTCTATAGGTTCAACTGACCCTAAATATTCTGGAGGGTTCAACTTCAAAAACTTCTCATGCATGGAATCCTTCATTTCCTTCCTTGCCTCTTTCTCAATCCTGGCCACAGTCTTTGATTCTAGATATCTAGCCTGTTGCTCTACCATTAATGCCATATTTATTTCCTATTGTTCTTCCATCCTCAATATTGCTTCTGCTATTATTTGCATCTCTGTAGGTTGCTCCTTCTCTATAGCCCTTCCAGCAACGCTCTGCTCCACTTCAGTATTGTCTGTACGAGAAGCTACTCCCTCTTCTCTATGTTTTCCATTCCTAGGTTCCATCTGGAATTATCTGTAATACAACAAAGTTCTAACAACCAATATAAACAGTTTATAATACTAAACTATTGGTTAGTACATGCACAATTAATAAATATCAAATCAATTCAATACTTCCATCTAATCGTCACACATGTCCAAAATTAATAACCACTCTCTGATACCACTAATTGTCACACCCCAAACCGAATATCCATACTAATAATTTATTATTAGAATAATTAAATCATAATCTTGAGCCCATTGGAAATATAATTCATCTATCCATATTTTATTGCATAATGTGCATAATCAACATAATATTATTCTTGTACCATAACGAAATCAATATCAGAGTCATAATTAAGCGGACATACAATACTATGATTAAATATTACAATCATCAACTCAATCCCTGCTAACTCAATATATACAATGTGTGATTATATTAAAGCATTCAGTGTGATAATGATAAAATACCCATATTTAAACCCCAACTCTCTCTAACGGTGCAACTCTCAAAGTTACCGATCATATGGTATCCTAGCTGGCAGCGTACAAACTTGAAATTGTTAAAATATAAACCATAAGAATTTAGCTTAGTGAGGTACTCCTTACCTGCAATGGAATACCAATTCTATATCGAATCGGTGGATATAAAATCCGAACAATCCTACCCATTGGAAATAACAAATCCTAGATCATAAGATCCAAATAATTCTGCCCATTGGCAATAACAAATCCTGGATATTTGAATATCCAAATAAATCCTGAATACCGAAGTATTCAAACAAATCCGCTCTTTGAGCTATATTCAAATCCAACATATCATTTTCATATCTATATATGAACAATTGTAAGTAAACTCACCATGATAATTTAACTGGATTTTCCCTTGCCTTTATCTGGTACTTGTTCAATCAGCTCTTCTTCCCTTCCTATCATTCTTAAAACATTAGTATCATCATAATAATATCAATAATCCATAAGCATCACATGATTCCATTCAAATCATTTATCACAAGTGAAGTTCCATCCAAATCCATGTTACTATATTTAACATATCCAAATCATAATACAAATATACATTCATTTATTCTTGGTAATTAAATCCTTATCATATTAGGATTCCAATATAAAAGACGGTGCGATATTTCAATTTTCCTAGGGCAAGATATGCCCATTTCTTTACCACATAACAAATCTGCCCTATAGGCTCTTTTATCGTTCATTCAACTTCCAGGAATTTTCATAATTTTTATACATCATCATTTTCTATGATATTTTACCCAACATCATTAAACATGTTGAAAAATTCAAAATTAAAGTTTCATAATTTTTAAGGTTCGTTTGCTATGTCAAGCAAAACACCGAACACATGGCGGGCATACTTTCACCCTTAGGCCAAATTTCATACCCGAACTTAAAACTCTCACCAAAGACTCATTTCTTGGTATTTTCATATGATTTTAGGATATGTCATACATATATGAGTCTTTGTTAATCTTCAATTTGAATCAATCAATTCCAGTAAGTATACAAAAATATATGTAAGTTTGAATAAAGAAAGTTTCTAAACATGGTAATTTTAGGGTTTTGTACATTCAACTTAACTTAAACTTGCATATATCCATACATATGCACCCAATAATTAAATTTCAATAAAAAATCAAGGATTTATATCATATTGATCATAAATGCAATAAAAATAACAAGATTCATGGTTGGAATTACCTTAGGGGCTTTTATGTAATTTTCTATGAATTTTTTTGAATGTTTCTCCTCACTTTCTTCTTCCTAACCCTCACAATTGTTTTTCCTCAACTTAAAACTCTCCCCAAACCGAGTTTGATAAATAAAGGAGGATATGTCAAGGGTTTAAGTCTGCCAATACAACCTCCACCTCCAACCAATCAATTTATAACATGTGGCATCATATAAAACAAAATATCATTTAAGGCTAAATAACTACTTTAGCCCCTATTCGTAAAAAGACAATATCTTCCCACTCGGATGTCCGTTTGATGGACCGTTTGTTGTGTTACAAACCTAACTCATATATCTACAATTATCTAGTTTATACCTCAAGTCAATTGTTATGTCATAAAGGTCAAAACTAGTCTTAAACTTGAACATTCCTACCGAAAACTTCAAAATATCACATTTGTAACTAATTCAATATTTCATGCTTTATGGCGCTAGGATTACACTAAATATATTGACTTAACATTATATATATACTAGTAACATATTATCCATATCACATAAACCAATCAAGATTTAAACATAATTTATCATAATTGTATTCGGGTTGTCACACTTTCCTCCTTTTATATTGTGTTATAAGCTTAGCACTTGTGTGCCTTAGATATATGATAACGTTGTTAAAAAACCATGGAGGCCTAATTTCAATAGTCCAAGCAGGCCCATCATAATGCCCAAGTTAAATTCAACATTGCATGGATAAATACGAGAATATATCACGTGGATAATTGAAGACTCATTTGGTTACTAACATTCTCAGATGAGAAAAACATGAATCACTAATGAGAAGATAAAGATCTAGGAGAGTTATCATACAACTCGAATACCTATTACTACTATATATACAACCCTCACCCTAATAAAATAGGGCATGTAATTCTGAACCTCTAATGAATTAATAAAAACTGAGAAACCCTCTGTGGATGCAGGCAGTTGCCGAACCATGTAAATACAATGTGTTATGACCATTTTTACTCTCCTAAACCTTTTGCTCTTCAAAATTATTAATTGTGATTTATTACACTCACGATTTGTGCCATTTAAGGGAACGATTGACTTTTGTAAAAATTAACTTGGAACCAAAGATTGAACACAATGTCTCATCACCATCACAGTGCACCCCCTAATGGTGACCTATGAGCTGATCTGTCCCTACTAAGAGTTAGATTTGAGGTTTATTAAGATAGAAATCCCAGATTTAGTCCAGAGGAGAAGTTTATAGAGCAAAGCAACGAGTAACCTAGATCAACAAAGATTTCATAACTAGTCGACTCTTATGAGGAATGACTTCACCAGTAAGAGGATGCAAGATGCCTATAAATGGAAGAGAATGAATGTCTCCAGTGACAACTGAAAAATGTGGAGAGAGAACTCTATAAGAGAAACCGCAAGCGCCATGATCGGATGCCTAGTTCTTAGGCGATAAAAAATTGCATTTGGGGATAAAGAACGTCACAAGAAAGATATACAAAGATTGGTTTGAAGAGATATAGATTAACACGCAACTCATCGTGGGGAAATACCCATAAAGGAGTTGAAAAGAAGGTCCCGCATTAAACAAATGTAGTCCCCATTATCAATGGAAATTAAGGAGGAGGAGACCCTAAAGAAGTTCACATCCCCAAGGTTCAAGATATACGATGGGAAGACTGACCCCAAAGATCATGTTAGCCAGTATAGGAAACTGATGAATTAATATAACCACAATAATTCTTATATGTGTCGTATATTCCCATCCAGCCTAGGAGATGTCACCTTGAAGTGGTTTGAGATGCTTCCCCATAGGTCGATCAAAAGCTTCACATCTCTTGAAGAATCATTCACAACTCGCTTTATAACTAACATCTTACATCCAAAGAGGATGGACTCTTTCCTCACCATAAGGAAGAAGCCACACGAGACATTATGGGAATACGCCAAATGCGATTGGGAAACATTCAACGAGGTGGAAGATTGCTAAGAGTAGACGACCATAGAATTATTTAAGATTTATTTTCCCTAACTCCATGTTACACTTATCTCCCACCAAGAAGGAAGAAAACACCATCGACAATCTTATGTTACACATTGACAAGTATGCAAAAGTGGAGGACGTCGACAACCTCAGCAAAGGGGAAACTGGTCGCACAAAGGCGACCAAAGGAAACGATAAAGAAAATACCACAAATAGGAGAACAAAAAGAAGAATGGAGGAGCCAATAATAAGAGTGAGACAAACTTATCCAAGGCTTTCTAGGACGTTACATGATTTTCAAGGAACCAATTTATAAAATCCTAGGCAAGATTAAGGACCAATAATTCCTCAAGTGGCCAAAGAAAATGGAAGGTGATACGAGAAAGAGGAAAAACTCACTTAGGTGCGCCTATTATAATAAGAACAAACACAATATCGAGAATTACAAGCCCTAAAACCCCATTTGGAGGAGTTATCCCAAACACGGCACTTGAACGTGTATATTGAGAAGAAAGTTGATCAAGTCACCACTAATGGTGACCAAAAACAAGATAATGTGTTGGGCGATGAAACATGACAAACAGATCCAAGGCAAACGCAAGCGAACATAGGATGCGAACTACAACAATCACATAGTCTTCATGGAAGATGATTTGATCGGGGTTAGGACCCATACTATGATGCCCAAGCAATCACTCTCAGGATTACAAACTAGGACATGGATAAGATACTAGTGGATCAAGGTAGATATTTAGAGGTTATATGCCTACAAATTTTTTCACAAGATCAAAATGAAGATGATAAACTTGAAGGAAATAATCGTCCCACTGGTCAGCTTTGCGGGAAAGATGATCACGATGTTAGAAAATGTAGTTTTTTTTGTAATTGAAGGGAACATCTCTAAAATCATTGAGTTTATGGTGACGGACATTGACTCAGCTACCATGCCATCTACGAGAAAGGGTGGCTCCATTCCATGAGGGAAGTGCCCTTAACGTACCTTTAAAACTTCAAGTGAATCACAGAGCGGGGAATAATAGAGATCAGGGGTGATCAAACCATTGATCAAAAGTGCAAAATTGCCTCCATCGGGCCTAAATAAGAAAAGAAGAAAGAAAAGTAAGTCATCCGCAAAACATCTCAGGACAGAGCTACTCCATCGAAATAGCAACTAAAGTATGAAAGACAAGGGTTAAAAGAGACGAGAGTTCACCCCGTAGATAGAATCTTGGAAAAACTAGGGGAGATAATTTTTTATGAGAGCCGACCAAAGAAGAAATTTTAAATTTTCATGACATTTTCTGACTAAAATAATAAAGAAGTTAACTATTTTTCTGAAGAAAAACTTAGATGTATTCACATGGGAGCTATATGACTTGTCAGGGATCGATCCCAAAGTCACGTGCCATCAGCTTCATATTGACCTAACATTTTCGCTGATCATACAGAAGGCTCACCGCACTTTCCTAGAAAAGGCCAAGGTAGTGTAAAAGAAGTTTAGGAAACTTCTAAAGGCAAGGTCCATAAAAAAAGTTCAATTCTCAAAATGGTTCCCAAACTTACTGGTGGTGCAAAAGAATAACGAAAACTGGAGAGTGTATGAACTTCACTGACCTCAATAAGGCTTATCCAAAAAATAACTTTCATTTACTGAAGATATATTAGTTGGTCGATGCCACAGTAGCGGATGAGCGAATGAGCTTCCTGGATGCCTACTCAGGGTACCACCAGATCCCACTCTTTGGCCTCGACCAAAATAATACCTTATTTATCACTCGCCTAGTCTTGTACTGTTATATGGTCATGCATTTTGGCCTAAAAAATAATAGAGGCAAATACTAGAGATTATTTACTAAGATGTTCAAGAGACAGATAGAAGAGATACAAGAGGTGTATATTGATGATATGCTCGTCAAGAGATCGTGCAAAGATGATCATCTTAATAAATTAGTGGAAAAATATGGAATCCTCAGGAACTACCAGATGAATATCACTGTGAGAAAATGCTCCTTTGGGGTCTAGTACAAAAAATTCCTCAGTACATGGTAAGAAAAAAAAGGATTGAAGCAAACCTTGACCAAATAGTTACTATTAATGTTCATCAGCCAAAGATGTTACGAGATATTCAAAAGATATATGGGATGATGGCATCTTTGAACCATTTCATCTCTAAGTCATTCGAGCATTACAAACCATTCTTTTAACTGCTGAAGAAAGAAAAAGGCCTCACCTATAATGACGAGTTCTCAAAGGAACTTGAAGAAATCAAATACTATATAACCAAACCTCATTTGTTAGACATTCTACACCCATGAGACCCTCTTTAGATCTACCTAGCAGTTTCAAGCCACACGGTTAGTTCAACCTTTGTTTGTGAAAGGCAAGGATGAAAATCCCCCGTTTACTATTCCAGAAAGATGCTCATAATTGCTAAGCAATGCTTCCTCCCTCTAGAGATACTGGCCTTCTCCTTGGTCATCATGTCTCAAAAGTTAAAACACTATTTTTAGGCCCATTCCACATAGTCATCACATTATTTCCCCTTAAAGCTATTTTTTATAAGGCCAATATATCTGAACGCATGTCCAAATGGTTGATCAAAATCAAAAGGTTCGATATACACTATCAACCGAGAAAAAAAATCAAGGTACATGTGTTAGCTGATTTTAAAGAATAATTTGTGGGACAAGAAGCACCTAAAGACCAATAGGTTACTGATCAACTTAAATGTTATGAGATTGACCAATTCAGGAAGTGGACACTGTATGTGGATGGAACCTCAAACTATAAGGGGACTCAGGTAGGGATTGTGCTCATCACACCGGAGAACGACATGATCGAGCAAAGAATTATAATGGGCCTTAAAGCATCCAATAACGAAGTTGAGTACGGTTCCCTCATAGTCGGACTACGCAGGGCTCACTTGTTAGGGGCAAATAACTTTGATGTATATTATGATTCAAAGTTGGTGTCCAACTAAGTTACTTGAGACTTCAACGCCAAAGATAAAAGGATTGAAGCATACTTACAAGTAACTCATGGCTTGATCTTAAAATTTAATGAAGTCCGCATTCAATAGTTCTACCGGGGGAATTATTGCCACGCCGATGCCTTAGAAGCCCAAGTTCAGCAGTGTACTCCAATCTAAGGAGAATTACTGAAATGGAGTTCCTCGATAAACTCAAAATTATAAAGACAATGGTCTCCAAGCACGTTATCGCTGTGGAAAATGGTCGGAGCTAGAAGGATTCTGTAATTGCTTATCTACAAAATGATATAATGCCGACCGATAAAAAGCAATCGCATTAAGTTAGGATAAAAGCTGCACAGTTTTATTTGGGACCCGAAGGAAATATTTACAAAAGGTCGTTCACAAGCCTTACCTCTAGTGCGTGCATCCAAAAGACGTCGCCCAAGTTCTCTACGAACTACACGGTGAGATTTATGGAAACCATGTGAAAGGAAGGTCTCTTATTTTTTGAACAATCAAAGAGGGATATTTATGGCCATACATGCAGGATGAAAGTGCTTATGCCCAAAAGTGTAAAAAATTATAGAAATTTTCCCCTATGATCCACCAACCAGACAGTGACTTGAATTCAATTACTAGTCTGTGGTCGTTTGCTCACTGGGGGTTGGATATTATAAGGCCATTCCCAACAACACGGGGAAATCGTAAGTATCCACTGGTCAACACAGATTACTTCACAAAGTGTATTGAAGCAAAACCACCGATGAATATTAAGACACTAATATGATCAGATTCATCTAGATGAATATTATAACACGCTTTAGGGTACCGAAGACAATTATCATGAACAACGACACACACACTACACCAAAATGGGCAAATTGTCACCTTTCAGCCGGCCAGCCTTGTCAAGGTCATTGACCGTGACAAAAAAACACGCGTTTTATGTCACGGTCATTGACCTTGACACGACCGTGACAACAAATTGTCACGGTCAATGACCTTGACACGACCGTGACAACTTTTCCAGCAAAATCACTTTCCCCCTTCTTTTTTCCCTCCCACCGTTCCCTCCCTCTCTCCCTCTCTCTCTCGACTCGACGCTGCTCTCTCTCTCAGGTCCAATTTCTCTCTCTCTCTCTTCCATTTATATATATATTTGTTTGTATATTTATGTGTGTATGTGTATATATATGTGTGTGTGTATGTGTGTGCGTGTGTGGGGGGTGGGGCGGGATGGGGCAGGGTGGGGGAGGGGGTGGTGGAGGGGGCAGGGGGTGGGGCGGGGTGGGGCAGGGTGGGGGAGGGGGCGGTGGAGGGGGCAGGGGGTGGGGTGGGGTGGGATGCAGTGTGTGTGGTGGTGTGTTTTGGGGGAGGGGGGGAGGGGGTGGTGGAGGGGGGCAGGGGGTGGGGTAGAGTGGTGTGTGTGTGTGTGTGTGGTGGTGTGTGGTCGGGGAGGGGGTGGTGGAGGGGGGCAGGGGGAGGGGGTGGGGTGGGGTGGGGTGTGTGTGTGTGTGTGTGTGGTGGTGTGTGTGGTGGTGTGTGGTGGGGGTGGGGCGGGATGGGGCAGGGTGGGGGAGGGGGTAGTGGAGGGGGGGAGGGGGTGGGGTGGGGTGGGCACACCTACGCACACACGCACACCTACGCCCCTACGCACACACGCACACCTACGCCACACACACACGCACACCTACGCACCTACGGACACACACACACCCCACCCCACCCCACCCCCTCCTCCATCATTGTGTGAATAGGTATGAGATCATAATTTGGAGGAATTCACGTCCAAGAAATAATTTGGATTCCCTTTAGGGTCTTATGTCTTGAATTAATCTGAGGGGGTGGGGGTGGGGGCGGGGGTGGGTGGGGTTTTGAATATTATTTACATTCAAAATAAATAATTGATAATAGTTGGATAATAATTGGATAATAATTGTTTTTATACCTATAGAACAGCTTAGATAGTGTGTGTGTGTGTGTATGTGGTCAATACATGAATTTCTTTTTGTATTTGAATTATCCCATGAATTTATTTTTGTATTTGAATTATCCCATGAATTTATTTGTGTATTTGAATTAACCCATTATATGAAACATACTTGAAATTAAATATAGTGCGCATAGATACAAACGTGTCACGATCATTGACCTTGACACGGCCGTGACACAAAACGCGAGTTTTATGTCAAGGTCAATGACCGTGACACGACCGTGACAAAAAAAGTTGTCTCGCCTCGAAATGTCACGGTTATTGACCTTGACAAGGTGAATTTGTCAAGGTCAATGACCTTGACAAATGGGCAGATTTGGTGTAGTGAGAGTTTGAAAGTGGACCTTTCTAATTTTTCTACGATGACTATGGAATCAAACAATATTTTGGTTCTTTGGCCTACCCCTAAGGCAATAGAAAACCAGAGGCTTTCAAAAAAATAATGCTCGGTGACTTGAAAAAAAGATTGGAAAGAGCAAAGGGACCATGAGTGAATGAGCTTCCACATGTTATGTGAGCATATCGTAGTACACCTAGGAGGACACTAGGTAAATTCCCTTCGCTCTAACTTATATAATGGAAGTTGTGATCCCCATGGAAGTTGGTCTGCTAACCACGAGGTCCGCCAATACTGAATAAGGTTTGAATGATGACGATATGAGCATTGAACTTGACCTAGCAGAAAGATGAAGGGAAGAAGCCATGTTAAAACTTTCCTCCTATCAATAATAGTTAGCGAAGTAATACAACAAGGGCGCCAATTTGAGAAAATTCCATTTTCGTGATTATGTCCTCAGAAAAGTCCTTGGCAATACCAAAAAGTCTTCAAACAAAAAGTTGGGACCTAAGTGGGAGGGACCATTTAAGGTGATCAAAGACGATATATAGGGATACTATCATTTGAAAAAAAGGGAGGGAAGGTAGATACCTAGATCTTGGAATGCATCTAATCTCAAGAAGTTTTACTTTTGAGTTCACACTTGCTTATGTTCAAGTTATTTCTAGCGTACTTATTTGTTGTCAATTTTTATTTCAAAACGTATGGTGCTCGTGGTTTGATCTAGCATTTTTAATAAAAGCCCAAATGGCTATTTTAGTCACCAAATAGAGTTCCAAAATGGAAAGATTACATTTTAAATTAAAGATCATACTATTAATCAGCGTTACCTTAGCTTGATTACAATTGTGAATTGGTTAAATATAATTAAACCTAAGGTCTCGAGATCTTCGTCATGAAAAATACAAGGCATCATGAATTGTCAAGGAAATAAATGACCTACGAGGGATCCCCAGACACTAAATGAACTCGACTTTGGATGGATACAATCTTAAATGGGTGGATGACCGTAAAACCAAGTGCAGTTTTGCCATAGTTTGTTCTAGGCCTAAGGTAGTCTGACGACACAGCCTAAAAGGTAAGGCAACATAATAAAATACAAGCTCAGCATAATGGAATAGAAAATTAATGATATTAAGTAAAAAACTTGTAACAAAAAGTTATAAGTAATAAAAATAACATTTACAATGAAAAAAGTACAAAAAAAGAACCATTATGATTGACTAGTGGGGACCGTAGCAATGGCTCTTCTTCAGCTGTCATCAAAATTTAGTAAAAAATCATCACTGCTCTCGTGAGAAGAAAGTTTTTTTCTTAGCCAACTGGCAAGGAACAACGTCCAAAGAAACCCCACTTTCCTCACTGCCAATGGGTGGATGATAATAAGCCTGGAAATTAACTTGGTATATATACCAAAGATAAAAGTCCTTAGGAACGTTCAACACCCTTAAAGAGTTAAACCATCCATGCTTATAAGCTGCACTCTTTGTTGCATCCAACCTGATGGGGGCATCCTCCCACCCCACGCTGCTCGAGGACCCATCCTGAAAAGGTAATGCAATTTGACGATGTCGCGACTGAGACCCATCACCATAACATGAGCTCTTCAGCTTCTATGCTATGTCTCAACAAGTTTCTTCTTAAGGGAGTCATTTTAAGTCTGGAGGAGGGCCCCAACATCTCCAACATCCTTTGCCCTAGCAAGCTACGCTTTTAAATGAGTCACTTCTTCTTCCGTGAGGGTGCTCACATCTCCCAAGTCTTTTACATCATCTTTTAACTTGGCTACTAAGGAAGACTAGTTCTTATAGGCACCAATCATAATTTTTAAGTCCATGCAAATAGATACTAATGAGCAGTGAGCTTAATCATTTGTATCACAACTAAGGATGATATCAAGGTTTCCAATAAAAGAATGAATGTTCTCGGCTATATTTTTGTACCACAAAAAGTAAGAGTAAAGGGGGAATATTTAGCAATAATTCAAATCAAAATGAAAATGTACGAACATCTTTCATTGATTATCAAAATGGGAAAAAGCCCTTATAAATAGAGACCAAAGAAAAAATATAAGGGCATATAAGATAATCCTTATAAAACAAGCTTCTTTGCTCTTTACATGCTCCTGGGTCTTTGGGGCTTTGAGATGCAACATAAGTCTGGTCGGCTGGAGAGTCTGTGGTAGCCTCCTCATCAAATTTGCTAGAGCGCTAAGGTTATGCTCGAAAAAAAGTTAAGAGTCAGCAAGGACATGCATCCTTAATAAAGCAATATCATATCCCTTCTTGAAGATAGATTTCCTGATGTAAGCCAGTTGGCGCTTAGCATTCTTAAAGGGTTTAGTGTATCCTTTATCATAACTGGTCTCCTTATCTAAGGAAAGGTCTTCATAATTTTTCCTCAAACGATCACCTTTGGCTACAAGATGATGATTGGAGACCTTCACCTTGTCGTGTTAGATCTTCAATGTGAAGATGGCATCACTAGTGTACTTCTTCTCCTTATTATAAACCCTCTTGGCAGCATCAAGGGCTTCCTTGAGTTTCTCCAAGGCCGCTGTCAGATCGTTATTTATTTTTATTTAATCTAAGCAGCTATCTAAGATGGAGACAAAATCCACCACAAACTGCAAATAAGTGAAAAAGAAGCATGTTAAAAACATAAAAGAATATTCCAACAAATTCAGAACATAGCAAAGAGAATTTTTATCTTACTAGAGATAACACCTGAGCAGCGTGGGTTTAAAACTACTCGTAGGACAATTATTTAATCTGCTCATGATCAGTGGGGGGCATTGCCTCTTTATCAAACCATAGGCTAATGAAGGATTATTGGACATGACATTACCTGCGATGTTATTACAGAAGTGGGAGTATCACCTTTCTTGGAGGGTTGCAGTGGCATGTAGGAAGGGGCCTTATCCTTCTTGATTTTCTGTTGGACTGATAAGTCCAATTCAGCAGACGAAGGTCCCTCTTATTTAGTCTTATTCAAGGACATGGTCTCAGGGAGGAAGGATTAATATCATCATTATCCATCAGTAGTATTCTTGTCTTGGGGGGCAATGAGTCTTCTTCCTCAGCAGGAATGGACTCAACGTTTAAGGATTCAAAGGAGGAGGAGGTAGACGCTTCCTCGCTTGGCGAAGGAAGTGGAAGATCAAGAATGATGTCTACTAGATGCTCTATAAATTTGCAAGTACAATTTTTATGGTCAAGGAGAAAGGAGGCAGAATGGGGATGGTCACCACCTTGAACTAATGGTTCCCTTAAATTCGATACCTTCAACAGTTCCTCCCTATTAATATGGACAAGAGAAGGATTTTTCTTCAACGATCGAGAAGCTTAGAAAAAAAGAAGAAATAATATCCTCAACCACACAATCAAGAGAAAATTCAAAATCATAAAAGTAAAAGTATTAACCTATATCACTCCCCCATTCTAGGCACAAATACATTTGGTACTGTTCACTCTTCGGGAGACGAGGATCTTGCTAATTTTGGGCAATAAAAATCTGATCCAAATATCCCTTGTTGGAATGAGGAGGGTTAACTACTAATACCCTATTAACCTTCCTCACCTTAAGATATAAAATACCATCTATTGTGTGGGATCAAGAATAACAAAACCTAATTTCAGGTTTCCCTATGTTAGTCTCATACAATTCATTTATTTTGTGAACTCCATTTATAATTCTCCATGTATTTGGAGAAAATTGGGCGGGAACGATATTAAAAAACTCAAAAATTCTATAAAAAGTTAGTTTGGGGGGAAGATTATTCCCCCTTGAGATACTGAAAGGGTGTGGATCCAATAGACACCATCAATAATGATGCAATTTCGGGGCACGAGGGTGCCTTCGATCGTAACCCAAGAAGTAATTGAATAAGTTCTTCTAAACTCTTCCAAGTTCTTCTCATTGACAGTATAAACCATTTTCAAAGAAGAAGAAAATGGAAGAGGACTACATAGAGAATATAAATAGAAGGTTCTACGGAGATGGAAAAAAGAAACTAAAGACAAATAAGGCATACAAAATGAATTGAGAAAGCATGAGCTCTGGGGAATATTTTTTAGCAAGAGAATGAAGAAAAATGATGGTACATAATTTAGAACAAGCGAGGATCGAGTTCCAAGAGTTCAATCATATGGAATAACACTCAAGATCAAATTTAACGCTTCATTTTGCAATATAGACCATCATACCCTTAATGTTTTAAAGTAACTACGTATATGTCTTAGCACACCTATCAAACTCTGGGCTCAACTTTGTCCAACAAAGGGAGTAAAATTATTCTACTAATCTTTGACAAAGAATTTCAGGGAAATTATGGGTGCAAAACCATGGAGACCAAATTTTTGGAAGTCCAAGCAGGCCTAGCACATTGGCGAAGTCAAATTCAACATTGTATGGATAAATATGAAAATATATCATGTGAATAGTCGAAGAATCGTTTAGTTACCTACTTTTTCGGAGGAGATAAATAGGAATCACAAACGTGCCAATAAAGATCTAGGAGATTTTTCATACAACTCAACTATTTTTTACTACCATAAATACAACCCTCACTCCGAGGCAATGGAATATATAATTCTCAACCTCTAACGAATGAATAAGAACTAAGAAACCCTCCGTTGGCATAGATAGTTGCCGAACCACGTAAATACTGTGTGGTGTTACCATTTCTTACTCTTAGAATCCTTTTGCTCTTTAGAATTATTAATTGTGATTTCTTGCAATAATAGATAGTTTATTGATTCCTAAGTTAATAAGAAATGCATGAAGGAGTCCAATAGTTACTCCCTACATTTTTTTTGTCTCTCGCGCGATATTTTATACAATGTACGAGACGTGTATACATGTTATAAAATTATAACAAAAGAATGAAAATTGTACAAACTTCTTATTACATTACAACATAACTAGTATAACATTACAAAATAGAGGGGGGCATAATTAAAAACTATATAAACTGATACATAATAGTAAATATATTCCATATAGTGTTTCCATTATTTCCTAACTCATCCTATACGTAAGTAATCGAATGTATCAGTCATGACTTAATTGAGCGTAAACTCACAAGGTTAAGGGGTATTTATCCTTTCTCAAGATCAATTCCCACATGGAAGAGGAAAGAATAAGCAAAATAATTTCAAGTACATATTTATAAGTCTATAACAATAGGGCTTGAGGTATAATCAGTAGTACCATAAATGTATTAGTACAATTAGTTTGAAATCTAGTAAGGTGGAAGATAATAGATGACTATAAAGGTTAGTAACTGAAATAACATAGTTGATGTAAATAAGAAAGATATAGTTCAAAACAGTAAAGTATAAATTCTATGACCAAATAATATAAGACATCAGGTTATAGAAAGATAAGTTAGTTCATTAATTGTAACCGACCAATCCCAATTATGGGGTTATCAAAATATATCCCAACCATGGGGTGAAAAAATCAATCCCAATCGTGGGGTGAGGAAATAAAAGAAATGTTGAGAAATACTCATAAGAGTGGCATCCATATGGTAAGAAAAAACTAGGCACTTAATTTCCTATGTCCTTAGCCCAAATACATTTCCCCCGCATATCTATATGTGGGATATGATACTTCCACTCCCTAGTTATAATTTATGCCACAAAACATTAGTGTTAAATAAATTATAAAATCATACTCGGGTGTAATTTATAAATTGATATTTTTACAAGCTTCATAAGGGTTTGAGAATTATAATAAGATTTATGGGGATATCATATAATGATACGAGCAATTGAGAATGTGAATATAAAGTGTGTAAGGGCTCGGAATGTAATATTTGTAATCTACATATGTTGTGTCTGTAATTGAAGATATTTATATACATAAAAGTTATTTATTGAAGATAAATAACTACTGAAACAAAACTCCATACCCAAATTTGATTTTTATTGAAAACAAAAAATACTGAACCAAAATTACATACCCAAAACCTTTTTTTTTTAAATAAAAAAATATAAAATATGGAATTGAATAAAGTGAAAGCTAGACATTCCGAAGTGAAGAAATTGAAAGTTGGATCTTCATTGTAGAAAAAATTCATTGAACTAAAAATCCATACCCATATTCGTTTTTTATTGAAATAAATAAATAAAAACACCTGTAGAAATTAAGAAATTGAAAGTTTGACCTTGTTAACCAAAAAAATCGAACCTTGATTATAAAAAATAATTACTACTGAACCAAAAAATCCAACTCAATTTCGATTCTTATGGAAAAGAGAACAAAACAAATGTTTAAAGGAACAAATGAATGCCAAAACTTGATTGTAGGGAAAAAATGTCCAACCAAAATCTATACCGAAATATGGTTTTTATTGAAAAAAACAAAAATAAACTGTCGAGCTTAAGAAAGTGCTGGACCTTTATGGTAAAAATAGTGGAATCCTATTTAGGGGGAACACAAGAAGATAATGATTGATTGACACACACACACACACACACACACACACACACACACACACACACATGGGTGTACCTGTGCGGTTGGCACGACAATAAATTTGTTCCTGTGTTGCCAATAGTGCAAATACAAGTACTGTTGGTCTTCTAATGGTACACTTGCGACATGACAAAATTTCATTTCAATTTGCGCGGAATTGGCTGTGGAGATATATCTACTATTACCAAAGAAGTAAAAAAATTGATTCTCAAGACCCAATTCCAACTTTACATATTTTTTTGCGAAAAAGAATCAATTAGTCTATTTCCCATTACACATATAACAAAAAGGAAAGTGAATTTGTGTATGAGCCCCCCAAAATAATATGGGTATGCAAAATGAGGTAATTAAAAATCAACAATCTTCTTTAAATTATTTATACTCTTAATTATGGAAAAACAAAATGTGGACATAAGATACAAAATTTAGCTGCCATTCTTATATACCATTCATGATGTGGGTTCAGAACTTTAGACACATTGATAAATTAGCTCAATCCTCATAAAACACTTTATGTCTGTCCTCTTGGACCCCGCGTACTGCTATTGAAAAAGTGAGTTAACATATTGATAATGTCTTGGGCAGTTGGCATATGAGCATATCTTCTCATTTGTTCCCGCGTGCGCTGACTTGGTCAGAAAAACATTATGCTTCCATTCGTTATAAGTCTTCCCGGGCCACGCGCGTCTATTTTACTATCTTAGAGAAAGTGTACTGCTCAAAGATTTTGACTCTTCATTTTTACATAAAGTTCAATTTACATTTTCCTTATGAAACTTCTTTTACACTACACTTAATATAAAACTTTATTAATTTAGTTTTATGATCATTTATTTCTTTTATAACAATCTTAAAAAAATTTATTAGTTCAGTCCAATTTTTTAATTTGATTTTCATATTCTTGAAATCTTCTATTTATTACAAATCTAAATATTATATTCGTTAAATAAAATAAGAAAATGATTTTATCAATTAAAATAATGGGGGAAAAATGTTAAAATCATTTGTGAGATGGTCAATCAATTTATCTTAATATATAATGGAATGGGAATTTTATTGACAATTTATCATACGACTCACCCCAAAAAAATAAGAAAACTGAACTAAAAAATAGCTCCAGCTTCCATGCCCACCTCCCACCTTATACTGATGGACAAAGGGATTCTTGGGAAGAGTGAATGGCCTAAAAAATATGAATTTGGGGTTGAAGAACTCAAACACACAACATCCCCAAAATAGACACACATGCATGGACATTAATAAAAAATGAGTTCGAATGATTTTGCTCATACACCATATATAGTTGAGAATTTATTTATTGATTCACGACCGTTCCTAACCGAAGTCACTTTTTTAATTCTCACAAAAATTGAAAACAAAAAAATACAATCCGTGAAAATCACATCATCTAACACATCTATGCCATAAAAAAGTCAATTTTTGTTAATGTTTGGAGCTTCCATAACCCAACAACCATAATTGGTACACAATGATCAGATGTGCCATGGAGTCCATAAATCTCATCCTCATAAGGGGTGATTTGGGGAGGAAATGATATGAGAGATAAATCACAATGAGATATGATTTTCCCAGTAAAGGCATATATAAAAAAAATGTGAGGAGTAGTGCAAGCAATGAGTTTGTATGCATATAATGAAGTTATGAGTCTCCACTTCCTCCCCAAATTTATGTCAATTTAACAAAAGTAATAATAAGATTAGATCAATTCAAGTTTATATCATGCAATATATGAGAAGTTAAAGTCTGTACATGATGACTAAATAAAAAATACACAGAAAGAGTAAATATGCTTAGGTACATACCATTCAGTAACCGCATCCTGGGAAAATTGGCCTCAACAACATTATTGAATAGAATACATCCAACATTGAATGTTGGAAAAATGATTAGAATACATAAGACATAGAAAGATTAATCAGTTGCTCTCAAGGCACGTTAAAAAAGTTCAATATATAGTACATTTTTTTTGCAGTCAACTTCGAGTCTTAAAAAATTTCTCACACCAAAATCACCTTGAAAACCATCCATAGACATTCTAAAAATAACAAATCAAAAGATGATTAAAATAAAAAAACTTTGTAATAATAAAAATATCATCATCTCCAAACCCTAAAAATCCGAGGAATAATAAAAGCACCAAAACATTCCCCTGGTAATGTAAATAAATCAAACTAATCAAATATGCAAAAATAAATGAAATAATACATCAATTTATTTTGCCAAAATTAACTTGCATACCTAATTTTCCTGAAAAAAAGAGATCCCCATCGATATCTCTTCCAACTAAAAATTACCCTCCCTACAAAACAAATTAAACAGGAGAATGGGGACCAAATTAAACAGGAAAATAGGAAATTGAGTTTCACAAAGAAAATGGGTTTCACAAATAAAGCATTGTACCATCATGAATATAAAAGTTTTCTACCATCTCACAAAGAAAATGGGTTTCTTTGTTCTTGTTTCTCAATTAAGAAAATAAAAACTCAAATGAACAACTAAGATTCGTGACTTGGGTATAAAAAAAACTCAGTTAGCAAAAAAAAACTCAAATGAACTATATAAATCTGAACCAATTGAGTGGGCAAATGTTAGTAAAGTAAACAAATCTGAACCAAAACTCAATTAACAAAACAAAAAAATAAAGTTCGTTAACATCAAACATCAAACTTATAATGAACTAAAATTTCAAAATATCCAAACTCAAACAGTGAACCATAACCAAACTCAGCCACGATTTCAAACCCATAGAAAGAAAGAAAGGTCAGATATACAAAAAAACATAGTTAAACCATAGATTCAAAACCCTTTATACCAAAACTTACCTTTAATATTAAGCTTTGAAACTCTTAATATGTTCGGAAGGGGAGAGAAAAGTAGAAGGGGTAGAACTATTTTGTAAAAAAAAGAAAGAGGTTATGAGTGAGACTGAGAGAAGTGTTCCGTAAATGGGAGGCTCGAGGTAGTGGTTTAGGTTTCGGGAAATGGGATATGAGGTAGGGGTTTGAAATTGCGGGTATAAACTTGATACATGGTTCTCTATTTTACCATAAGTTAGCTTGTATAAAATCCTGCAAGATTTAATCTTAGCCATCAGTTAGTTTATATATATATACTGTTGAAAAAAACTATGACGGGTTAATCGAATAAGATGATTGCTTAAACCATTCTTTCTGATAAGAGATATACAATGTTAGAGAGAGAGAGAGAGACAGAGAGAGAGAGAGAGACGGAGTTTTACCTTTTGTTTTAGGATCGACATTGGATTAGAGAGAACATGAGAAATTTTAATATGCAAAGAGAGTGAATCGGTATTTATGGAAAAATCTGAGTCTTTCCTTGCAAAAGGGACTAGAAATTTTTTATGTGATATCCAATTATTCAGGGGTAACTAAGAAATTGTTTTCTTTCTTTTAGATGGAAAATACATCATGTGACTCACTTTCATGGAAACAATTATATGGAAATTTTGGTAATCAAACACCTTAAAAAATAGAAAATAATTGGAAAAACTTTAATTTCCATAGATAATAGTGATAATATACACACCATAATGGTAAATTTATGTTTTTATGTGTAATTGTACGTAGTTTATAAAGGTAATCAAGACTTTTGAGGAGGGTAAGTTTTAATTTTTTTCTTTGGTCTAAGGTTTAAGTTTTATGGTTAAAAGTTGAAAATTTTAAAATCACAAGGATTTATTTGCAATATTTAATAGTTATTTTCAAACAGTTTCATAGATTTTCTTGAGAAAATAGGTTCATGGTATCCAAAACGTTTGTATATGCGGAGTTGCGGGTATCGGGAGAGGGCATGGGTGTCACCATGCCCGGGGGTGCTCTCTACGGTAATGGGGGCTCAAGAGTTATTGTCTCCAGTTCTGCCTCATCCCCTCAAGGTTGGGTATGTATTCGACATTGGGTCATCAATGACTTTCCCTTGGACATGGTTTGATGACATGTACAATTCGAGTCACACACAATTGGTTCTTCGTCTTAGGCCTAAGTCTATTGTGTTTTTATGCGAGAAAGGGGGTTCATTTGGTTTATTTAGAATGACCAACTTATTTTAAATAAAACACAAAAAACTATTCGGGGTAATCCTTAGGAAGATTTTAAAGAATGTGGTTGGTCTCGAGATTTTTACTGAGTGGGTTCAGGAACTGGGTTAGAAGTGTAAAAGGTATTAGGCACCCCACTTGTTTTGTATGCTTCCTTAATTCTATGATTATTAGTGCTCTTCACATTAGTTGATTACTTTTTAATTATTTTTTAGAATGTGTGTAGAGATCTTGGCATGAGGGACCCTACAAAATGTAGATAGGTGCTTAGGTTGGAAAATGGTATCCAATAAGAGGTGTATGAACATAATTTCAACCATTATAAGTACATAATATTGCTTGTATATGACTACGTGCTTCTATTTGTGTACTATATGGATATTTATTATGAATGTAGGTGTTCGATAAAGCTCGACTTTTGAGATAGTTTGATATCTCTTTTGTGGTGTAAGAAGAGGTAGAAAAGTGAAATACGAGTGCGTCTTCATTATGATTAGTATCTACACATTTATACATTGGTATAAATATGCACAAGATATCAGGGCTTTGAGATAGTTTAATATCTCATTTTTTAGTTTGATCAATTGAATGTCTACATTTATGGAATCACGCCTTGGGATAGTTTGATATCTCGTGTTGTGTTATGTATATGTAATGTAAAAAAGATAAGAGATGGGTGCATCTCTATCGAGACAACACATCGTGAGACATGTTATTGAGGCTCGAGCTTACGATAAGAACTTGATATTGTGCTTACGCACTGATGAAGCTATGAGATCAAAGACAAGGTAATTCGATTGTGTATTGGTGTATAATTTTTTCATGCTAGTATGTAGGGATATTTTTAGTAGGTCTTGCCTTGTGATAATTTAATATCTCTTACAATATTATTTAGATGTAATGGATGAAAGTCAAGATACGGATACATTTCAATGGGGATAAGACATCATAAGACATGTTGTCGAGGCTCGTTCTCGCGACAAAGACTCGATATTCTGCCTATGTACTGAATATAATCAGGATCAAAACATAAATAGTTTGGGTATTTATGTGATCCAACCTAACCTGTGTGCAATTGTAGGGACAATATCTAGCCCACAATACCAATGCAAATATTAGGGACAAATCCAAGTACTGCAAGTTCTAAGGAGACCATGGCAACAACACCAATGACTGTTTAAGAGTTAAAGATCTTATTAATGGGGTGATCAATAGGAGATACCTCAAGGATTTTATAGCAAAAGATTTAGGCAAGGGTTAGAATAATAAAAACAATACTAAAGTCAATGATGATGTCACTCTAATTGGGGTTAATAACATCTATGGAGGTTTTTCTGGTGGGGGACTTTTTTCCACGGCCAGGAAATCTCACTTTAGGAGTATCTAACACAAAGGGCTACGAGTCAATAATGTTTCACTTCCAGCTCAGCCTACAAAGGGATTTCAAATGATGTTTTTTCTATAGGTAGACTTTAAAAGATTCTATCTACCTCATAATGACCCCTTTATTATCAATATGATTACGGGAAATATGAAGAGTGTTTTGATTGATAATGGGAGCTCAATCGTTATCATCATATTAGAATCTTTTAATCCATGGGACTTTCCCTTAAACACATGTAACTTCTCACCGCTACTTTGATAGGGGTCAACGAGGAACAAACCTATACCTTGTACTAAGAAGTAGGGAGATTATAGTAAGGATGTCATGTTCTATTACCGAGAAGCATATTATTACACTACACCTTGGTATAAGGGTGGACCAAGAGAAGTCGAGTAAGCTCAAGATTGGGGAAGGATTAATCCCTAATAGGTATTACAAAAAGAGGCGCATTATGAGGCTTGGGATTCACGAGTTTAAATCGATATTTCTCATACGTACCCAAGGAGATTTGGGATCAAAGACAATGTAGTTACAACAAGTGGGATAAAGAATAAAAAAGGCGTTTGGATTATATATACATGTTTATATTAGATAAGGAGGCACCCCTAATAAATTATACACTAAGAGACGTATTATGAGACTTGTGCTTCACAAGTTTTGTTCGGTATATATCCTATATACTCAAAGATACATGAGATCAATGGTAACGTAGTTCCAACAAACGTGGCATGTTATTGGTGTATACGATGGAATACTAGGTAAACAATATATAACATTATAGTATTTATGGATCCTAGTCTTTATTATGGTATTTTTGTTTTGTTGGATCGATGTATATATATATATATATGTTTAAATAATTTATAATCAATGGCTGATGTCTGATGAGTATTTGACGTGAAAACACATATTCATAGTTCTACCACCTAGATGCAATTTATTCATTTGGAGAAGTGGTGGGAGTAGTCAAATTTTAGATTTTGTCTCGATACAAAGTTTCAGACTGACTTGGCTCATTGATACTTTTCGTTAAATGATTTCTAAAAGTATCTTTTCATGTTTTATAATGATCATTATGGCATTTGATTAGCATTGGTTTAACATATGATCATGTCAAGTAATTATATAAGTAGAGGTGTTGGATTAAAAACAACGCTTTTGAAATATATATGTTGTAAATTTTATACCTAGTCCCATTAATAGGGATACATAAACATGTACAATTTATCGCAATATATATGGGGGTATTACCCTAAAATTTGGTCATAGGTTCTTTACCCTCGAATCAAAAGCCAATTTTTTTCGGAGGCAATATCCCCCCTTTTTTGGTGTTTTTAGTCGATAAGAGGTTTTACGAGAAGTGTCAAATTTTGCATAATTTCCATCTTGAGTTAGGTAGAGTTTCACTTAGAAGTGTTAACATTTGCATAATCTCTATCTTTATCTAGGTAGAGCTTGTCATAGAAGTGTTTATTTTTGCATAATATTTATCGAGATTTGACTTTATTGGCTATTGGAAATGACTTCATGAAAGTATGAGATTTCCTTTTTATAAGAAAATCACTTTTCTGAAGTACAAGCTTCCTGGAACTTTCAGAATGAGATCGATTATCTCGGACGCTCGAGGAGAAGAAAGTTAGCCTATGGTCATTATTAAGTACAAGCTTCCTGATAAGGATGTAACCTTCTTAGTTGAATAGAGGTAAATTAAGTGTTAGTGTGGGGTGATTTAAAACACTGACAGAGAGAGAGAGCTTCGGGGGGGGGGGGGGGGGTATCTTAATTTTAGAGTTAGTTTTTTAAAAGATTCAAAATATTTCAACCCCTTTTATTTTAGGTCGCTAGAGGGACTAGTCATAAAAATATAGGATTTCAGAGGCATCTAACTAATCCTACAATCTCTTCCCGATTGGTTTAACTTCTAAGTTGAAGAGAGGTAGCTTAAATATGAGTGTGGGGAAATTTAAAATTCCAATTGGTAGAAATCTTCAGGGGGTGAAGGGTATCTTGATTTTAGACTTTAGATTTAGAAAAGATTCAAAATTTTCCAACCCCTTATATTTTATGTTTCTAGGGGGACCAGATGTAGAAAAACAAGGTTTTAGCGATGTCTATTAGGGTATAAGATTGTTACACGACTGGTTAACCCTCATAGTTGAAGATAAGTAGCTTAAGTGTGAGTGCGGGGAGATTTAAAACACTGAGGGGGTGAAAGATCTGTGAGGTGTACTGTATCTTGATTTTTAACTTTTGTTTTTAGCAAAAACAAAATATTATATAATTTCTATTTTAATTCGCTAGGGGGACTAGACGTGAGTTTTCATTGTGACTCGAATATTTGTAGTGAGTACTTTTCTTTAAATTACTAATCTATTTTGGGTATTTGGGTTTTTTTTACTTACAGCATGCCGGGACTGCACAGTGTGTTAGGGGCTCTATTGAACTGTTGTCTAGGGTTTGGGTGAGGGCCCATCCCTTTATTCGAGCCTTTGTTCCTATCGTAGGATTCAAATTGTTGGCTAACTACATCAACGATACATGTTTTGGTAGGAGCTATATTATTACTACAACTTTGGGAGAGTGTTGGCAGGATACCACTAATAGGTTTCATCTATTGGTGGGTGAGATAACTATGATGCCCTTGGATTTATATACCTTTACTACTCTCCCTTTTATTGGAGTGACTATGATTCCCTTGGGTTTATATACCTTTACTAGTCTCCCTTTCATTGAAGTGTCTTTTGGGGGGGATTTGACCCTGACTATTACTATCGAGGGCCTGAGGATATCTTTGGGGATAAAGGTACCCCATGGTCAAGGGGAACATATTGCGGCCAATGCTTTAACTGCTTACATGGAGGGGTTTCTAGATTCGGGGCTCGATATGATTGTATCCAGATGATATTATCGGAGTCAATTATTGTTCACCATTGGACTGCTTTTAGAGACAAGCAACTCAACTGGGATCCATTAATGGTGGTTACCATTTTTGATGGACTTTTCTTAGATTTCAAGATATGCATGAGGGTGAATGGCTTTGGCCGAGATGTACCAATATATATCCCTTTATTCGAGATTCCACACAAATAACTTTACAATTCTGGTATATTTTAGGGAGGTATGTTTTTATTTTAGTTTTCTATCTCTTATCACATGTTGTGTCTTAAAGATTTATTTTCTATGTTAGTTATGCCATTTTTCCATTGGATGTGTTTTCTTGCTTATGTGGCCACCTATTTGAAGAGTCCTTGGACTATAGAGTCGATGGTTGTGTGTTTCCCTTGTTTAGACGGTATGCATGGTGGAATTTGAGGATGGGGTTATCTGATCATTAGCTTTGGGCCGGGATTATCTGAACGTGATGATTATTGAGACTATAAGGTTTTTATGTCTTTGGTCCCTTCCTCATTTTTCATTTTTGGTATTTGGATGTTTTTCTGAACTCATTTCCTTTTTTAGGTATCTTGGGATTTGATTTGTTATATGTTAGGGGATGGTGTTGCAGCGTGGGAGCTATCAGGGTGGTGGTTGTTGCTAAAGGATCCGTATAGGGCTCTCATTAACCTAAGCGAGAGGGAGACACATTAATAAATGTGGGGTCCCCCGATCAGGATTCCATCCCCTCCTCCTTACCGTATAAGGCATATGGAAAGGCTATTGGAGGAGGATCGGAAGATGTTTGCGCAAGGTGTGCCTCCCATAGGTCTAATTATAGAGCACATCAACTGTTACAGATTTATCAATCGACAAGTGATGATGATGCCTCATCCTATGATAATGGAGACTTTAATGGATCATGTGGGGGTGGTTCTAGTGGGATGGGTGACTATAATAGTAGATGAGTAGTCAATGACCCGAGAGGGTGATCTAGGGTTGATAGGTGGATATCAACCAATTCTCGTGATCAATCGGGAGTAGAAGGAGAGGGTTCTTGATGGATAAATCAGATCTTCAAGGGGTACTACTAGAGGGGGGTTGTGGGGGTATCTGAGTTGACTCACAAGGGAGTGTTAGGGGTCGTAGTGCATTGATGTAGGGTGTAGAAAGGGTCAAGGGGAATATAAGTTATCTTGATCCTTCTTGATATCCTTTCCACATGTACCGATTTATCCACTTAGGTCGAGGGATATAATGGGAATAATTTTTCCATTGGGATCGAAGGTGGATATTACGTCAGAGTAGGCTTAGGAGTGTATATATACTCCTTTTCCCGGTCTCATCCTAAATCTTAAGAGTTTTTCCCCAACATGGGGATGTATGATAGGTGATAATGATCTCAATTTTAAGGGAACTTAGTTGGCAACAAAGGTGAATAAGGGGTATCCCAAGGTAAGGCCAAGATGGAGAGGTTGGTTGCAGGTCATAATTCTTCCCTAGAGGCTATAGTGAGGGATTTAGAGGGGGGCCTTATGGTGGTACCCACATGGTGTTGATGCCTAGGAGGTACATTTTACTACTTTTCATGTTTTTGGTATCCCAACTTTGTTTACCATTTCTTCATTCGCCCATCATTTCGACCGCTTAGCCCCTCAGTTTAGATTTGAGGTTTTACCTTATTTCTCTTCTCTTCTTTTCCTCTGTACTAATGATTTTCTCGACCTGGTATTTTTCAACAGGTGTTTGTTTAAGATTCTATCTTATAGAGGATGATGCATCACTTGTCTTTATTATACTGAGAGTTTTCTTATTCCATCATAGTTTATGGCCCTCCGTCTTCTCATAAAAGTAGCATGGCAGCCCATTCTCAGTATCTGTCTCATTCTCGAACCCACATGCACATATGTTATGAGGATGTTTTAGAGTTGGGTACACTGTTAGTTCAACTTCTAGGCGTCACTCGCAGGCCTCCTCCCCCATCTCAGGGAGGCCCCGCCCTATTCATCTCGCGGATCCCGATATTATCGATTCATTTGTGATGCTACTAAATGGGCCAAAACATCTCGTTATGATCTATTTCTACTCTTTATTGCCTAGGTGGAGGGCTTCCGTCCACTGATTTATACATTTTGACTTTTTCTTTTGTGCTCGTACAACTGCCTTGAATTTATATTTATTATGTTTACTGAATAATATTTATTTTCCTAATTTTTATGGTGTTTTGGAAAGACTTTACCTTTTTGTTCATACTTTTACACTTCCCTTTGGATGATATCTTGATACCGTATATGCAATTTTACAGGACAATGAATGTTTAAATATGCGTATGAAATAGAGTTAACCTAGGTTCTTTTTTATCAAATTAGCATCGATACATTTACACCTACCTTTTCATGTCAGAATAATGAAACTAAAGATAAAAGAACAAAGGAAAATAATAAAATAATTAGAAGAAAGAGATAGAGAAACTTGCCTCGTCTGTTTTTTTTTACTTTTCTTCTTAGAGAGATGACTTTTGTCTACTTGATGGTAAGCCATTGGTCTACGCCAACGTCAAAGTGCGAGGGGATAGAGTCTATTTTTTTTATTAATCACTAGCGGGATCCTTTTGATGTATCTTTCGGAATGAAAGTGTCATTTCTTTATCATAAACAAGGGGTCATTGTGGGGAGACCTTAATGAGTCTGTCTATTGAGGATTCATTCTAGGACATGGGTTGATTTTGAGGGGATGGTGTTTGGTGTTAGTTTTCCTGGGGAAGAAGTTTATATGGGTAGAGTGTTCTCACCCTTAGGTTTCTTTTCCAATTTTTTTCAAGATCTTAGCTTTTGTGTTTTATTTAAATAATGATGTCCTTATAGGGACTTAAAATGCCTTAGAGTACTGTTTTCAATACATGACACAGTCTATCTAGATCGTGCCAACTCTTTGGGAGTGAGGGAATAATGACCATAAACAGGTTTTCCTGTAACATGTTTTTTTATGTTTATTTAGACATGGCCCAAAATGATATCTCGAGTTGATGACGTATATCCGATTTAAAGACAACTGGGTGTCTGTATCTGAATGTATGCAATAAAAATATAGTGAAGAATCAGATCTACATAGTTTTCTCTAATTGAAAAAGGAAACATTAGGGGCTTAAAATGTTAAGCAAACAGTTGATGGATCAAGTGGGGCTTATGATATAAGGCTGGGAATGCGTATGGACTTGTATATTCTTCCTTTTCCACAACGACCCATTATTTGAGTCTTTTCATTTTCACTCTAAGTAGGTTTTAAGGAGATGATTTCTTTAATCGATTGAGATTAAAGGGTTAATAAAATGTGACTTCGTCGAGATCAACAAAGGTAGCTTCCCATAGAGAGTTTATTTTTGTGACTAGATGGGGTCCGCTCCGATTGGGTGCAAATTTACCTCTAGGAGTCCAGACTAGTTTGACATTCTCTTTTAGGACTAAGTCTCCCTCTTGTATGTTTCTTTTCTTGACTCGTTTATTGAATTCCCAAGCAATACTCTTCTTGACTCTGTTAGTTTAAAGTATGTAAGGAGATGATTTATGCCGAGTGATCTCGTATTTTCTTAATAGGTTTGAGACCTCTTCGTCGACATTATCCCCATTGTTTGATACTATCTCATGGAGTACGCCGAAGCAGTAGATGATATTTCAACGTACAAATTTGGCCACTTTCTTTGCATTCAGCACTTCGTAAGATTTAGCCTCAACCCATTTAGTGAAGTAATCAATGTCGACAAGGATAAATTCATTCTTGGTAGAGTCCTTAGGGGTTACGTTCCCTATGATTTCTATTCCCTAGGTCGAGAAAGGCTAGAGTTAGGTCATTCAATCGAGATCTCAGGGAGACATATGTTACGATGGGTATATAATTGGATTTAAGGCATATCTTGACGTACTCAAGGCATTACTTTTGCATGGTATTCTAGTAGTATGATTGCTTAAGGATTTTATGAGAGAGGGTATGTCAATTTATATAAGGGCCACATTTTCTTCTATTGATTTTGTCCATGAGTTCTAGGGTTTCATCTTTGGTAACACATTGTTAGTGTATTCAATAGAAACCTCTTTTATAGAGTTTTCACCCATTGATAATGAATTGATCTTCCAATCATCTTAAGGCTAGCCGATCATCTAGAGAAGTGTCAGGTGGGTAGTGGCCCTTATTGAGAATGTTCCATATGTCTTAGTAACATATTATGGGTCCCATGGTTATTTCTTCAATGGATTCTAACTCAATGAAATAAGAATGAGTTCTACGATTGGTCACGATAAACGTGATTTCTGTAGTTCCCTCTAGCATGTCAACCACGGAGGCTAGGTTAGCAAGTGTGTCTATGATGTTTTTTTGAACTTTGGGAGGAAGTATAATTCTAAATGTTTAAATCATAAAGCTACTTCTTCTAGGAAGGCATGGTATGGTTGAAATTTGTTGTCCTGAATTTTCTGTTTACCCAATATTTGGCTGATGACTAGTATAAACTCCCCATTGGCCTTCATAATGTTTATTACCATTTCCAATCCCGTTTCGATACTCGCGATGCAAGATTCATACCCATCCGTGTTTTTTATGAACTCGCTAGTGAGTTTGATGGATCTTGGGAGTCACCGTGAGTTAAGAGATATGACTAGCGTTACGATGCCGAATCCCCTTTTATTGGATGTCCCGTAGACCTATAATACCCAAGTTTCTTTATCGTTTAGGGAGAAAAGATCAACTTTGAGGAATTTTGACTCATTTTGTTCTTCTTTTTTTATCAGGGGTTTCCTTACGAGAAGGTTAGTGATGGATCACCCTTTGGTAGATTTTTTTGTTGCATACACGATATCAAACTTGAATAACATCAGTTTCCATTTGGAAATTTAGATAGAGATTTGGGGTTTTATAAAGAGGTATTTTCGAGGATCTATCCTAGATATGATCCGTATACTGAAGGGCATTATGTAGTGTAGCAGTTTATGAGTGTTTATACAATGGGTACACAAGCCTTCTCCACGAAGTTGTATTTTAAATCATACGATACTAGATTTTTTCTCCCATAGTAGATAGCATATTCTTTTTGGGAACTCTCTACATAATGGGCCAACATGGCTCTGGCAGCCATGTAGGTGATCGTTATATAGAGCAGGAGAGGTTGTCTAGATTGGGGAGGTACTAACATCGGTCGGTGAGTGAGGTACTATTGTATTTTTTCAAATGCATATTATCATTGAACGGTCCATTCTGTGGTGACTTCTTCTTGAGTATCTTGAAGATGCATTCACAAATGGAAATGAGTTGGCTAATGAATTGTCTTACGGGCTGTAGTTGGACAAGGGAACCCTTTGACTTCCCTTTGGCTGGTTGAATTTACCATATATCTTTGGACTTTATGGAGTCTACCTCAATTCCATATTTACTGATGATGAACATGAGCACCCTCTGTTTAGTGACTATGAAGACAATTTTTTTTTTCCGGATTTAGGCTCATTTTAAAGAGGTGTAACATTTTAAAAAATTCCATATTATCGTGAAATTTCCTTATTGGTCATTTGATTTAATGGACAAATTCCACTAACCTTTGTACGGGATCGTGTAGGATTGCCTAGCCTACTTTTGGTATGTTTCCCATGCATTTTTTAGACTGAATAGTATAACTATGAAACGGTACGTACCGCAGAGTGTAATGAACCATGTTTTCTCTTGGTGTCAAGGGTGAATTTTTATTTAGTTATAGCCTACGAATCTGTCTAACAATACTGTCTACCAATAGATCAATGTTGGGTGGGGAATATCATTTTTAGACAAGACTGATTAAGATCCCTATAATCAATGCACATTCAGACTTTGTCGTTGGCTTCAAGTACGAGTACGATGTTGGCTAGCCAAGTGGGATATTCGATTACTTAGATAAATTTGAAACTAAGGTATTTCTATCTTCCTCTTTTCCTTTAAAGGACCACTCACGTATTAGCTTACGAAGTCTTTGCTTTATGGAATTTTTATTGGGGAGAGTATGTATCTCATGCATGACAGTAGTCGAGTCAATGCCGAGCATATCAATGTAGGACTAAGAGAAAACATCTAAGAGACTGACGAGGAGGTTCATGAGTTCTTTTTGTTCATTTTCATATAGGGAAGACCCTATTGGTAATTGTTTGGGGTTCTTGAGAGTTCCTAAGTTTATGGTTAATGTGGCATCATCATTCACACACATGTGATTATTTTGACTTTGGTCAATTTTTTCTAAGTGTTTTAAGTATTTTTAGTTTGTAGATTTATTATTATTAAGGGTGACTTCTAATCCATCGTTTGATTCATAATCATCACATGTAACATACGTATGAAAATACTTGAAATCACTATTTATTATTCCATAAAAGTGAAAAAGGACATCATTGATACTAGCATAAATATTTACTTTATAGAGGGATACATTATGAGAGGGGATACGTGGGGGATCTTTAGCTATCGAAACAAACTCAAAGGGCCTTTATATGACAGGAGATGGGATGAATCTAGTAGAAGTCTAGTTCTTTAGTGGTGCAGTTCCCTTGATGTTGGTGATGAGGTGAGCATGATTCTAATGAGGTAACTTTGGAGAGACCTTCGGGCATCTGTTGACCTTTGTATTGACTGGGGGCTGGTCTTTTAGTTATTACCTTTTCCCCTTGGTAATGGCCTTTGTATTTTTAGTCGAGCCCTTGATAGGGTCATTATAAAGGTGTTCCTCAAAGAGAGTTGGTGATTTTTGTTATTCCACTGGTAATACCTTAGGGGTTTATTGGTTATATCTTGACTCTTAAATGATGGAAGTGTTTCAAGTGGGATGGTTGTGGGGTCTCGTACACGGAGGTAGAGATTGATATCAATAATGATGATCAATTGTCCTTTGTCTATAGAAAAGCCTTGGGTGACCGAGGTAGTTACCAGTCATGGAAGAGTTAAGTGGTGTTCAAGTCAGTGGATCTCAACATGGATATTATGATACTATAATTATGGGACAATGTGGGTAATACCCATCCGGGCTCTGGATGAGAGGTTTCTCAGTGTTTTGTAGTAACCCAAGATATATTGAGTTTTCCCTCATTAACTTTGTGATTTTTTGCATAATCCATGTATAATCCTTGTTAGTAAAGGAATTCCATTTGGGTTTATACGAATATTTTTATTCCATCCCACCATGCCTCTTAGAGTCTGTGATAGGGTAAGTCCTCTCCCTAGAGATGGAAGTGTCCATTCCACCCTTAATGATGATCTTCGAGGCTTTTGGTTACGTCTTTGTTATCACGAGTGTACCACAATGAGATTTTTCCCTTATGTTCTATAATAGTGTCAACTTTAAGGGTTCCTTGATAATTTCTTTCGAGACACAAATCGATCCTATCTACCATCTTATTGATTATTTAGGCGGCTAAGTTATGGATAAATGGATCATGTTTTATCATGTGAACAAGCAGGATGAACCAAAACACATCGAGCCAGGTATCGCAGCTATCGCGTTGGGTATCTAGGAAAGGGGTAATGAAAGTATTGACCATCGTGGAACATCCATCGTCTCCTTAAATAGTAATGACCTCGATGTCGAAAGGGAATTTAACTTTCATATGAAGTGAATAGGGAAAATGCCCACATGGTATGTATTAAGGCTCTCTCCAGTAAGAGGTCGAATATAGTTGGGACGTTGAGTACTTGGACCCCGACATTGCATGTAACGGGACCTATTATAAAAGTGAAGATGATAGACTTGATTACCTATAGATAAGTGTTATCATAGGCCCAAATGGCAGTGGAAGACATTGCAAATTTATGAGGTGGTATATCATAAATCAATAATAGTACTTAGGGGGCATATATTGATGGTGGAACTATTGTCCACTAGTATTAGGGGTATAATTTGTCCACAAGATTAAGTGGTGATGTGCGGTGATAATTGGTGATTGATGATACCGGAATTATTATCACCAGGTCAAAGTGATAATGAGCTCACACCAGTACAACAATGGTAGATATACAACAATATAATAATAGAGATAGATGAGGCTTATAGTAAGAACACCTGAATTTAAGTGGTTCATCCAGAGCCTACATCCAATGCGTAGTGTGAATGGTGATTTTTCACTATAATTATGGCTCTAATGGCCTACAAATACAACACTCAAGCTTTTATCTCTCACTAAGCATTTTGACAGATTTTTCCTAAGGTTGTAAATTATCATTCCTTTACAATGTAGAAGATGAAATGTATTTATAGTGACTTAGTGGTGTAGTGTACCCCCAAGCATGTAACCAATATGTGCATGAGGGGGCTCCCACTAGCAAGTTGACACATGTCCCACACACATGTAACTAATCATGACGTAATATTCCCTGACGTGAGGGGATAATATGGTTGTAATAGACTTGTCCATGTGGGATATGCCATCTTGGAACCTTGTACTACTTGTACCGAAGATGTCGTCTAGAGAGGTCTCGGCCTATTCGAGCACGAGGCTGCTGATGAAGTAAAGGAGTACATGATGGAAAGCGACAAGTGTGGTCTCGACTGAAGGCATCAAGACGAGACATGCTTTTTAGGTAATTACCAGGTATCGACTATAATAAAGGATAAGACATGTCCTCATTGATTAATTGCTCCTTTGAGGTATCGACTCACAGGATAGCCAAGGTTGTGGTGGATGAGGTCGACCCTAATATGGATGAGTCTTGGATGCGACCATCTGGGGTCCTTTGGGAATTAGGATGTGTAGGTCAATGACCCTCGTCCTAGGATGAGGTCGCACTTGGTCATATCAGTGAATGAGGCCCTAAATGAGTACATTCTCATCGGATAAGCTAACGTGTTACTGCGTGGTGAGGGAGTCGATGGTAGTTGACATGTTAATCAAAATTAGTCCCGTATGCGTAGAAGTTTGGGATAATAGTTGGTCAAAGGTGTCTAAGTGATCTTAGTACATAGCTAACAACTCCTAGATGGAGATATTATTTAATGTCTGCAAAAGTTTCTCCTGCCTTTTTTTATTTTATCGAGGAAGTGGTTTGATAACTCTTTAAGGTAGATTTATCCTTACTTACTGAGTCTAGAGGAGTGGAGTGTCGACCTAATCTTGTGATGAAGTCAACCAATTTTAGGGAGAATGTAATGATTTTGCCAGGTTTTATTTTTAGCCTTTTCTAGATGGAGTAGAATGTAAACCAAAGATGCAGGGCTAACGGATGACGGTGTTGGATTTTTGTCCATTACCTGAGTCCAATCCAAGCTGTGGGGATAACTTTAGGCCCCTACGATAGATGTTATGTGTCTTTGAGGGGGATTAAGTTATAAAGTTTTTATACACCGTACAACTATGTTTGAGTTTAGAATAGGGGTGGGGATTTCATCCACCATGGCTTGGACTTGGTCATCCATTTGGTCTGCTAACTTTGGTGGGGTGTCTATAGACATTGAGGATCCCAACCAGATGTCACCATAAATTGAAGTTTCTTTGTATTCCACATCACAAGAGGGGGCATTCAAGGAGATTTCTTGGTGCTCTACATTGAAGTAAGGGGACCCTGGATCAATTTCCTTTATGATTTTGGCATATTTTCACATGATGTATATGTAATAGTATATATACTATGCATATTCCTTCCTCAAGGGTGAGATTTTATAGACAAACCCGATGAGAGGTAGCACAGATACTATCTACTACAGGCTATCAAATTTCCAAGTCACATGATCGTAGTGAGTAGGGTTAAAAATTCCATTTAGGCTTTATATGAGTACTTTCGAGGGTGGAGGGGGCTTATGTCTAGGAAAGCACTACACCACATACCATAGATTGTCAAGGACCAAGTTCCATTTAGGCTGTATATGAGTACCTTCGGGGTGGGGGGCTTATGGATGGGGAAGCACTACACCATATACCGTTGATTGTCAAGGACCTTGGCCATGACCAGAGCCACAGACCTCGACCATGACCATTTTGTCGCGATAAAAATTAATGGTCACGGACCTCATCCATTACCTCCCATAACACAATATTGGATCTATGGTCAGGGACTTACCCCATACCCCATGGTCACAAACCAAATCCATAACCATCATGGGAAAATATTGGCTCTATGGTCACGGGCATAATTTTTGATCCCATGGTCACGACCCAGATCCATGACCAACGTGGAACAATATTCAAATATGGTCACCACCCTAATCCGTGATTTCCTTTTTTTTTAAAATAAATAAATAACTGGTCACCTTCTTGGACGGTGACCAGTGATTTATTTATTTTAAAAAAATTGGGGGTCACGGATTATGGCCGTGACTATATCCATTTAATAAAAAATATATTTATGCAGCCCCACCCCACTCCAAAACCCTTTGTCCAACAACCAATTCATATAAAATTTAGAAATATTATAATTACATTATAATAGTCATATCAGATGGACCCGATTTCTGAGAATTTATTTTAAAATAATGAATTGTAGGAAATGCAATCACTATATATATTTTTTATAAGTAACAAAGAAAACTATAATCGCCATTTTCCATTTCACTAAATGTCTTACATGTAAATGCGACTTTTTCTTAACCAATCAAAATTATAATACAACTAACATATGTGGAGCAAATGCATTTGCCTAACTTGAAAACCAATAAGATTTGAAAAATTATTATAGAGATATGGCTACCAGTTTTGACAAATATAGTCAAATCAATTTTACATCGTGTAGTTGACAATTCAAATTAAAGCATCATGCCATCGTAGTTAATTCATTAATAATAATATACATTCATAATTCAAACTAAACATTCATAATTCAATTTAAAGATTCATACGTCAAAACAAACATTCATAAATCAAACTAAGCGTAATAGGATACAATGTGGATATAAATAGTATTGTCAAGGGATGATATAATAATAGGATACACATGAATTATGAAGGGTAAAATAATGTTTTGATACTCAATATTTCTCTTAATCAACTAAAAATCCTTCAAATTAGCTTTGTACTCAAGAGTAAACTAGAACTCTTTAGGTGCGTTTACATGATTATCAGATATTCGGTTGCACTCCCATCCACTCTTTGAAGTGTGGAGAATCCAATAAATAATCTTCAAAATTCAATTCAGTTATATTAATAGGTTAAAACAAAGGTCATGTCGCATAAAAGGATGCACAATTAATAATTTATTCAAATTATTGAACAAAGATGTGATAAACTTAAAATAACTTAAATAATCAAAACATTTCAACTTGTTCTCAAATAAAATGTTGTTCATCGCTTAATCTTTACCAACAAATAAACTAGCCAAGTGATCAAACTATTTAAATAGTATTTTATCAAGGGTCTTTCTTTGTTATCAATAAACACAGGCTCTTCTATGTAATCGATTTATAGAAGATATCTCATCTATGAGAGGTGCAATGTATCGTAATTTGTTTTTTGGAATACGTGATATAACACCCCTTGTCCTCCCTCTTTTGTCCTTTATAAATGCCCGGTTCAGGTCATCATCTTCAATGTCATTATAAAGGCTCAAAGCGGACTTACTTATACTAGATTCGATTGATTTTAATATTATTTTATATAACCTTTTTATATATAAACAAATAAATGGTCATACTCACCAGAGTCGGAGCCATGTTTGGGGGGAATTTATTACCTTTGTCCCATCGGTCATGCATGTACAAGTTATCTTAATTAGGTGTTTTTGTGTCATCTAGACTACACTTTATCCTTTCTGACCATTCACTCCTCAAATTTTCATATGATTTAGACCCAAACCTGTGGACATCAACTTTTTTTTTAATCTTTTTTGTTTATTTTTCTCCCCTTGCACCAAATTTTGTCCATTGCCTCATTTTCCAAAAAGCCATTCCATTGATCAATAGTTATTTCAAAATTAAGAGGGACTCTTACTTTCATAACCAAAATGTTGGATCTTGATTCCCCTTTCAAGAAATGTCTCTACTAAATGTTACTTCGCTCTTCATTTGTTTAGTAACCCGAGAAAGAAAGTTTTGCTTTGAACGGACAGGTAAAGAAAAACTCTTACAAAGTTATTAAAAAATGTCATCCTTGATGGCTTAATCAACTTTGTTCCAGTTATCCACTTCTCTAAATCCCACAAGCATTTTCCCAAATGAAAAAATCTTGGATTTAAATACTTGTATATGATTTTTAGTTCTAGTAGGATTATTTTGAGAAGGGAGAAGCCAATAGGCTTCTTCTCATTTTTTCAAGATGTGTTAATACAAAGGGTGGGGACGTTGGATTAGCAGGCATTTTTCCTACTCGTAGATGGAGTGGTAGAGTGAACCATTAGTGACAATGAGTATTGTTCACCCAGTGGTGATGAGAATCTAGGAGGTGTCCCGTTATCATTTGGTACGTTATCTCCACTACTGTTTGATGTTACCTACAAATAAAAAATAAGCGATAATTCATTATACTAGCATGTTTATGAATAACCAAATATATTTATGACTATATATATGTATATACCTTCTCATAATAAGACTTTAAGATATGTTCAATGTGTTTGATCTTCATTCATTCAATATTGCTTTTCAAAAATCTATGGATTTTTGCACATGGCCAACTAGGAGGAAGCGTATCTATGATTAGTGTATAAATGTACATACTATGAACTCGGAATCCTTTCTTCATCAACTTATTGGCAAGATTCAATTTAAGTTTCATATCTCACGAGACATCACAACCTTGGTTAATGCTTTCTTTACGTTGTTGTGTCCACAATGGGTGAATTTTTTTTACCTTATCTATAAGTGTAAGTCATGTTAAGGCTACGCCAAGATTATGTAAGTGAAATATGTTACGTACTACCTCATCATAGCTTTCTGGTAAGGAAAATAGAATACGATCGTACATATAAGATTGCGAGAGATGAAATCCATGATTTTCAATGTAGTCAAAATGTTCAATAATCTTATTCCCATACTTGTAAATAGGAGTACCATCTATAAGACACACACTTAGAAAATATGTATAAATGTGGTCCAATTGCGACCTCTCGTACTCTTAGTGCTAATTATTATCACCGTGCCTAATTTCTTATGAGATATATATATATATGAGGGTGTGAATACGAGTCCTAAAAGTACTGGCTCTAATTAATCATTAAGTAGTTATTAATTTTCAACTGATACAATTTATGTTTATATCATTTTATTTAATCCTAACATTGTTATTCATCCTTCCGCCCCTTTGTGTTCACCCTTCAAATACTAGCAAGCCCAAATTAAGTTTATTTATTTCCTAAAATTATTATATGTGCACCAAATGTGCAACCCCTTTCAATAATTTTTGTTCACCCACAACAAACACTTAAGGAGGGGATAAGACAACCACAACAATTAGAGAAACATTACTATCCATATTATGCACATGAAGAATATCAATAAGTGAAAATTAAGTTAGTTTTATTTAAATTAATCCTAAAATTACTATATGTCTACCAAATGTGCGTGTTATAAAAGTTAACTAGATATATGTATAAGTTGAATTATACGTGTTAGACATGCATATGTAGTTATAACAACCGACCAATAACTTATAAGACAATGTTACATAAAAGAAAAGATAAGTAAAGTGACCTTAATAAAGAAAGAACCTATAATGAATTGAACTTTAGTTATTGCTCTCTAGTTGCATGCGCACATGAAACGCGGAGAAAACACGTATAAGTGTGTGTGTGTGTGTGTGTGTTTGTCTCTCTCTCTCTCTCTCTCTCTCTCTCTATATATATATATATATATACATATATATATATATATATATATACCGGTTGTAATGCGAACGTAACTTGCAGACGGATTTTTTCGTATTTTTTAATAATGGAAAAAACTTTTTTCAACTTTTTTTCCCTGTGGTATTTAAACATTTCAGGGTACCCTTATAAAAAAATTTAGCTCAAAATGAATTGTTTTGCTATTTTTAAAAAATAGTAAAACATTTCATTTTGGACTGATTTTTTTACATGGGTCCCATGAAATGCTTAAATACCACATAAAAAAAATCAAGTCGAAATTTATTTTTTTGCAATTTTTAAAAAATATAGAAAAATCTGCCACCAAGTTAAATCCGCAAGTTGTGCCGGCATTAGAGACTGACTGTATGTATATGTATATATATATATATATATATGTTTCTGTGTGTGTGTGTGTGTGCGTGTGCATATTTGTTATGCATGTGTGTGTGTTTGTATATATTATGTGGAGAAGTATAACTAGTTACAGAAATGGCGGCACATCATATCGTCTAATTAAAATATCTTAATCAATCCATTAAGTAATTAAGTAAAACTAATCCATGTTATATGGATAGGGAATATCAAACCGTTTATTTTCCCGTTACAATTAATCCATTATGTGCATGTGCATGCCTCTCTTAAACACTTTTTATATCGCCATTCTATAACACACACAAACACATTTGTATGTATTATATGGAGGAGTATATCTCATTACAGAAATGGCGGCACATCACATCGTCTGATTAAATGTAACAACTCATTTAAAATAATAACGGGTGGCCAACCTTATACTACATTAAATCAGGAATCTCAGATGGCTCAGTCTCAACATCAACAGACTATAACATAAATAGATAAGGCTAACTACCCGGAATCATATAAGCGAGTGCCAAAAATTTAAATAAAACATGTAACGGATAACAACCCAACACCATAGAACTACTAGCAAGGCAAAAAGTGCACGAGCATGATGATAAAATGGAAGTGCTAACATTAGAATAAAATGAGAATATACCAAGAAATAACCCGAATAAGATGTCGGATCACAGACAGTACACCACCCAAACAAAAAAAGTATAAACAACTACATATAACTCCAGGGTATAAACCTGATACATAAAAGAGTCCTATCTAGATTTAAAAAGAGATAGGAAGAGACTAAAATCTAAATCCTGCAACAGTCCGCACCTGTTACGGCTCCCAAGACTCTATAGAAAAGCATTCGGCATCCATGTGGTAGGACACCTGTAGTAATATATATACATATAGCAGGAGAGAAATATAAATGGGTCAGAGCCCGAGGTGTAAAAATGTTTAGCAAGCGTGTTAACAGTGCATAGTAAATATCAATGCATTATTTCATAATCAAAGTGGAGTCTCACTCTCGTGAAACCCCAAACTCACCTCTCATCTACTAGCGCGCACCTATTCGCATCTTGGAACCTTAATTAAGTTACCCCACACATAAGGACAACCTACCTTTCCATACGCATGGCCTATACCCACATGACCTACCACTTAATAAGAACCTCGAATCCTTTCCTTTTTAATCCCACTTAAATATACATTCACATACATGATTTACTAGGATATAGTGATTCCTAATTATTAACTTACACCAATTATAAGTCTTAATACGTTGAACATTAACATTAGGCTTCAATATAATAATTTATTCTCTAAATAACATGTATACAATTTAATAAGGACAAAACTTCTCTCCACTCCCAACATTGCACTGTGTTTCGTGCGTGGGGCGTCTCGCAAAGTGAAATCCAAACAAGGAACCCCCCCGATACACTACTCCTCGACAATATCGATCGTAGGGATCCATTATGTCATACACACAAATACTACTACTGCAACTACTATAATCCAGATTACTATCTAAGAACAACCTGAAAGTCTCCATTAAATCCTTGGGTCGATATCACCGAAATTGTCTCTAAGTGTGATACATTAACCCCCAACAATGTCGTACACCATAATCACCCAAGAGGTGTCCCAAGAAATTTCATATCCTTTTTCACCTATGGGATATATATATATATATATATATATATATATATATACAGTCATTCATTCTCATAGCCACGTGTACATAACACACATAATGTACACCTGTCATACACATAATATAATCGGCTATAGAATGCCAAATTGCTGCACCATGTTATCATCTTCGAGGGCATCACTCACATACCATCATGGGGAACACCGGTGGGACTAAATATCACCCACTTTGTGGTCAAAACAAAATCACAACGCATGGGAAGCGGTCATAGCTCCAAACCGGCAAGTGAGAACGAATCATACCCAAGACTTCTGACCCCCAAAATATACAATCACACAAATAAAAAGGGACGACTATAACCTGGGGAATATCCACACCCTACTCCTCAAGCCAGGGGCTCACCCTTATCGCACAACTTCCCATGATAGCATGTGCCCATTATGCTCACACAATAAGTATATATATCATTCACTCACACAATATATATACATTCATATGATCACATCATATAATTAAACCATTACACACGGTATAGATTTTCACACCACGAGTGCATACATGTATGTCTATTCATATATATATATATATATATATATATATATATATATATATACAAACATATACATACCATCTCTCATGCGTATGTATGATGTTTTTAAACTCGGCTATATGTGTATATAATCCTCTTTATACTAGCCATCACTCCAAACATATTAACTTAAATCGTTATGTAATTACGATTCCTCACTCGAAGCATATTCATCCATTGCTCCTATGATATGAACAATCTTCCAATATTCAACATTAAGGTTATCACCCCAAAGTTTAATGCATATAACAATCACAACACATCCCATCAATTACTGAATGCACATCGACGTATCGAATAACAATCCCGACTATCGGTATACGCATGATTAATAGTCTACCAGCCTCAAGCTTAAACTTAAATTCATTTAAAGTATTGGAATCCCAATTGTTACTCACACAACCAATGATTTGTAAGCCTCAAGCTCTAAACTAAATTGATTTTATGATCCCATCATATATTGGGATACCCATAGTTAATCACTCGTCGATATGTATAGACTAGTCCAACAATAAGTATACTCACAACTAATTATCGGCAACAAGTTAAATTACACTCACTTTAGATTACAGTCCAATGTCCCATGATGAACCCTTTCACATTAACGCATTTACGATTTATTCCTTGAGATTATCATCACTAAGGATACGCAACTTCTCTCTTTTCGGTCCCCTAATCATAACCTAAATATAATTTCATTACTATAAGGACTTGACACCAAAAGTCGACATATAAATTGCACATTATGATATTACAACTTCCTCACTATATCCTTAACCTCCCCTCATGTATTGACTCACATCTAATCTCTAAATAGGACTCCCATCCCTAATGAGGTTTCCCACTACCTCGATACAATAATTTCAATACATATATATCTTCCCAAAATACTACGATAGGCTCCCGCGATCATAACATGTGAGAAACCCTCAAAATACTCAAAACATATCTCTCGCATCATATATGTGAGTTCCAAATCGAGAAACCCAGCCGAAATGGATTTAAAACTCATTCTAGAAAAATTAAGAAAAACTGCCCTGTTTTCGAATCGATTCGGCCCGTCCGAATCGATTTGGTCCTAGCTGCGAACCGATTCGGCCCATCTGAATCGATTCGTCCCAACTAGACATGTAAGTCTACTACATACCTAATCGGTTCGCTAGGGGCGAATCGATTTGGCCCTAAAGACCTGTTGTTTCTGCAACCTGGCGAATCGATTCGCTAGGGGCGAATCGATTCGGCCAGTTTAGAAAGCCACGAAATGGGTTATTTCTCCAAACCCTAATATCCAAAATCCATATATAAATCATCCCACAACCATAAATATTCATACCCAACATATGTCTAACCTTAGAAATCATCATAGAACTACCCAACAATCATATAACCTCAAGTGCAAGATTTTTACCCAAAAATTAGGTTTTTCCATTAAATCCTAAATTCAATTCTTTTACCCACAAATTATGAAATGAAATATACGAATGAATTATTTAGCAAGATTAAACGCTTTCCTGAGAATTGTAGAGGTTGAATCATCCTCGAGATCGCGTTTGGGCCGAACATCTCCAAGCTTTCTCCTCTATCTCTTCCTTTCTTCTTATTTCGTTATTCATTTATCTTTCTCTCTTTCTATCAAATGAGATTGTCTTAATCCGTAAGTCTCTCAATCCTTTAAAACATAAGTCCCAGTTTTAAATGGTAATACAGACTTTAAATGACTCGTTTACTCCAATTCGAGTCAAACGGACTTAAAAATATTTCGAAACCGAAATAAAACCCAGTTACAGTCATTTTGACTATCTCGACCCATCCGGAATCAATGGCGCATTCAAAATCATTATTAGGAATACTTTATAACGTCCTCAATTTCTGGACTTCAATTTCCAAATTTTAAAATTCTCCGATTTAAATAAAATTTAATTCTCCCAATAATTTAATTTCTCAGTCCCAAAATCTTGGGGTGTTACATTAAAATATCTAAATATAACTATTACGTAATTAATTAAAATTAATCCATGTTATATGGCTAGGGCATATCCAATCCTTTGTTTGCTCATTACAATCAATCCATTTTGTGCACGTGTATGTCTCTCTCAAACACTTTCTATATCTCCATTCTAGAACACACACACACACACACACAAACTAATTCATACTCTCTCACACACACAAATACATATGCAATAATTCACATATACCTTAAAGTATAACAAAACACACATACACACAAAATATCATTTCCAACTTGACCCAAAACCCTAACTTTCTTCACACCCAAATCAAAACCCTATTTTTCACTTAAAAAAAAATCTCAAAATCAAACTCATTACTTTTGTTTCTAGTATATTACTACTATTTTCTTCTCCTATTGGTCTTAAAATCTTTCTATTAGGCGGTTTGCATCTAAGTTATTTCATTTATTAGGGCTTTAAGTGAAGATTGAGATTTGTCCATCTAATTTATTTGTCTAAACCTTAAAATCATCATTTAGTAGTCTGACTATAGATTTAAGGACAAATTTTATAAACCGTCAATTTGTATACAATGGCTTAGTTATGGATAAAATTTTTGAGTCATAGGTCAGGCTTTGTATGCTAGCCTTTTAAGCCTATGACGTGTTTGATTGAAGATGTAGCGGCAAAGCTTCAGAGATTGCATTATAGTGTCGTGTTTTATGCCACATTTTATTTTCATTTTTCGAGGATCTCTTAGGAATGGATACATATACATCTTGATACTTGGAATTTTATTTTGGGCATTTGTTTTTTTATAAAATATTTGGGGTTATTTTTAAAAGTTTTTAAAAGAAAAGAACATTTTTTCTTTAGTTGTTCGAACAACTTTATACGTTTCGTTCGAATGAATTTAGCAGTTCGTTCCAATTAACTTCAAACAAACATCAAAATGACATTTCTCTATTATAAAAACAAATGTAATTTGAAGCTTAATGGAAGTTAGTTCAAATGAAATTGAATTTTTGTTCTAACGAGTTTTGAGTTGGTTCGAACAGGATTATGTTTTTGTTCAAAAGAACCATTATTTTCATTTTAAAGAGTTTTCTTGAAAAATGCATTGCCTTAAAAAATGTGTTTTATATATAACGGAGTTCTAGATTAACTTTTAGAGACTTGGTGAATTGTTTTCCTATACATATCCAAAATCTCCCAAACCTTAGTTTCACCCAAACTCTTTAAGATCCAAGTTTCAATCCTTATGTGCTTGGAGATCCTATTTGTGGTCACCAATAGTTTGTTTCTCTCATCATCTTTGGATAAATGTTTTGTGCGATGGATTTCGTACTCGGTTTACTATTTACACACGGTGTACTCCGTGTTGTTGTATTACGATGAAGAAGTGGTGGACTCCCTATTCAGAATCGTAGACGGTCACTGAGCCTTATCAATAGATATTGTTGGAACACGAGGCCCCAAATTTTAAAATTATTACAATTAAACGAGGTGGTTCAATTAAATTCCTAATTCAAAGTTCAATTCAAATTGAAAACATAAACAACCTTCAAATTTTAGTTTCTTCAAAATCAAAATTAAACTAAACTAAAAGTGACATTAAATTAATCAACAAATTAATTTTCACTTAAATACTTAATTCAATCCAAGTCCTAAAATTTTCCTAACAAGATTAATTCATTTTTCTACATAGGCCAAACCAAATTTATTAAATTAAAATTAATGACTTGAACTAAATTAATTAAATATTACCCAAATTAATTTTAGCCCCAAATTAAGCATGAGTAGTGATTTAAACCATATTTTATCTTTTAGTCCTAAGCATGCATCTAAGTGATATAACAAGGTAAAATAAATCACAAACCACTACGCTGCGATGTAGGAGGAAAACCCAAATGGGAAAAACCTCGGACGACCCCAAGCCTTAAGTCCAATAAGTACGGTTTTATGTTTACAAGACAGACGACTTACTACACACGATTTGACTCCGTCCAAGCCTTGACGCCTATCCTTGTAACTACCTTTGCCTAGCCGACAATCCTGGACTCCACCGGAACCTTGGATTTCTCTAATGAAGCTTTTAGTCAACGGTCAACTCGCACCAGAAGCCTTTCTCCAAGTGGGAATGCCGCAACAAACAAAGTCTTCTTCTTTGTGAGATGTAGAAGCAAACCCCAAAAAACTCTTCAAAGGGTAGAGTAGAACACGGTGCCAAACATTCCAGGAATATATATATATATATATATATGATCTTGGAATAAACTAAAGATGGGTGTAAACAAAAATGTTTAAGAATTTTTCTTGAAAAACTAACACTCAAAACATGAACTCTTTCTTTTGAAATTAAGCTCTCAAAACTCTCTCTTGGAGATTGTAGAATATTAAAAATTTAGGTTCAAAAGTTTGGTTTCGCACTTGATAAATTTGTCAAAAAGTAGTGGGGAAAACATAGTGGGAACATGGAGAAAACTGCAAAAAACATTCAAAAAACCTGTTCCTGCCAAAGTCGTTCGAACGACTTTACTAACAATGTTCCAAAGGAGAAAAAGAAATATCATTAGAAGTCTCATTCGAATGATCTGGAAATCTCGTTCGAACGAGATTCCAGTTCGTTTGAATGACTTACCAGAAAATGTAATATTCTTTTTAAGCCGAAAACTTTTTATGAAAAGTTGTAAAAAAGATTTTTTGAGTAAAAAAAAGTCGTTAATATTATTTTATAAAAGATTTATAAAATTACACCCAATAAATTTCCAAGATCATATATATATATATATATATATATATATATATATAATGCATTCATACCTTAGGAGCATTGGAACTAATGTAGTTAACGTAGAAACGAGGTACACTAAACCCTGCATATGATGAAGCTTTATACTCTTGGCCGCTACATCTTTAACTAACATGTCATAGGCTTGGATGGATACACTTGAACACTATCCTATAACATAAATGTTTTTGTCCAGAATAAAGCCAACACAACATTTAGACTCAATCGGAGACTTGTGTCCTTACAAATCTCCCCCTTTGGTAATTCCGGGATAAAAACCAAAAAAAAAATCCTAAAGGGTCGTCAAGCTCTACTAGACTCAACCATCCCACCCAAACTTGACTCAAGACTCAAGGATCAATATATTTGCCAATGAAAGTTGCCATTTAGAAGAATTCCTGCACACTTAAGCAAACTATAAACCACATAGGGAATATTAACATATTAAATGCAATTAAAATAATTACTCCCCCTAAATTAATTCTCCCCTTTTATCAAATAAAATCTACCTAAGAAGGTCATGACTCCCCCTAAGTTAAATCTCCCCAACTAAGATACGATTATAATAGGATTAGATACCATTTCTCCCCCTATTATTCTCCCCATTTTTGTTCAGGAATAGACAAAGGATATTAACTAATTTAAGCATGCTGAAGCTTATAGTGATAAGAACATGAAAGCATATAGGAAACAAAATCATAACTAATCCATATAAATAAGAAATGATACCAACTAAGATGCACGAAAATGATACCAGTATGATACATAAGATATTAAGCACGTGATATCAACAAAAATGCGACAAGACAGATACCAATTATGAAGTAGAAGCATAGATGGACTAGAAGAAAGGAAAAGACAAAAGAAATAGCATATATATACATATTCTAAATATACCAATAATGCATATATAGATATAAACTCACAAATTACACAAAATACAACAAGTTTTTTCACACTCGTATGTCAAAAATGTGTCATAAGGAAATGGAAGTGTAGGGGTGTGAACTAGCAACAATTAAATTTAGACCCAAGCACTTAAAACATGTTCACGGAGTTCTCATTTGATTGCAAACTTAATCAAATTTGAATATAACCTCATGTGACAATATAAATTGAACTCAATGAATAAACATACACAATGCATACAAGACTAGAATTTGTGATGATTCTACAAACCAATAGAGTCATGACATCTAGAGACCAACTAGGATAAATGGACGTTGTGCAAACCATTGATATACCATCCAATCTCCCTCAAAATATGCATATATATTTTAATCTTTTGAATGAATAAATCAACTAAACAAAATAGGCCTTGGTAAATATTTTCTTTTAATGCCATTATTCTATTTTTAGGCCTTTGGACCACGTATTTCTTTTAGTTTCATTCCAAGCGGTGGCTTACTCGCAAAGGATGATATTTCCTTTCGGAGTCCTTCCCCGTGCACATCTATATATATTATTTTATATTTCAGACAAATCTCACGTGCAATGAATTTTGATATGCACTAGCCCTCCTAGGTCACATAAAGCGTAGATGACTAAATTGGTAGGAGAACACCTCACAAAACTCAATTATACATATGAAGTTAAAATTTCAAGTGAGCTCGTGCATGTGTGAAATAGGGCATATAAAAATACAATTCATTATAGCAAAACAAAATCCAACTATTCCATGTAAGCATGGTAAAGAAAATTTTAAAGATTGACAATCTTAACCAAACGTTCTAGCCACATCGAAGCAAAAAAGAAGGGATTCTAACACAAGTATATGCCACATAGAGTGTGTCAATAATACATAAAAAAATAAAAAAAATTAGTGTTTATAAATTTTTGAACCAAAAAAAATATTTACTCAAAAGACACAAAAAATCATTTGTAATTTTCACTAAGCTTAAATAACTCATAAGGTAAAACACAAATGATAAAAAAAATCTTTTGTATGTTTCATTTAATGCAAACTAAAATGAAAGAAGTATAATACAAGAGATAAATAAAAATCATTATTCTAGCATGTGATTAACCATGGAGCATAGGTGGAAAATGATTAAACATGCATACACCTAGCAATGATATGTAATATGAAGCACAAAAAGCTAGAGTATGCAACCAACTAACACATTCAACCTTTAGATTTAGCAAGTGAGGAAGCATGTGAAAGTAAATGAGAATGAAAAATCCTATTTTGCAAAGCAACCAAGTTGGATGTCCTAACCCAAACTAATAATGAGTGACGATCTCAGGGTGTAGAAATCTTTGCTACGTCGGTTTCCTTACGATGGGATTTTCTAAGACCTCATTTAAGATCAAAATGAAATTTCTTAAGATGACATTTTCAACCACAATGTGAGCACCTAAAGACTCGGCGAAAAGACTTTCCTGAGGAATGATCTATAACATTGTTCCTACAGAGTTCTCCTAAAATATTGGTTTTGGCTTTATAAGTTGATTCATTATAAGTATCGAAGCCTAAACCACAAGTGTCATTTTTAATTTGGATCGTTCCTAATATTTTATCTAATTTCTCCAAATGACACTCCAAATCAAATTTGACTTTACTAGAGTCTTTTAATTTATTTTCTAATTCTAAAATTTTAGACTCTAATAAAACATTTCTCTCTTCAAGCTCGAGAAGCTCCTTTTTCATTGACTCCATTAAACCCCTAAGGCTATCTCTCTCACCTTCTATATACTCAAGCTTGTCTCTTAGAGCTCTCTCGCGTATCCTAATGTCTCAATCAACACCCTATCATCAACAACCTTGACATGTTGTCTTAAACTAGCTCCTAACTTTAGTTTTTTTTAATTTAATAGATTCTTCATATTATTCTTGAAATGCAAATTTAAGTTCACTCACATCAACCTCATCATCAATTTCTCTATCCTTTTCACTCTCACAACCATAAAAAATAAGGGAATCATAAACTTTTACCTTGGAAGTGTCAGGTATTAAAATTTCATCAATAGAGGAGTTCTTACTTTCACTCACATGACTAGCCATAAAAGCCACAAAGTTGGGCTTAGTGGGGGAATCGAGTCCCTCTTCCTTATCACTATCATTAAGGTTTTCATTACAGGAAATTGGTTGCTTACCTTCTCTCCTTAGTTTAGTGGGGCACTAAAAATACCTATGGCCATACCCTTCACGACCATAACACCTATTTGACTCGTCCCTATTTAAATTTTCTTTAAGAGTTTTAGGGATCTTTTCGGCTTTGTCATGCTTAGAATTTTCAAATTTCTTAAAATTATTTTTAAATTTATCTTTGTTAAATTTAAGAAATTTTCTAAATTTCGTAGCAAATAAGGCCATATCTTTCGAGTGACTCTCACTTTCATTCTCTACTACTTGTTTTTCCTCCTTTAGGCAACGCCCTTTCTATTTTCTTTTCAGTTTTGGAGGGAAACGTTTCTAGTTTATAGGTTTGTAAATTACCTACGAGCTCTTCTTATTTCGTAAAGGCTAAAGTGGGTAAAGAATTTAACACGACCACCTTAGGAATAAATCTATCGGATAGGGAACTTAAAATTTTCTTTACTACTCGGTTGTCGGGTATTTTCTCTCCCAAATTAAAAGGTCAATTAAGTATATCAGAAAGTCTAGCATAAAATTCATCAAAATATTCTTTTTCATTCATTTTGATGGTTTCAATTGGGTGGTGAGGTTTTAGATTTTAGAAGCTTTTACGACACTAGTTCCCTTATGAGTGAGCTATAAAATATCCCAATCTTCTTTAGAGGTTTCACACGTCATCATGCGACATAATTCATCCTGTGTGACTGCGCTAAACAAGGCCTTTAAATCTCGGGAATTAAAGTTTGCAAATTTAAATTCATTCCCACTCCATCTATCGGTGAGTTTAGGAACATACTCATTATCTACTAAATGTGTGGGTGAGGACCACCCGTTAACTACAGACAACCAAACCCTTTCATCAACAGAACTAAGTGACGATTTCATACGCGCTTTCCAATATGCGTAGTTGGAACCATCGAAAACAGGAAATTTTGAAAATGGGGAAAATTCTATTTTTTAGTTAAAAATATTTAGAAGGATCTTAAACGCAAGAATTTAGTGATCATGCTCTAATACCAATCTAAAGTGATAAAGTACCCCCAATTTTAAATTTTACAAAAACGCTTTCCTTTTAGAAGCAGAATAAAGATGGTTCAAACACATAAACAACTTAAAACAAATTTTAATTTCTTTCAAATTAAAATTAAACTAACTCAAAGTGAAATTAAATTCAATAACAAATACATTTTTCACTTAAACAAAATTAATTCAACTCAAGTCCTAGAATTTGCCTAAACCACTTTTTAATATTACAAAATTATGCTAAACCAATTTTAACAAATTAAATGATGACTTGATTTAAATTAATATCAATTTTACCCAAAATATTATTTAGCACCAAATTTAATAAGTTGTGATTTAAACCAAATTTTATCTTCTTACCTAAGCATGCATCTAAGGTGGATTTTGTGAAAGATAAAATAAACAAACCACTACTCCGCGATGCACGAGGAAAAACCCAGATTGGGAAAAAACCTGGGACAACCCTAGCCTTAAGTTCACTAAGAACGTAATTACAATTACAAGATAGATGACTTACAACACTCGAATTGACCCCTAAAGCCCTGGTGCATCTTCTTGCAAATACCTCTGCCTAGCCGACAATCCCGAACTCCACCGGAACCTTGGAATCCACCAATGAAGTTGTAGGAACAACCGTCAATCACATATGGTGCATTCACCATGTGAGAATGCTGCAGCCAATACGAGATTTCTTCTTTGAAGGATGTAGAAGTAAACCCAAAAGGACACTTCAATTTGGTATAGTAAAACCCGGTGCCAAATACCCGAAGAAAATATATATATATGTAGAATCTTGGAATAAACTAAAGATGCGTGTAAGCAAAAGTGTTTAAGAATTTTTATTGATAAACTAACACTCAAAACATGAACTCTTTCTTTTGAAATCAAGCTATCAAAACCCTGTCTTGGAGATTGTATAATATGAAAAAGTTAGGTTCAAAAGTTTGGTTTCCGCACTTGACAATTCTGTCAAAAAGTAGTGGGGAAAACATAGTGGGAATATGGAGAAAACTGCAAAAAACTGCCAAAAAATTTGTTCCCGCCAAAATCATTCAAACGACATTTTCGTTCAAACGAGATTCTCGTTCGGACAACTTTACTAACAATGTTCCAGAGGTGATATAGGAATCTCGTTCGAACGACCTGGGAATCTCATTCGAATGAGATTTCAGTTCGTTCAACGACTTACTAGAAAATGTAATATTATTTTTAAGCCGAAAACTTTTTATGAAAAGTTCTAAAAAAGATTTTATGAGTAAAACAAAGTCATTAATATTATTTTATAAAAGTGCACGCAATAAATTTCCAAGTCCTATATATATATATATATATATATATATACTGCATTCATACCTTAGGAGCATTGGAACTAATGTTGTTGACGTAGAAACGAGGCATGCTAAACCTTGCATATGATGAAGCTTTATACTCTTGGTCGCTACGTCTTCATCTAACACGTCATAGGATTGGATAGATAAACTTGAACACTATCCTATGACTTAAATATTTTTTATCCGGAATTAAGCCAACACAACATTGAGACTCAATCGGAGACTTGTGTCCTTACACCAATTATTAAGACACAACCATTTACCATACACATGAATAAAATAGATACTAGATATGAATCAACTGCTGAAATGAATAAGACTTGATAAAACATTCCGGTTCAAAGTCTCAAACATAAACTAATATAACTGAATCCAACTAAATAACTAAATACTGAAAAGAAGGAAGTACAATTTGTCAAATAAAATAACTGAGAATGGGTGACACATGCCCTAAATGAAATCTCGAAATAGAACTGAATGAAATGAGAGTGGAGGCATCTAAGCATGAGGACTTACATCTCTAACAACTGCTACAACACGTCAAACTGTCTGACCGTCTAAGCCTGGAATCCCTCTCGCTAGACACCTAATATAAATAATACAAGAGAGAAGAAAATATGCAAGAAACCGGTCAGAGACAGAGTTGTGAAAATATTTTATTTTAGCAAGTTTTTAAAATTTGCAATAAAGAAATTATTATGCACATGTTAGTTTCGAACTCTCACATGAGATTCTCACCTCTCAACTATTGTGCATGCATAACGCACATCTAATCCAACATATCTATTTATAAACCTACCAACTAGGTCATAGACTTATACTTCTAATTATGTTTCGTAGTAGTATCACGTATTCCCCAATACTTGTATTAAATTTTTCAACATTCATTATCTCGATTAAGTGTTATCACACTAAAGTTAAGTATTCACAACTTAAGGTACTTAATATTTCATTATCTTAATCATCTACAACTATCGCACGGTAGATAGTATCATAAGTATACATATATCCACATCACTATAATATATATATATATATATATATATATATATATAGTGCAATGCATACTCTACTATCAAGTCCAGGTACATCTCATACTCAAACAAGGACTTTCGGTTTGGAAATCTCCCACGAACCATATAAACAAATCACACAATAGCAAGTAGCGTAGGTATGTTATACACATAATAAATAACATATAGCTATACACATAACCTATCACTTTATTTCACATGTTCCATACGTAGTCTATTTTTATCCCGAATAATCTACCCAATAATAATTCATTAACGAACGCTACCGAGTATTCCTCATCACTCGAAGGGTATCCTTAAGTTTATACATCATAACAGTGGTTAAGGTCCCTATACCCTACTGACCTAAGTCATCATTTCTCTCGAATATTCAAATGCATAATGTCAATATAAAAATGCATAATAATTACTTAACTACAATCTAAAAATCTTCACCCACCTCACAGTTACTTAACTACAATCCAACTCAGTGAACCTTCATGCTTCACAACGGCAAACAAAGATCCTAATTGGCGTAAAGCTATGACAACAGAAATCAAAGAACTTCTACACAACCACACTTGGTCTCTTGTTCCTCCTTCCTCACAAATGAATATCATCGAATGTAAATGGGTTTATCACATCAAAAGAAAATCCAATGGATCCTTTGAATGCTATAAAGCTCTCTTAATTGCCAAGGGATTTCATCAAGAATATGGTATTGATTTTCATGAAACTTTTAGTCCTGTGATAAAGGCTACTAATCTTCGAACCATCCAATCTATTTTTGTAACAAATAAATGGAATATATCCCAACTAGATGTCAATAACGCTTTTCTCCATGGCTTTTTTTTTAATGAGGATGTCTACATGGAACAACCTCCTGATTTTAAAGACTCCACCCATCCCAATTTCGTTTGTAAATTAAATCGCTCACTCTATGGTCTCAAACAAGCGCCTTCCGCCTAGTTTCATCGTCTCACTCAATATCTTCTCACCCAACACTTTGTTGTCTCCAAAACATACTATTTTTTTATTTATTTATAACCATGGCAATAACATAATGTTTCTTCCCATCTATATAGACGACATAATCTTAACTAGGAATAATTATACACTCATCTAATCTCTTATTACATTGTCTTAGCACTGAATTTTCCCTAAAAAATCTTTGCTCTCATCATTATTTTCTTGGCATTTAAGTCACGTCTACCTCCACTAGTATTCGTCTCTCCCAAGAACGATATATTAAATACCTTCTCAATCGGCATGGAATGTACAATTCTAAACCTCTAACCACTCATCTCTCCACCACACTTTCCCTATGCAAACATGCTGGTACTCTATTATCTGATCCTACCCCTTATGGACAAATTGTTGGCACTCTTCAATATGCTACTTTAACTCGTCTTGACATTACCTTTGTTGTCAACAAAGCTTGTCGATTCATGCACCAACCTACGAACACTCATTGGAACCTAGTTAAATGAATACTCTGGTACCTTAAAGTTATATCATCTCATGGTCTTCATCTCAAAAAATACTCATCTCTTAAACTTCAAGCTTTTACAAACTCTGATTGGGCAGGTTGTGTTGATGATCGAAAATAAATGGGTGGTTATGCAATCTACTTGGGCTCTAACCTCATCTCATAGCAATGTATGAAATATAAAACTATGTTCCGCTCTTCTACCGAAGTTGAGTATAAGTCCCTTCTTGATGCCACCACTAAACTCACATGGATTAAATCAGTTGTTACCAAAATTTGCTATACACCTCATAAACCTCCAATTCTTTGGTGTGACAATACTGGCGCGATATATTTATCCGCAGATTCGTTATTTCATGCTCGTACAAAACATGTTGAGATTGACTTTCATTTTGTTTGGGTTCAAGTTGCACAGTATCAGTTATAGCTTCAATTCATATCCATTCATGACCAAATTGCATACATTTTCACAAAGGACCTATCCTCAATTAAGTTCCAGTTTCTTCGTGACAAGTTCATGGTCATTCCAAAACCACCATCAGCTTCTCGAGGAGTGTCAACCGTAATAATTCAGTCCTCTCATAATGAGGACCTGAACCAATACACACCGGCTCCTACATCCAAGGAACTAACGTTAACAACAATTCCCACTTCTGAGGAACTTAACTACAACATCTAGCCATTTTAAATTATTTTGAAATTCAAACCTATGTTATCTCCTAACTATATATATATACACACCAGCACGGCTAGTCTTATTGAGAGGAGAAATAATATAACAGTTCATAATATTCTCTTCAGATTATTGAGGCATCATTGTAATACATTTTTACACTCATACAAGTATGCACACATCAAAAGAAATGAGTGAGATCGATCCCATCTTTGGTCAGATGTAATGTGACTTTGTTTTTTATTTTTCTTCCACAATAATAGCTTGAATTCTTGATTATTTCCTATTAAATTGTTTTGTGTGCGTTTAATTATTATTCGAATATTAAATGTGTCCATTATTTTTTATTTAATTAAAACCATATGAATTTTTTATCTCACATTAAATATAATTGGATTTTTCTATGTTTACTTTTGATAAAAGAGTGTTTTGATCAAACTACAAATGGTAACATCATCATAGGATTAGCCTTCATAGCAGAAACTAAGGGTTAGAAGCTTATTGTGACCATGCCTCCTTCGATGAACCTCGAGAGGCTAATCATTATCAATGATTTTGATGTTGATTTGGTTCTTAAATTTTTTATGATGACCTTAGTTAGTGTTTTGAGTTTGTTTCTAAATTTGATATACTTTTTCATGCTTTTGACAACATTTGTCTTTATAGTTGTAATCAGTGTCTTGCATTTAATACTTCTTGTCATGATAGATGACTCTTTATACTAATCTCCCTTCCTAAAGCATATGAAATTATCCCCCACATTGAGTTCATAGATGATAAACACTCATTAAGTTTGTGATCGGTTATTGATCCTCGGTAAACTAGAGTTAAAAAAATGTTAATACGAAGTAACATTGGGAGGTTAGTTTTCCTCTTATCTTCATTTTGATATATGATATCATTAGATTGTTAAAAATTTTCTCATTTTATATGAATTAATAAGTTGGAGTATGTTATGTCTATTTCTTATGCCAACAAACTTTTGGAAACAAAAGATATACCAAAGAATGTTTTTGAGTCAGAAATTTGGAGAATTTGTGGAAATACTAATTGTGATCAAAAAAATTGAAGGAATGTGATTATCTCATCTTAATTGTTTCTCTATTTTAGGTAATAATAATTCATCCCTAGGGGTTTCATATTATTTTATGTCAGTCGATTTTAATTTTTCCTTAGAGTAAAATATCATACGATGCTAGTCAACCACATCCCCCATAATGGAAACTAGAATTCACTTCATCTATTACCAGAGTTCACAATGATGTAATATTTGATGAAATTACTATTTCAACATCTCCCAAAGATTTTGGTTGTTGTACTCATGGTATGAAACAACATTGTTCCTTCACTATAAGTACCTAATTGTTAGTGCAACTTCATCAAATACGGGTTAGGAATTGGTAGTTCCCATATGATCAAGGAATGTAAAACTCAGGACAATAGTTACAAATACCATAGGACGATCATGGTAGTGGGACAATGCATTTCTTGTATAATTTTGTTCTCCGGATTTACAAGTAATTTCGTACTCAAATCCCAAAAGTTTTATGACCCATTTTTATTTCTTTAGCCTAGTAACTAGATGCTCTAATAATTATTTGAGGCATTGTTGGTCGGTTTGGATTTGGAAATTTTGTCCTGATAAGTAGGGGTACCATTCAACATAGTGCTTCAAAAATTTCTAGCATTTCCTTTTGATCCAAGTGCTCTACTCGTGAATGTTATGGTCCTATTATTATAAGATAAAATAACGCAAATGCCTTAATCTAATCCATTCATTTGCAATACTAGTAATGAGAATGATATATTATTGGGTTAAGTAGTACCCAGGATCAAATATCCTCTCTCAAAATGTATATATAGTACCCGCTACATATAACAGAGAGACATGCCATTGGGATTGATTTTTGTCCTTGAGCATGCCTGCTATTTAGCGTTCAGTTTCATTATTTTGGAAATAAGTGTATTAGTATAGTCAAATATATAAGGCTAAATCATCTTCATTTAAATGGATCATGATCAAAATATCGGGCTGTATGTAGCCCACATGGCTTATAAACACAACCAAAACACACCACAAATTTTTTTCCACCTCATCTAGAATATTATTGGACTAATCTCATTACAATTTTAACAGTAAACAACTCAGCCTCAAGCCTCGTATCCTTCTCCAATAATTGTAGAAAAATATAATACATTGGTTTGAGGGGTTGTCTTTTAACAATTATTATCTACCCTTGTGAAGTTAACTCCATAGTCAAATCTTTCTAATTACAACTGAATCTCCTGAGTTTTTCCAGCCATTCAACCCCTAGAACACCTATCATTAGAAGTGAGTACAAGTTGTAGAGAATAACAATCCTTGAATGCTCATTTTCAACTTCGAAAATTTTTCACCATAAGATAATATCTCCCCATCCTAACCATCACTGGAAAGGGTTTCTGTGGAAGTGAGTTGAAGATATAAGTGCTCGACAACTTTACTATTAATAAAATTATGGGCGGATCCATTGACAACTAATATTGAAACTTGGATTATTTTGATGATACCCATAATCCGCTTTGTACAGGGTGTTTACCTTCTTGATGTGACACCCCGCTTAATTAAATACCGGGTGATCAGTCCTTTATTAAATTAAAATCAAGGTGAACGGTTGGTTCATTCTTAGCATCACTGTCGCAAAATAAAATTTCCAATTTAAACACCGTAAATAATTAAGCTACGTGTCAAAACCGTTTAGAACCTTATTTCCATTTTATTAAATCCAGAAATGAAAACCTTTAATAATTAACAGTATAATAATCACATAAGTATTAAGGATGACAATAAACACCCAAGAATTTAACCATTCAGATAAACCAATACCAATTAAAAACTACAAATAAAATCATCCTGACAATAATCAAATCCCGAAGTGTATAGAATCTTGAAAACAAGTGAACATAAGTCTCTGACAAATCAAACTGAATGGGGAAATGGGCGACACATGCCCTAACTAATCAGAGCTAAGATAAGAGTAGAATCAACATCGAGGTTGTCTAAGCAATGGCCTGCACTCCCACATAGGCTGTAGCGCGTTCGGTCGAAAGAATCTAAGCAAGACTCCCCTGTGGCTGGGCATCTGTAATATATATATATATATATATATATATATATATATATATATATATATATATATTGGAAAAATTGGCAAAAAATAGACGAAAATAAAACCGATGCATCTATAGGAGCATGCCATTGTCGCCGTTTTGAGCCATAGGCGTTGATATTGCCGTAGGCTGTGTAACCTCTCGTTAGGTTTTTGGCTTGACTGGGCTGCTACAGTTCTCTGTAGTACTGTGGACTTGAGGGCTATTCTTAAGCTATAGTTCAATTCATTGTTACCAAATTCATTTATATCTATACAATAATTAGGTATACAGCCTATTACTGCGGCATTATGTGATAGGTCTACTTCAGCGCTAGCTATTTGTGCTTGTTTATGGTTATCCCATCTGTCGTCATAAATATATACTAATACTTTAGTTCCTGCTTCTAGCCTAGTTAATCCTACCAATCCTATAACGATATATATATATATATATATATATATATATATATATACACACACACACACACACACACACACAAGATAACAGAGATAATAGGAAACGGGTCAGAGCCCGAGTGTAAAATAGTTAAAAAAATTAGTTTAGCAAGTATTTAAAATGCTTTCCGGCTAATGTAACAACCATGTTAGTATGCGACACTCTCGTGAGAATTCTCACCTCTCATCTAGTGTGCACGCCTACCGTACTACTAAACCTCATAAGTCTATCTCACTTATTCTCCATAAAGTTTTATCTCGAGAATTATGAAGGTTATGATATTTAGTTTAGAAAATTATTCTCTTCAAGATTGCTTACGCTATTTAGAACCAATCAATAACGTTATAAAATTCCCGAGCACTTATAATAAAGTTGAAACACTTATTCATTTCTTAACTACTTACACGCATAGTAGAAAGTTCACATATAGATATTCGTATATATATTAGTCACACATATAATATATATTCTAACGGCACCCCACATAAAATCTATGTGCTGGCATACTCTACTATCAAGTCCCCATATCACTCGTACTAAAGGAAATACTAGTTCGAAATCACTCTCGAACTGTATTAATACAAAACATATATAATTAGAGGCGAAGCATAGTTTCCATTCCTAAGAGGTCAGCACATACCCTCACGTCTCTTAGGAACATCTAACTATAACTCAGATAGCATGTAATCAAGGATACTATCTTCTAGGGTACAAGTCGTTATCCCTCATAAAGGCCCAATCGAGATAAGACTGTCCCGCGCAGAAACCCCCGTGATAGTAAGTAGCCCGGGTACGATTTTTACACAGATATATAATATAAGCACAATCACATAGTCATATATATATATATATAAATATTCACATTGCTAAATCAGGTGCGCCCACGAACCATAAATATAATTATTCGTTCTTAGCGTATTTTACTCGATTATCTCGCATAACGGACTCGTCACTTTTATTCTCATATATAAGTTACTCCATACTTACTTCTAATCTCTCTAACTATAATTTCAGTAGGCACTCTCAGTTACCTTCTAGTCTAACTTCGTTACCAGTCTCCATCTTTATTAAATGTGTGCATGATTTCATATGTGTGAATAATTCCCCGTTAACCCAAAATTTCATCCTACATTAAGTTTTCACTCAACGGGGTCTACCTAGACCCTACTGGTCTTCTCTATATCCCATTATGCTCTAACAATAATAATAATTAAGGATTCCTATGCATTTTAATTGTATTAAACTAACATAAGGGGAATATTCAGTTTTCCAGAAGCGATCGATCGATCGAGTAAAGGGGGTCAATCGATCGATCATCGATCGATCGATGTTCTTGGGTCGATCGATCGATCAAGCAGTTATGATGAAAACTGCTATAGTCCAGTTACGGGTTTACCTCTACAACCTCAACCAAATATCCATTTATGATTCCCAAACTCCTAACTAATGTTCCTACCAGAACTATATACCTAAATACATGATTCTCTGTGTAAAATATGTCCGAATTCATCAAGTATAACGATTTAATGGGGTAAATTGACATAAACATCAAGAGCCGTAATTTTGGGAAGAAATATCCATTCTTCAATTATTTCTCCGATTTCTTGTTTCTAAATTCATACTAATTCATGGGTAATCCTCTACATATGATGGGTATGTACAGAATATATTAAATTTATCTAAACATGTGATTTAAAGTCTCTAAATTATCAATTTCTTCCATAAAACATGTTCTTGATAATCCTAAACTAACATTGGTGAGACATTAACTAAAAATAAAGCAAGATAGATACTTGCCTGAAATTTTAGGATTTAATTTGTGGATGAAAAAGGCATGGTTGCATTCCTAATCATGCGATCTACATTTTGGTGGTGGTGGCAGTGCAAATGGATGAGTTCTTGGCCTTGGATTGCTTGGAAAGCTTCCTATCTTCTTCTCTAATGGCCGTTCTAAGGTTCTGTGTTTGTTAACCCTAAAAGGCCACTCCTAATGGATGATATAACTATTGGAAATTCGTGGGTTTAATTACCTAAAAATACAAAATGTCTAATATACCATATCGGGATGTCAATTAGGCCTAAAAATGCACCGAGACCCAAACTAAACCCCTAGGAACACTTTTCTGATTATCTCGACCCTTCCAGACTCTTTGGCGCACTCGAAATGACCATACGGGCGACTTATAATTTATTCACTTTTAATAATAACAATTTAGTCCGACACGACACAGGCGCGTCCAGATTCAAATTTCCATAATTGCCATTTTATTCACTCGTGATATTTTTTATAAAATCTATTCTACATATTACTTTACTCAATAAGTAATATTTAACAAATCAACCAATTTTCAATAATTACTAGCTCTCGTCATGCTAGTAAATATTTATAACAATTTTCTGGATTAATATTAAATTAATATCTCCAATTAAATTTTAAAAATTCCCCAAATTTAAAGGCCATAAAAATACGAGGTATTACATACTTTCCCCATAATAACGGCATTTCGTCCCGAAATTTGGAAAATAAGGCCTACCTGGTAACACAATTCTTGGATACCTTATCAGTACGTAAACTACCTACATAGTAAGGTGCTCAATCACTATAGCCCCTGCCTCATAACAAGTTTGTTTAACACTCTCATTAGAGAAAGTTCACATTATGCTCCTATCCTACAACTTTCTTATAAGATTCCCATTATTTTAATGACATTGGGATACCAAACCTCATTATATGACAACTACTCGAATTTATCTAAAAACAAAACTCCCATTCTGAGAGAAACCATACGAACATCTGACCACTCTTGTTCGCATAAAATAGCCGTGGTAATTTCACCATAGTCATCGGATTATTCTTGACCAATCCAAAATTTTGATTATTCCCCCACCTCTAAGCATCTATAGGGATAATAGTTAAGATTATTCTCAACTCAATAAGAACCTTCTTCACAACAAATAGGTATGAGTGCTCCCACGAAACCCTACCATTTGGTAATATCCTCCCAGAATTTCCGTACTATACTCTACTTGCTAGCTATAACCATTGTGGAAATGAAATGATCATAATGAATCCAAAATTACCTTCACACTGTTCCACTAATGGTTGGTCACCGCTCGCCTATTCTCCGGATTATGGGTGATACAACCTACTCAAAACAAAACGTTATCCTCGCTGCTTCCTGAAATACCATATTATAAGTGTGATTCAAAAGTCTCATCGTAAGGAGAACGATCATGTACTGGCGTGATTCTTCATTTTAAAGGGAAAACTGGGCACACTAGTTAATATTGTAAATCACCTCAAAAGAATATCAATCACTTCATTATTGGACGACTTGCTCCACATGTTCGGATGAACCCTCGACCTTGCCTTGAGGGTGGAAGCCCATCAAAGAAACTCTTCCGACATTACTGGTCTCTTCCATTACAGTAATCGTCGGTAGCCACAAAATTTTATGGTTGATTCTCTTGTCCCAACCAATTTATATCTATGAGTGGTGCACACGGAGACTACTCACTATGTCCCGCTCAACGCTGACTTCCACTTGTAATGTCTCACATTAAGTGACATTTAATATTTTCCTTCTTTCCTTGGCGTATACCGAAAGTTTTGACCCGTGCACTTTTCTCCACGATGTGTACTTCTAGGTCTTTTTATACCATACTAACGTCATTACTATTGTACGCGCAAGTTGCTCTCACATTTGACTAATTACAACTCTACTCCGAGTGTTCTCCATATAGTTAAATTCTAACCTTCTTAAGGAATACCCCTTTGTAAATGAATTTCCACAACCTTCCAACCGGATTCGGGTGTGGTACTCTGACAGCACTCATATATATGGATTTTATCGACTTTCACATGGCGTTTAATCCACTCTAACACTTCCACTTCGTTATTTTAATTCCACAAACATATATTCCACACTTCTATTCCTACGTCCCTTCAACTCTGACGATTTTAACATCAGCTAACTAGGATGCCCACACACCCCATAAACCGTGCACACTAGCATAATCATCACATACGCTTTACACAAAACACCCGACTCTTTATTTTCCTTGTGTTCACAACTTGATTACAACACTTGGGTATTCTCAATCACCCTAGAAATTGAACTTTTAGATCCTCCTTATCATCGTTCCACCCCTCAACTCATGGTGGTAAAAGAAAACTTTCAATGCTTTCTTAACACACAACCGGCTCCACTAGCCTCATATCATAATTCGACTCCCAACTTACAGATATAATTACTTGTTCCAATTATGACTGAGGTACTGAACTCATGGACTAATGACCAAACATATCCTTACTTCCAACTTTAGGCTAAGTTTCATGCGTGGGATGTCTCGCAAAGCGAAATCCAAACAAGGAATCCCCCTGATACACTACTACCTAGCATTGTCGGTTATCGGAATCCATTAGGCCCTCTGTCCATAGCAAGTACCCTTTTATTCCATCTTTTGACATAAAAGTTACATCTCCTCCCACAATTACACTTAAACAAAGAACGTTTTGCCAATTGCACTATGATTCAATATTAGTGGCAATCACATTCTATAAACCTCGTTATATACAATCAAGACTCTCAAAATCATGTCCCCAAATATATGGGTATAAATCTTATCTCTCACATCTCTAAGGGATAGATATATCAATGCGCTCTTCCTATCTCCAAGTCCTGAGAACTAATCGAAATGATGAGTTAAATCTTTTTGTTCAACAATAAAGCCAATACATACTTAATCATTACAACAAAGTCCCTACACATCGGGGTCGAATATTTTGAGACCACTATCCCCTCTGAAGTTTCTAAAATAGATAATATAAATGCGAGTCTGACCCTTTCGCAGGTGAGGCCTCGCCAGAACAACACATGCTGCACTAAGGCAACCACTCCGATAGCCTTGCAATAACGGCCTACTATCATACTAATCATTTCTATAAGTTGTAACCAAAATAATATCACACTTGGATATCACCTCACTAAAATGAGAAATCTTAATAACGTAAAAACTGCTATTAATACACTTCTTCATACTGCTCCATAATCCATAGCTAATGGTATCCCGATCTCAAATATATATTTGAAAAGAAAGTTACCCCTCTCAGCAGGTCAAACAGGTCATCGTTTTGGGGTAACGAATATTTATTTCATACCTTGACCTTATTTAGTTCCTTGGTAATCCACGCATAACCCCAGTGAACCATCTCTCTTCTTCACAGACAATATCGAAGCGCCTTAAGGCGAGGTGATCCTATAAATGAAACCCTGGCCAAACAGCGGCTCTATCTGATCCCGTAACTCCCTCATCTTTGCAGGAGTCATACGATACGGTGCACGTGTTATCGGCCGAGTGTCCGGCATCAAGTCTAAGACAAAATCTATCTCTCACGTGGGGGCACAGTATCTCCAAGAATACATTCGAAAACTCACGAACGACTGGAATTGAAACTAGGGAAAATCAAAATCTCCTTAGAGTTATCCTCCTCTATGTAATACAAATGGGTGGAGATCCTCCCTCTGGGCGAGGCATCGCCACCAAAAACATCTCCTGCACCAGAATGGTGAAGATAATACTTGTACCGAAGAAATTTATCATGGCTCTGTGTGCAGTGAACCAATTCATGCAGGTAATGACATCGTGCTCATGTATATCCTAAACTAGTACTTCTGCAGGTAAAACTCAAACTATCAATCTATATACCTACACCCCGACATATATAGAAAATTAAGGACCTTTCCCAATGGTGAGTCTACTCATGGCACCGTACTCTCTGTAGAGTCTAATACTCCTAAGGCTCGTGCAAAGTGAATAATAATGAAACAATGTGATGCCCCAGTTATTGAATAAAATTGCCCCATAATACTAGAAATAAGAAACGTATCATCAATGGCCGATGATGGCTGCTGAATTTCAGTATGCTTGACGTCGTACATACATTTGTACTATTTTTGTCCATGCTGTTGGGGTATCTTACCCTTATCTGGGCAATCTTGCCTCCTATGACCCATCCTGCCATAATTAAAGCATCTACCTCTAAACTGTTTCATTTTACGGCTCTATTAATTTTGATCCGGTTGTCGAGTTTCACCTTTTCCTTGTCCTTGCTGGCCTTGCTGAGCATCCTGATGAAAAATGACATCTAGTTGAGGACAGTCCTTCCACTTATGACCTATTTGTACACATTTGTAGCAGAGTCCTGAAAGTTCTTGCTGGTCAGATCAGAGTTCCTTTCCAGTCTGATTTGGACAAGTTCGACATTCATAACCGTCCATTCCACATTTAAAACACCTCTTCGGGACTTCACTCCGACCCCCACTTTGTTGGCACTGACGTTTTTGGGTTTCCATATAAAACTTGTTACCCTCGTGACTTTTAAGGCCTTGAGGAGCTTGTTGTTGCGATTTTGGTGTCTTCGCACAATTATTAATTCTACTCATGACAAATTGACTGTTATCTCTAGATCTTTTGCCCCTACAAGTTCCATGCTGCGTTCTTGATACTGTAAGATCGCAGTGGTAACTGCCTGTGCCAAAATACCTGCTAATTTGATGATTGATACCCTCTCCGGAGACACTTGAGGTGTGAGCTGACCTTGCTCAGTGACTCCCCCAGCAGCATTAGCCTGTTCTTCCTGACGAGCCATCTGAAAATTTAAATAATCTAAATGAGTTCATCATTCACATAAAAAATAGTAGAAGTACGAATTCCGAACGCATAAAGATGAATAAAACATTCCTAATATTAGGGCTCTAAATCAAAGATGCTGAGCTAGAAGAAGTATAAGCCGTACAGATCCTAAAGGACACTAGAACCTGATGCTCTGATACCACCTGTGACACCCCGCCTAATTAAATATCGGGTGATCAGTCATTTATTAAATTAAAATCAAGGCGAACGGTTGGTTCATTCTTAGCATCACTATCGCAAAATAAAATTTCCAATTTAAACACCCTAAATAATTAAGCTACGTGTCAAAACCGTTTAGAACTTTATTTCCATTCTACTAAATCCACATATGAAAACCTTTAATAATCAATAATTTAAGAATCAAATAAATATTAAGGATGGCAATAAACACCAAAGAATTTAACTATTCAAATAAACCAGTACCAAGTAAAAACTACAAATAAAATCATCCTGACAGTAATCAAATCCCAAAGAGTACAGAATCCTGAAAACAAGTGAACATAAGTCTCTGAAAAATCCAACAGTATGGGGAAATGGGCGACACATCAGAGCTAAAATAAGAGTAGAATCAACATCAAAGTCATCGAAGCAATGGCCTGCAACTCCCACACAGACTGCAACATGTTCAGTCGAAAGAATCTAAGCAAGATGCCCATGTGGCTGGGCACCTGTAATATATATATATATATATATATATATATATATATATATATATATAGACACACACACACACACAAGAGAACAGAGATAATAGGAAACGGGTCTAAGCCCAAGTGTAAAATAGTTTAAAAAATTAGTTTATCAAGTATTTAAAATGCTTACCGGCTAATGTAATAACCATGTTAGTATGCGACACTCTCTTGACAATTACCACCTCTCATCTAATATGCACGCCTACCGTACTACTAAACCTCATAAGTCTATCTCACTTATTCTCCATAAAGTTTTATCTAGAGAATTAAGAAGGTTATGATATTTAGTTTAGAAAATTAATCTCTTCAAGATTGCTCACGCAATTTAGAACCAATCAGTACCATTATAAAATTCTCGAGCACTTAAAATGAAGTTCAAACACTTATTCATTTCTTAACTACTTACACGCACAGTAGAAAGTTTACATATAGATATTTGTATGTATATTAGTCACACATATAATATATCTACTAAAGGCACCCCACACAAAATCTATGGTGCTGGCATACTCTTCTATCAAGTCCCCATATCACTCGTACTAAGGGAAATACTTGCTCAGAATCACTCTCGAACTGTATTAACACAAAACACATATAATTGGAGACAAAGCATAGTTCCCAGTCCTAAGAGGTCAGCATATACCCTCACGTCTCCTAGGACCATCTGACTATAACTTAGATAGCCTATAATCAAGGATACTATCTTCTGGGGTACAAGTCGTTATCCCTCATAAAGGCCCAATCGAGATAAGACTGTCCCGGCATAAAAACCCCCGTGATAGTAAGTAGCTCGTGTACGATTTTTATACAGATATATAATATATGCACAATCACATAGTCATATATATATAAATATTGACATTGATAAATTAGGTGTGACCACAACCCATAATTATATTTATCCATTCTTAGCGCATTTTACTCGATTATCTCTCATAACGGACTTGTCACTTTTATTCTCATATATAAGTTACTCCATACTTACTTCTAATCTCTCGAAGTATAATTTAAGTAGGCACTCTCACTTACCTTCTAGTCTAACTTCGTTACCAGTCTCGATCTTTATTAAATGTACGCATGATTTCATATGTGTGAATAATTCCCCGTTAACCCAAAATTTTATCCTACATTAAATTTTCACTCAACAAGGTCTACCTAGACCCTACTGGTCTTCTCTATATCCCATTATGCTCTAACAATAATAATTAAGGATTACTACGCATTTTAATTGGATTAAACCAACATAAGGGGAATATGCAGTTTTCCAGAAGGGGTCGATCGATCGAGGAAAGGGGGTCGATCGATCGATCATCGATCGATCGATGTTCTTAGGTCGTTCGATCGATCAAATAGTTATGATGAAAACTGCTATAGTTCAGTTACGGGTTTACCTCTCCAACCTCAACCAAATCTCCATTTATGATTCCCAAACCCCCAACCAATATTACTACCATTACCATATACCTAAATACATAATTCTCTACCTAAATAACGATTTAATGGGGTAAAATTGACATAAACTTCAAGAACCCTAATTTTGGGAAGAAATATCCATTCTTCTAATTATTTCTCAGATTTCTTATTTCTAAATTCATACTAATTCATGGGTAATCCAATACATATGATGGGTGTGTCCAGAATATATTAAATTTCTTTAAACATGCAATTTAAAGTCTCTAAATTATCAATTTCTTCCATAAAGCATGTTCTTGATAATCCTAAACTGGCATGGGTGAGACATTAACTAAAACAAAATCAAGATAGATACTTGCCTGAACTTCAAGGTCCTGATTTCTGGATAAAAAAGGCATGACTTCATTCCTCGTCATGCGATCTACGTTTTGGTGGTTGTGGCAGGGCAAACGGATGAGTTCTTGGCCTTGGATTGCTTGGAAAGCTTCCTATCTTCTATAATGGCCGTTCTAAGATTCTGTGTTTGTTAACCCTAAAAGCCCACTCCTAATGGATGATATAACTATTGGAAATTCGTGGGTTTAATTATCCAAAAATACAAAATGTCTAATATACCCTCACGGGATGCCAATTAGGCCTAAAAACGCCCCGAGACCCAAACCAAACCCCAGGAACAATTTTCTGACTCCCTCGACCCTTCCAAACTCTTTGGCGCACTCTAAATGGCCATGCGGGTGACTTATAATTTATTCACTTTTAATAATAACAATTTACCTGACACGACACAGGCGCGTCCCGACTTAAATTTTCATAATTGCCATCTTATTCACACGTAGCATTCTTTATAAAACCAATTCTACATATTACTGTACTCAATAAGTAATATTTAACAAATCAACCAATTTCCAATAATTACTAACTCTCGTCAAGCTAGTAAATATTTAAAACAATTTTTTGGATTAATATTAAATTAATATCTCCATTTAAATTTTAAAAATTCCCTAAATTTAAATGCCATAAAAATATGGGGTATTACACTTGAGAGGTCACGCAGTGAAATATATGGATAGGCTTCCTTTGTAATATCAACTGAAGTTGATTATTGCTCATGAGTCTTGGCCTATGATTGTTATATGTCAATTAGATTCTTATGGTTTTATCGAAAATGAATTATAATATACATCATTTTGAAATTATATTCAAGGAATTTAATTAGGTCTCCATCTACTCTATTATATATATACTTCAGTATTATTCCTATGTAGAATGACACTGCAATATAAATCATTAACTTATAATATTTTTTCTAAAATTATAATTCAAATATAGTTTTCATGAAGTTCGTTCATGAACATTTGTTGAACATTCATATTTTTATTGCAATGTATAGCAACTTGGCATACTAGTTAAACGTAGTAATGTCACACAATCTTCTATTTTCATAGATGTCATAAGTACTACGAAAAAGCACAGCTCGGGTAATAAGAATCCCAAACATTGTTATGAATTTCCACTTTAATTTACTTCTATTTACATGCATTAAATAAATATATCTTCATTCACGTGTATGAAGAACATTAAATGGAAACTAGATCATGACTTGATGTCTTTAAGAGACATCTCAAAACTACTGTGGCAAGCACCGATTTTAAACAATGTGAGTACCCAAACACACTTAATTATCTCGTATATGACTTAACATTTGTATGCCAATACAGTGTATGACTCAATATCTTTGGAAAATTGTATATGATTGATTGTGACATGTCTATATTGGCGATCAATTTCATAATGAGACAAGGGCATGTTTACAAAAAGACACCAAAAATAGAGAGGCTCGACATTGATAAGATGCCGAAGATCAAGACACTCAACATTGACAGGAGCTCGAAGAATTAAAAATTATCCACCAATAAACGTTACTATAGATAAAGACTGAGATGAGAAGATAAATTCAGAGTTTGATTGAGAGTATTATCTATTAGCATGCTTCCAGTATCTCAATGACCGATGCCTACTAAGAAATAACACAACTTTATCATTATGATATTAATAAAGCATTTATATATAGCTAAAAATTATGTATATATATAGAGAGAGATATATTTTAATACCCCTTACTTTTGAGTATTTTTTTATGTTAAATTACCTAGTGCGTGTGTGATTTAATATAATTGAGAATTAAAACAAGAATTTAACATGGATATTATTTTTTGTAAAATAGCTGATATTTAGGAAAATTGTATATTTACTAGTGTTATAAGGTAAATATAATTATATTGCATGCTATTCCGTCATATGTGAGTATTAGCGGTGGGTATTGGTTATTTCTCAACAAGATTATCCGTGTGTATGAATTATATGAGGTTGGAGAGGATTTTAGTTCGGAGTCTCAAATGACAATTTGGAGTGCACTATTGATCTCACAAGGGCCAAGATAGTCAAAATGGTTGCCCGGGGGTTTTAAATTGGGTTCCGGGGTCGTTTTGGCTAGTTTGACTCGAATTGGGGTATAGGAGTCATTTTAAGTGTGTATTATCATTTAAATATGGGATTAATTAAGATAAGGGTATTTAGTCTAGTGAGAGTGTAAGACAATCTCAATTTGAGAAAGAAGTAAACCCACTAAAGAAAACCCTAGAGAAAGGAGGAGAAAGAGAAGAGAAAGCTTGAGATTCTCTGGTGAAATTTGCAACTTTGAAGAGGATTCAAACTCTACGAATTTGAGGCAAGTGATTAAACTTGATAAATGCTTATGTGTGTGATTAATTTCATAATTTATCGATAAATTATGGTGATGTTGAGTATATGTTATAAAACCCAAGATTTTGTGCTCAAATCTAGCATTTGATGTGTATGTATGGGTTTGATGGTGTAAAAATGGTTGGGATCATAGTTAGGTTGATCTATGATGTTAAATTTAGGTTGGAATGAGAGTTTTTATGGTTATAGGTGATGAATTGTGGTTATAATTTTGTGGGTTATGCAGAAAGTGGGAGAACTTTGGAATTCTACACACCATAATCAATTTTGCCCCCTATCGAATCGATTTGGTGTAAGGCAAAAGTATCAGTTCTTGTACCCGAATTGATTTATCCAAGTGAAAATCGATTCAGCTTATGCATAAGTTTCAGGTCCTTTGGACTGGTGAATCAATTCGCTGCATAAGGCGAATCGATTCGGGTTGGGGCGAATCGATTCGGGTTGGGGCGAATCGATTCAAAATCCTGCTGGTTTAGAGTGGTTTTCTAGAATTTTTTCTACCCCTCTCCAATTGGGTTTAGTCCTTAGGATCCTTACAATATGATACGGTAAACACATTTATGATCTATGATATGAGGTGATGTTGGGGATACATCAAGACGAATGTGGAGCTATATTCGAAAGTTTTTTATTGCGATTTTGTTTGTGAATTCTCCTAGTGATATGAATTATCTTAAGGATAAATACAGGACAACAAAAGAGAGTCCGTGTACCTTTAATGATGTTAAAATTGATGATAAATCATATTTGTAATTGATTATAAAGGTTTAAGTAAGCGATTGAATCATAAAATGAATTGGGAATACTTATGTTGATTATTGATTAGCGGGATGAGTGAAATAAACATAGCAAGGATTATTGTTATATAAAATTATATAAGAGATGGTTTGTTTATATATATATATATATATATATATATATCCTATGTGTATGGACATACCCCTCTAGCGCTATCAATGGAAATTGTGCGATGTAGGTGAGGCCCCGAGCTTAAGGGGCAAGTTGTGTATAGTCCTCAGGTCATAGCGTCCATTTATTTATTATGTGGCATTTATCAGGGGTAAGATGTTGTAGAGGGGGCTTGAAGGTAATCTTAAGATTAGGGACAAACCCCTAATTAGCAACAGTGTTTGAGATTAAGCAACCGAGGCAGCCTGGCGCGGTAGCTCATATTTTAGTTTGTTGTATTAAGTCATATTGTATTTTCATTATTGATGACTGTAAGCTATAACAATTTTAATGGCATAATGATAATAATAAATCAGTCTGTGTGAGGTCAAACGGTACTTACGAGAGACCAGGTGATGGAGTGCGAAAAGTAGCGCGTGTAAAGACGCTAATCGTTGTTTTCATTTCGCCAACTCAATACAAAAACCTAAGTTACTACTTCACTTGCGAGGCAAGCAGAGCGGTAAGTCGGGTATCGAAAATCCACAGAGACAAGATGTTAGAATTTAAGTGATTTAATACTCCTAAAATAAAAGTGTAAAAGATGATTATACACAAAAAGGGAAAAGATGCATAAAAGGGAAATAGTAATCTAGGCGAGGGAAAATAAAGCTATATTAAGAAAGTGAGTAAAAACTATAGGTTGCGTCGAATATCCCTCACCCGAGTTAATTAGTATAAAATGGTTACATGGGTCGACGATTTATTACAAATGCGTCTCGTTTCGACAGTTAATTAAATCAAGGGTTGTCACGCCCCTAAATTTGCATAAAAGTCTAATATGATTTTGGTGTCAACAAATACCCCGGAAATTACGCACGCAAGGTCGTAAGCACGGAGCATACATGATATACCCCGTCAAATCCCCTAGGCGTAATAACTAGGTCAACACACTCGAAATAAACCCGTAAACTCCATCACCAAATAAAAGCAACACGTCAACCCTAGGTGAGTTCAATCCAAGACAACCTAAACTAAATTAGCCACTAAGCATGATTAACAACAATAATTAAAGCACCTAATTAAATTACACTACAATTTATCTAAGCAAGAAATAAATGGAACGCATGGAAATATAGGTAATAAAGCTTGAGAACAAAAATAAACATTACATTAATGGAGAAGAACATGAATAGTGATACTTACATACACAAATGGGTGTAAACCCAAAGAGAAGAGAGGAGAGGGAAGCTCCACAAAGAATCCCCAAAAACTAACCTAAAAATGAAATATATCCTCCAAAGAAAAGCCCCCAACATTCTATTTATACCCCAAAACAAACCCCAAACAAAACCAAGCCAAAAAACCCAAAATAAGTCAATTTTCGTACATATCTGATGGGACCGGTCGACCTCATGTTTGTTACCGGTCGACCGCACTTTTGGAATTTGCCTTGGGCTGGAGGCAGCCCACTTTTCCACTTTGAACCAATTTTGACGCGTTGCACGGAAACGGCCATAACTCCCTCATACGGAATCGAAATGAGGCGTGGTCAGAACCGACGCGAAGCTAATTCAATTCTCTACATGATTACGTTTTGAAACCCTCCAAATTATGCAGTATGAAATTACCAAAATGCCCTTGAAGTAGAAGAAAATACCGAAACCTTCCGAAAATTGGCATAACTTCCACATACGGAGTCAGAATGACGCACATTCAGTGGCCACGGAAGGATAATTTGATGATCTACATGTTGGTAACTTCATTCCATAAAAAATAGTGAGTTTGAAAAGACCAAATTGCCCTTGAAATAGCATTCGACGATGGAACTTCTTCGAAATGCAACCGAACCTCACTTTTAGCGTTCCAATACCTACAAAAATACAAATAACCCCTGTAAAGCATGTATATATCCAAATCCAAGGTTGTATGGTTAATGAGCATAATTATAGGCATTTAGTACCGTAAAAGTGCTAGAATGCATAAAGATAAAGGGCAGAAATATGCAATATTCGATACGAATCACACCCCCTAACTTAAACATTGCTAGTCCCTAGTGATGAAACAAACAAAACCAGTCCACAGAAGGAAATACAAAACGTATATGTGCATCGAAATATAATTGCCACTTTCGTAGGGAACACGATTGCATTTAGCATATGCAATAAGCCGTTAAACCCCTAGGTTACCCTAGTGGACGAGTGTCGTCTCGTGAGGGTTTTCAGGGATGATACCCACAAACATCATATGGTTTCCTCAAAATATGCCCAAACCAACGTGCGACAAGCCCAACAATGGCGAAAAGGATTTCATACGCATTATTAGCAAAGTGAATGAATTCACACAAAAGTCCAAATTATTAACATTATAGAATGCACCTCATAGAATTGAAACCTTAAAATGTGGGAGGGGAGCGAGCACATGCAAAGTGTGATTTGGCGAAAAACTTATATAAACCGGATAATCATTAAAGCAAGCATATATTTAATCCTCACGGGCATTACACTCATCAAGCGAATTCACTCGAAATAGGGAGGTAACACACGGAACATGTGGGCTAAAGAGTAAATGTAAATGGAAACTAGGCCGCACACGTGTCATAAAAGAAGAATGCTATATATAAAATGAAAATTTGTAATCTCAATGAAAGATACCGCTAATTAAAGGAGGCGAAATGCATTTTTACAGATTATCAAAACTATTTAAACTTTTAAGTTACATCAACCTAAGATCACATAGGACTTGTATAGGGTTATAATATAGGCTAGGCTTAGGTATGAAATGAAAGGAATGTACGTACGGATTCAAAGTGTTCGGGATGAAAACTCGGGATAATGGGAAAATGCGGGAAATATCAAAATTGGAAAACAAGTTCCAAAACGGCATTAGATATATCATCGGGAAGAGTAATCAAAGCTTATTGAACTATATACAACATATACAAACTTTCTCTTTCTTTTGCTTTTCTTCTTTTTCTCATTTTATCTTTTGTTTTCTTTTGATTTTTGCTTTCTCTTTTTCTTCACTTTCTCACATCTTTCTTTACTTACTTTTCTCACTCTCATATGCCTAAATTTCAACCGACATCACAACAACAACATTCAATCCCAAGTAACATTCCAAACAAAGGTATGAAAAGTGATATGTATGGTTTATAACTCCAATTTAGAGTTGGTTATGGGAATTGGGTTATGAAACGAAAGGCTATATTTAGGCTCAAAGAGGTTAACGAGGGTAAACATATAAGGGTGAGGTCAAGGCTAATATGGGTGATATATCAAAGAGGGCCTATGATCATTTTGCAAAGTTTACGTAATTCTCGAGTCAAAACAATATATGAAAATCATGCTCAAGTAACACATTTCAAGTATGAACTCAATTAATGAACGGTCAAATGAAAGAATAGTGAGATTACCAACGAATTCAACATTTTCAATGAGAAAAGAATAGTGTATAATACTCACAAACGACGAAAGGTACAAAGCTTACTCGGTGTAAGTATATACAATGCAATAAAAGATTACCGAGTTATAAAAATCTTAAACCAAATCAATATAACAATAAAAATGCATGTGCTCATGGGATTAAAGTTTAATTCATGAAGTTATTCATAATATCAATTATTTAGGGACTAAAGTCTAATAACTTCTAAAATCAAGAACATGCATCATTGGGTTGTCTATTGGATCGGACAATTATTGAAATTTATCATCGGAAACAAAGGCAAAATGCCCAAAAAAGGAGAAAAAATAAAGAAAATCTTTTTGAAATTTTTGAATTTTTCTAAGAAAAGCATACTAAGTAACTAACACGTGAGCAAAAAGATGGACTAAATAAAGAAATGGATAGAATATCCCACACCCCCTAACTTAAAACTTGACATTGTCCTCAATGTTAATTAAGAACCAAGTCAAAGAGAGGAAAATAGCGATATTACCCAAACGTGGAGCGATCCCCATAAGAACAAGTCCAAAGAATCTACAAAACAAGTTAGTACCGAGCATAGCAAAAACAAATAACAAAAAGTTAACTAATTACACTAGACTAAATTAAAAAGGAAAGAAAAAATAATAATCTAACTATATACAACCTACTATTTAGACTTCACACTAACTGTACACTAGAAGTCAAAATGGGTGAGGGTCCACCATAAAAACGATTTGACTTTGGAGGATAACCGGTGTACCCTCACATACAAGCATGCCCTCCGAAAAATATGGATTCCGTTTTAACAACGGAAGGCATGTGTAAGGCGGAAGAAATGAACCATCGCCAATTAAAAGTTTTGGTGGGACGATGGGGGGTTTGGATTGAACGGGTGACAAAAACAAGTGGGGACCGAGAAAAGATGAAAATCCTCCCAAAGATTTTGAAGTTGGAATAGGAGGTGGCGCACACAAAGGCAAAGATGCGATCGTGGAGGGCGACTCGAGCAAGTACTCCTCATCGGCCATAGGATTTAAAACGTTTAAGTTTGAAACCGAATCATCGGGTACTTGTGACAGTGTGATAACAGAGAATGAAAATGGGAATGAATGAAATTCAAACTCTAAGCTGAATCATCATCGGATGAAGTTGGAATTTCAAAGGAAATAATATCATTTTCAATGAAATGTTCTTCTTTGGGGGCCAAAGAAGAAATCATTTCATTGCAAATAGATATTACGTCATTTTCATCCTCACTTTCAATATCTATTATGTGATGGGCAAAGTCTAGAATGGTTTGTTCCAAAGTAGGCACAAGTATCTCATTTGGTTCAAAACATTCCTCGACTTCGAAAGTCTCGGAAGCAAAATCGTCGTCGGACTCAAATAATAAATCCAACTCATGTTCCCACGAACGATTTTCTTCCCGATAGTGATTTTCCAATTTCTCATTTTCATACATACACAAACCCTCACCGAATGTCATGGGTCGAGGTGCGGATGCATGAAAATGGGAACTTTGAAAATTACCATCGGACTTAAACGAAAACTCATTAATATATGAATTTTGAAAACTATTGCAATTCGTTTCAAAATTCCTATTATAAGGAGGTAAAGGCCCAAAATCATTATCATCATCATCAAAATTCCAATAACCTAAGTTTTGACTTTCGTTATACTCGCCCAAAGTAATATTTGAATTTGTTTTACTTTGGGATGCTAAGTATTCACCGAAAGTCATAGGCCTAGAATTTTGAGAATTATAACAAGGATTATCGAAAGAATTGGAATAAGACATACTTACCCCAATAATGGCTCAAGTGGCGAATTCCATAAAATAGGTGTGCGCGGCAAAAATTCAAGCGTTTCTAAGTCCTCAAATGTGGATGTCCTGTAAAAAGGTTAGCTAATAATACAAATAGAAAGAAATAATTTGAAATACTAAATCAAATAAAGTCTAAAACAAACTAGTCCCCGGCAACGGCGCCATTTTGATTACGGGCAAAAAGTAGCGCGTGTAAAGACGCTAATCGTTGTTTTCATTTCGCCAACTCAATACAAAAACCTAAGTTACTACTTCACTTGCGAGGCAAGCACAGCGGTAAGTCGGGTATCGAAAATCCACAGAGACAAGATGTTAGAATTTAAGTGATTTAATACTCCTAAAATAAAAGTGTAAAAGATGATTATACACAAAAAGGGAAAAGATTCATAAAAGGGAAATAGTAATCTAGTCGAGGGAAAATAAAGCTATATTAAGAAAGTGAGTAAAAACTATAGGTTGCGTCGAATATCCCTCACCCGAGTTAATTAGTATAAAATGGTTACATGGGTCGACGATTTATTACAAATGCGTCTCGTTTCGACAGTTAATTAAATCAAGGGTTGTCACGCCCCTAAATTTGCATAAAAGTCTAATACGATTTTGGTGTCAACAAATACCCCGGAAATTACGCACGCAAGGTCGTAAGCACGGAGCATACATGATATACCCCGTCAAATCCCCTAGGCGTAATAACTAGGTCAACACACTCGAAATAAACCCGTAAACTCCATCACCAAAGAAAAGCAACACGTCAACCCTAGGTGAGTTCAATCCAAGACAACCTAAACTAAATTAGCCACTAAGCATGATTAACAACAATAATTAAAGCACCTAATTAAATTACACTACAATTTATCTAAGCAAGAAATAAATGGAAAGCATGGAAATATAGGTAATAAAGCTTGAGAACAAAAATGAACATTACATTAATGGAGAAGAACATGAATAGTGATACTTACATACACAAATGGGTGTAAACCCAAAGAGAAGAGAGGAGAGGGAAGCTCCACAAAGAATCCCCAAAAACTAACCGAAAAATGAAATATATCCTCCAAAGAAAAGCCCCCAACATTCTATTTATACCCCAAAACAAACCCCAAACAAAACCAAGCCAAAAAACCCAAAATAAGTCAATTTTCGTCCATATCTGATGGGACCGGTCGACCTCATGTTTGTTACCGGTCGACCGCACTTTTGGAATTTGCCTTGGGCTGCAGGCAGCCCACTTTTCCACTTTGAACCAATTTTGACGCGTTGCACGGAAACGGCCATAACTCCCTCATACGGAATCGAAATGAGGCGTGGTCAGAACCGACGCGAAGCTAATTCAATTCTATACATGATTCCATTTTGAAACCCTCCAAATTATGCAGTATGAAATTACCAAAATGCCCTTGAAGTAGAAGAAAATACCGAAACCTTCCGAAAATTGGCATAACTTCCACATACGGAGTCAGAATGACGCACATTCAGTGGCCACGGAAGGATAATTTGATGATCTACATGTTGGTAACTTCATTCCATAAAAAATAGTGAGTTTGAAAAGACCAAATTGCCTTTGAAATAGCATTCGACGATGGAACTTCTCCGAAATGCAACCGAACCTCACTTGTAGCGTTCCAATACCTACAAAAACACAAATAACCCCTGTAAAGCATGTATATATCCAAATCCAAGGTTGTATGGTTAATGAGCATAATTATAGGCATTTAGGACAGTAAAAGTGCTAGAATGCATAAAGATAAAGGGCAGAAATATGCAATATTCGATACGAATCACCAGGCTTGGCTGGGCCTGGGAGAGCTTTCATTCTCTATCGAATGACCTCACCTTGGGAACTTCAGAGGGACTTGGTTTGAAGGATTGAGAAGTAAGGAACCGTTGGGGCTTGTCTCGGCCATCTTAGATGCATCTGGTAAAAACACCGAAGGACCCTGACCGTGGAACCTCGGGCAGAGTAGCTTGGAGTTCCATCGGGCGATGAGTTGAGAACCAAACAACCCTCTACTTAATGTCGTATCTACTGTAGGTGATGTCACTAGCCAACTAAATAATGTCAGACATGCACTTAAGTAAATCAGTGTGGTATTTGGGCTGTTAGGCAGTTGGTGAGCCACCCCTGCGACAACAGCTCCCTGACACACAGTGATTAGGCAAAAGACATGTCTTGGCATTTAATGTTTATGATGTAGGATACAACTAGTGCACTAGGTATTTAATGTTGTGACATAAAGCGTGAGGGATGTCTTTCATAACCTTTAATGACTGAGTTGCCTCGGGGATGGTGTGAAGGGCTATTTAAGGATCCTAACCACCCCTGAGGGAAGAGAGATCTTTTGTGAGAACTCTGGAGTTATTGCTAGAGATACACATCAGAGAAAGAGAGTTATTGTAAACAAGAGAGTCTTTTATCCACTCACTATTATTATTTATTACAAAGCTTTTAATACTTGACAGAGATTGATGAGGGTGTATGGTGTGTTTTCTACCTGCCTACCAAGGTGTATCTAGGGTGCTTACTTCTCTCTCCCTCTAGCTAAGTTACTTCTAAGTTTCATTACTACTTACTAAGTTATACATGAGGGATTTGCGAGTTTAAACTGAATTCATCTTCATTGGATCTGTGTTTTCATGCCCTATCATTAATCCAAGGTCTTGGGCTAATTAACTTGTCATTACCATACTCAAAAGGGGTTATGCCTCCATTTATAATCTAAAGTACCCTCCTACAGACGTCTTGGGTATGATTCTTCTTATTTCTGGTGAGGAACTATGATCTCTTTCCCTACGTTTGTGATTTCGTTTAAACTAAGTCGATGTGAGAGTCCGACCGTAGGTAACCCAAGATGATATGTGAGTAATTCCTTGGAAGATGATAGCATTATAGAGACTGCATCCATTGAGTTAAAGGTCTGAGGGATGGTTAGTGTACATATATTATATGTGTTGTGTATGTGTACTTGGTAGAAATTATTTATCTCGTATAATAGTGAGACTAATATTATACAGACTTGAAGATAATGTGTGATATGTTATGAAAATAACTAGTGAAAGTTATTAAGTAATGAATTGTTAGATAATCATTTAGTATGAGATTAAAATGATTATGTTTTGGGTAAACCAGATACGCGAGTGGGGGTAAATTCATAGACTTGAGGTTGAGTTATCCATAGATGAGTTGGGTAGCGTGATTAAGATTAAAATGCATATGTTTAGGTGCGCACTATAGTTGAAGGGTAAGGTTGAGTCTCAAGAGAGTGAGACACCACTTTCTATTATGAAATTGTGCATTCATAATTATTATGCATTTTATTTCACTTGCTAAACTATTTTCAAACCCTGGGCTCTGAACCGTTTATACTCTCTCTCTTTATTTTATTTATTGTATATAATAGGTGTCCCACCGCTAGGACATCAATGTTGAGTTTTCCAATCCTATGTATATGGATTTGTAGCATGTTCAGACTGTTGCAGGACTTTTGTTGTAAACGCTTATCATTTTTGGATATCTTGTTAAGGATACATAATTGTAATTCTAGTGTTTACCCAATGGTTGTAGGGTTGTATATCTTATACATTTCAGACATTATATAGTTTGTTGCCCAACAACTTATTCAGGTAGAATCTTTTGTTGTACATGTTGTATATATATAATCGCTTTATGTTGTTGTACATGATCTGAATGTTCTATATGTTTTGAAAAAAGAATTTGGCACCCGTTTATTCTGATATTAGGTGGCTAGTTACTTTTTAGTCTATTCGACAGTTGATGCTAAGAATGATCAACTTGAGATTCCTGTTTTATCTTAGTATATTATTATAAGCAGGGTGTTCCAGGTGGGATCAGAGGATACGATTCTAGTATCTTAGTATCTTTGCAAATTTTCTACGTTCAACCGTAGTGTTTTTTAGATAGAGCCTTATTATTAGGAATGTGGTGTTCATTACACATTTACTGCTATGATCAATTGTTTAAATTGTGGACTGATATAGTTTGTTCTTATTCTAGATGCAACCGAAATGAGGTCGCCCGGCTAGGACAAACACCAATTGTCTCAGGGGACTATGACTATAGCCAAAGTTGCCAATATTGTGGCATAAGCAGCCAATGTTTCCATGATCGTGATGGAACAATAACTTCCTCAGGCTCACTAAAAGCTTACTGCTCCGGTAGCTCAAACCAACACGGGGCCATCCACGTGGGAGAGAGTACGGGAAGATTTTCAGAAGGGACATACTTCGAAATTCTCGGGGGGGGGGGGGGGGGGCTGATGTTATTGTTGCAAGTCAATGGAAGAAGGATATTGAAAGGCATCTTTGAACGGTTGAATACAGTGAGGTTCAGAAGCAAATACTCGCCACCTTTAAACTGGTGGGTGTGGCTCTCCAGTGGTAGGAGTCGGTTATTACATATAAGGAGAGAGATACAATGCCCATAGCAGATTTTTGGGTACATTTTGATCGTAAGTATTTTACTCCTATAGTTCAAATCGAGGTGAAAAGGAGATTATTGGATGTAACTCGAGGAGACCAAACAGTGGCTGAGTATGAAAAAGAATTTACTCGTCTGGCAAATTTTGTGTCGATAAGTTAAATACGGAGCAGAAGAGGATTTTGAAGTTTATGGGAGGTTTGAATTGGAGAATTCGTCAACATCTATTGGGGAACCCAGCTTTGTTAACATTTATAGATGTAATGAATTATGTGTTGTTATATTGTCAGGATCACGGTCTATATTTGAAAGGGAGTAAGAAGTTTTTGGACTCAGGCTCATCGAGTAAGTCGGGAGTAAATGGTTCCAGTGGGGCACAACAGGCGTAGCCACAGGGAAATGGGCAGAAGGAGACGGATTTCCATTTAAGGGATTCAACTAAGAGGCAGCGTTCAGGAGACTTCAAATTTAATGGTTCTTGTTTTAAACAAAATTTTTCAAGGGACCCAAATTTAGGGAGAAGGGCCAGAGACATGAGAACTTTATAGGCCGTTGTTATTAGTGTGGAGAGGCTGGCCACGGGAGAGCAGAGTGCCCACAGTAGAATAGAGTACAGGCGTCGGGAGCTCAGCAGATTCAGTAGGCTCCCTTACCACCTCCAACAGCTATTCAATTTGTCCCATTACAACATGGACAAATGTGATTCGAACGAGTTTATAATGACAAGAATGTGGCGTTACCATAGGGGAAACAACCTCCACCAGAAGTTGAGGGTAAGTTCCCTATCCATGATCGGATGGGTCGGGTGTTATTTAATACTAGAGCATCCCATTCATTTATAGCCTTTCATTTTGCATGAACATCAGAGTTGTTAGAGTCTATCGATAGTCTTTTGATGTGTATAGATTCTCCCTTGTGTAACCCACTCCATATGTAGAGGGGTGGAGATAAATGTCGGAAGGTTGAGTCTAGAAGCTGACTTACTCGTATTAGATATGATTGGGTACGATGTTATTTTGGGTATGGATTGGTTGGCACAATACCATGCTATAGTGGATTGCTTTGGGAGGTCCATTGTATTTGACATACCAGGCCAGGAAATGTTTTTAGTTTCCACGCCTTATAATACCCCGTATTTTTAAAGATTTAAATAATTATGTGATTTACTATTATTGTGTGATTAATTAAATTAAAATGTGAGAATTAATTATTAATCCGGATTAAAATTGAATATTTACTAGCGTGACGAGAAGTTAGTAATTATTAATATTACTGTGAGAATAAGTAATATGGAATGACGATTTTTATATAAATTTTCATGAAAGAGAAATACGACAGTTTGGTATATTAAGTCGGGGACGTGCGTGTGAGTCGTATCAGGACTAATTAAGTAGAAAGGTAAATTATTTTAAGTAACTTGTATGTTCATTTCGAGTGCGCCAGTGAGTCTGTAGGGGTCGAGATTTTATTTGGACTTCGGAACATTTTTAGGCCAAGCCAGCACTCGGTAGGGGTAGTTTTGTAATTTAGATTTTTAGAGGAATTAAATGGACAAAAATTAGAGAAATATTATACCAGCTAATTGGGGACAATTAGGGTTAGGTTATATCAAAATTAAGAGAGATCCACAGTGGGTGAGGGAAAGAAATTTCCAAAGGAGGAGAAGCTATTTTCACCACCTTGCACAACTACCACCACCATCGTGTAGATCGGAACGTGAGGAATGCATCCATACCAGCAACACCAACGGATCAGACCTTTGAAATCGAGGCAATTATTTATATCTTGCTTTATTTAGCGATAATTATGTTCATGTTAGTCTAGGTTAATAAACCTTTGTTATGAAAGTTAATTTGGGTGAAATTGGTGAACTATATCATAAACTAGGGTTGATTTGAAGAGAATTTGAATACCATATGTAGATAGGATGATGCTTACGAAATTAGGATGATTTCTATGAACAAATCTGGGTTTAATTTAAAAGTTATGCATATTAATTTAAGAACTAGGGTTCTTGACAATAAAATTGGGGATTTCAAATTATATGAATGATTGGTGATGATTTAATGATTCTAGGTTGTTAGAATTCATTTACAAATGTTAGGATTCGATTTGGGAATGAATGATTGGAGTTTGGGATGATATTTTAGAGGTTTTAGGGTTGAAAATGGTGAAAAATGAAGTTTTCAAAGGTTGAAGACGAAACAACCCAGGTCGCGAGAAGCCGCACGAAGTCGTTCGCGCGAGATAGGATTGTCGCGCGAAGTCGTTCGAGCGACACGTGAAAGTCATTCGAGCGAGATCTATTCTGGTTCGAGCGAGATTTCTATTTTTAAGGAATTTCCTATTTTCCCCTATGTTGGTAAATGGTTAATTTGAATGAGGAAACTAGTGTTCGATGAACCCAAAATAGCACGAAATTATTGGGAGTTATTTAGGTGTAATTATTCAAATATTCATGACGGTGAGATTACCTTGGAGATTACGAGAAAGAGATAATCGTAATTATAAATGCGTCGAGAGTATTAAGTGATAAATACTTACGATATTAGTTCTGAAGAAATGGAGCTTATAAGAATAAAATTAGTGGTTAATTGTGGAACTGATTATGATTTTGTATTAAGGATTTTCGGGTGACATATTTTACTTAGAAATATATTACGAGAGAGGGAATATCGTAATTTAAAATTCATTGATAGTATTTAGTGATAATAATACTACGTATGGAATATTAAAATTGGTTGTGTGTATATCGTTTGATTGGATGGGTTGTGTGTATTCCTATAATTGATATTATGTGTATGACAGACCTAGTTGCTTACTATCGTGGAGGGTTGTGTAGAGACAGTCTTATCCCGAGTGACCTTCAGGGGGATATTTAACTTGTATCTCAGAACATAGGACTGTGAAGACTTATTTGTGAGCTGATAAGTCACTCACTATGGGAGCGTAGGTATGTGCGTGATCCATAGGTATGTGGACTATGTTCGCCGCCAATATGTGTGATTTATTTATATGGTTCGTGGGAGATTTTCGAACCGATAGTCCTTACTTGAGTACGAGATGTACCGGGACATGATAGCAGAGTATGCAATGCACTACAAATATATCCTTAGGGTGTTGTGTTAGTATATATATAATAGTGGTGGATATCTATATATACTTGTGTTATACTTACAATGTGATAATTGTAGGCTATTAAGATTGGGTTACTACATATATATATATAATAGTGAAATATATATATGTATGATTTTGGTGTATCTAAAATGAGACAATATCAGATTATTAAGAAAGTGAAATCTTCAATAACGTAAATAGTGAATACTTGACTTTAGTGTGTTAACACTTTTTTAAATGAAAATTGTTGAGACTAAATGCGGAATCTTACTACGAGGGGTAAATAGAAGGATAAGTCTTTTCCTAGTTAGAAGTGTGTCAGATGGATAGGATGGATTAGATGTGCCTTAGGCGTGCACACTAGTTGAGAGGTGAGATTCTCATGTGAGAGTTCGAACTAACATGCACTTGATACTTGCTTTATTGTAAATTTTAAATACTTGCTATAACAAATATTTTTACACATCGGGATATGACCCGTTTCTTGCATCTCTTTTCTCTTTTGCTATATATATATATATATATGTATTAGTATAGGTGCCCAGCCACAGGGACACCGGTTCCAGATACTTGGATTGTTTGCCGAGCTGCAGCTATTGTGGAAGTTGCGGGTTATTTGAGATTTGATGCTTCTCTCATTTCATTCAGTTCGTAATTCAAATATCTCACTTAGGGCATGTGTCACCCATTCCCATTAGAAGAGTTATACTCAGTTTACTTTGTAGTTCTTCTCAGTTGGTTTGAGTATTTATTATGGTTTGGTTTGTAATTGTGAACTGGAAGGTTTTATCCAGTCTTATCTATTCAGTATTTGATTCAGTCGGCATTTAATTCTTGTGTATGGTTTATAATTACATGTTTGTAATTTTGAAATTAATTGGTTTAAAGTTTAATTGGATAATGTTTTGACACTAGCTTAATTAAATGTTAGGTAATTAATTGGATTTTAGTTTTTGACAGTGATGCTAAGAATAAACCAACCAAACATTCTATTATAAATTTTATAAAGGACTGATCACCCGATATTTAATTAGGCGGGGTGTCTCACGCCTCTTTCAGAGGGACGTTCGAGTACTCATTTATATTATATCGAGGAGGATACCTCACAGGATGTAGTTGTTACTGATGTTTTTCAGGAGATACCAGGCTTACCTCCGAGTCACAAGATCGGGTTTGTTATTGATCTAGAGCTTTGGATTAGGCCGATTGTGCGAGATCCTTACCATATGGCTCTTTTAGAAATACGAGAGCTATGAGACCAAATTTAGTACATTTTAGGACAAGGTTTTATTTTTCAGAGTATGTCACCGTGGGGAGCCCCCATGTTGTTTACAAAGAAGAGAGACAGTTCTCTTCGATTGTGTATGGATGACCGAGAGATGAATAAGGTCAAAATCCAAAATAAATTCACGTTACCTCGTATTGATGATTTATTTGATCAATTAAGAGATGCAGCGTACTTCTCTAAAATAAATTTGAGATCGGGGTATCACCAACTACGTATTAGAGATCCTGAAGTCTCTAAAACTTCATTTTTGACCCGTTATGGATCTTATGAGTTTTTGGTTATGCCATTTGGGTTAACCAATGCCCCTGTAGTGTTTATGGATCAGATGAACAGTGGTGTTGAAGACTTCTTGGACCAGTTTATGATTGTGTTCATTGATGATATTCTGATCGATTCTCGGACGAAGGGTGAAAAGATGAGCATTTGAAGTTGGTTATGAAGATGTTATAGGACCATTAACTATATGCCAAGTTCAAGAAATTTTTGTTTTTGGTACGTGAAGTGTAGTTTTTAAGTCATATGGTGTTAGATAAGGGCATTTCAGTGGACCCGAGTAAAGTTGCAGTGATGAGGGAGTGGGGTCAGCCCATGACACCGATGAAGATCCGTAGCTTCTTGGGTTTGGTTGGGTATTATCATCATTTTATTAAGGGTTTAGAAGATTACCGGTCCTTTGACGAATTTTACATGGAAGGGAGTGAAGTTCGTGTGGGATGATTACCGTCAATTACCATTTGATGAGCTGAAGGACAGATTGACTTCGTCACCCGTTCTCGTGTTGCTTAAAGAGGGAGTGGAATATTTAGTATTTACTGATGAATCTCTCCAGGTATTAAGGAGTGTGCTTAAACAAGAGGAGAAGGCTATTTCTTATCTATTCCATAAGCTTAAGCCCCATGAAAGGAATTATCCTACACATGATCCGGAGTTGGCTGCAGTAGTATTTGCATTGAGAATATGGAGGAATTATCTCCTAGGGGAAAAATTCAGTCTTTTCATGGATCAAAAGTCGCTACAATATTCGTTCACCCCAAAAGATCTTAATATAAGGTAGCGTAGGTGGTTTGAATTCGTAAATAATTATCAGTTTGATATCTAATACCATCCGAGTAAAGCCAATGTAGTAGCTGACGCATTGAGTCATCGACCCACTGGACAGTTAGCGGAAGTGTGGAAAGCCAAGTGGAATGAACTTTTCCAGGATGATGCAGTGGCCAGGACATGTATGGCAGTGTTGACAGTCACACCCGAGATTATGATGCGGGTGGTGAAATCTCAAGGTGGATATAAGGATTGCAAAAACAGGGTATATAATTTTTTTATCGGAGGGAGCGGAATCCTACTCTATCAGTTCTGAGGGTGTATTATGCTTCAATGGGAGATTGGTAGTCCCGGATAATAGGAATTTATAGCGTGCTTATGGATTGAAATTTACGGTTCATCCAGGTGGAGATAAGATGTATCAAGACATGCACAGTCAATACTGGTGGGCCGGTATGAAAAGGGACATAGCTGAATTTATCTCCCAATGTGCCACTTATTAGTTAGTGAAAGTGGACCATTAACATCCTATCGGAATATTACAACTGATAGAGATTCCAGTATGAAAATAGGAAAGTATATCGATGGATTTTATCACGGGATTACCGATACCGCAACGTAGTCATGACTCCATTTGGGTTACATGGATTGTTTGACTAAGGCGTGACACATTTTATGATGAAGAAGAAATTCACAACGGCATAGTATGCCTAGATTTTTATCAATGAGATAGTGAGGTTGCATGGAGTGCTGATTAATATTGTGTCTGACCGAGATAAAATCTTTGTGTCTTATTTTTTACAGAGTTTCCAAGAAGCAATGGGGACCAATTTGTAGTTGATTACGACATATCACCTACAGACATATGGGTAAATTGAGCGGGTTAATCAAATGTTGGAAGATATACTCAAAATGAGGACACTTTATTTTGCGGGAAGTTGGGAGAAATACTTTCTGCTAGTAGAATTCGCATATATAATTCTTACCAGTTCACCATAGGTATGGCGCTTTATGAGGCATTGCATGTTCACCCGTGTTGTTCACCCACATGTTGGTTAAAAGTTGAGGATAATAAACTTCTTTGACCAAAGGTAATCCAAGACACTTCAGTGAAAATTAAACTTGTTTGGAACCGCATATGGGTTACGCAAGACCGACAAAAAATTTATGCCGATGCTGATCGTAGGTATGTGGGGTTAGAAGTGGGAAACCAGGTGATGCAATTTGGTAAGAAAGGAACAATTGCGCCAAGGTATGTAGGGCCTTTTCCAATTATTGACCGTATATGTCTTGTGTCATATAGACTTGCTTTGCCAAAACACTTACATAAAATCTATGATGTATTTCACGTTTCACTGTTGAAGAAATATAGAAGAAGTGAGAGGGTTTATTGGTATATTCCGTTGGAAGAAATTGAATTGCAACCTGATATCTCATATGAAGAACAATTGGTTGCCATTTTAGATCGTAGTGGGCGTAGACTATGATTGAAGGTAGTTCCTTTGGTTCGAGTCTAATGGGGGCATCATAACGCCGATGAGTCAATGTGGGAACTAGAGGATGATATGAGACCCAAATATCCTTACCTTTTCCCATAAGGTATGCCATAATTTTGAGGACAAAATTCCTCTGTAAGGGGGGGAGTATGTAATACCCATTACTTTTGGGTATTTTTAGTATATTAAATTACCTGGTGCGTGTGTGGATTAATATAATTCATAATTAAAATGAGAATTTAACATGGATATTAATTTTTTTAGAATAGTTAATATTTATGCGAATTATATATTTACTAGTGTGATAAGGTAAATATAACTATATTGCATGCTATTACGTCATATGTGAGTATTAACATAGAGTATTGGTTATTTCTTAACCGGATTATATGTGTGTATGAATTATATGAGGTTGGAGAGGATTTTATTTCAGAGTCTTGGATGATAATTTGGAGTTCACGATTGATCTTAGAAGGCCAAGATAGTCAAAATGACTGCCCAGGGGTTTTAAATTGGGTTCCAGGGTCTTTTTGGCTAGTTTGCTCGAATTGGGGAATACGAGTCATTTTAAGTGTGTATTATCATTTAAAGCTAGGAGTAATTGAGATAAGGGTTACTAGTCTAGTGAGAGTGTAAGACAATATCAATTTAAGAAACAAGTAAACCCACTAAATAAAACCCTAGAGAAAGGAAGAGAAAGAAAAGAGAAAGCTTGAGATTCTCTTGTGAAATCTGCAACTTTGAAGAGGATTCAGACTCTACGAATTTGAGGAAAGTGATTAAACTTGATAAATGCTTATGTGTGTGATTTATTTCAAAATTTGTGGATAAATTATGGTGATTTTGAGTATATATGATAAAACCCTAAATTTTGTGTTGAAATATAGCATTTGATGTGTATGTATGGGTTTGATGGTGTAAAAATGGTTGGGATACTTTTTAGGTTGATCTATGATGTTAAAATTAGGTTGTAATGAGATTTTTTATGGTTATAGGTGATGAATTGTGGTTATAATTTCGTGGGTTATACAGAAAGTGGGAGAACTTTGGAATTCTAAAGACCCGAATCGATTTTCCCCCTGTTGAATCGATTCGGTGTAAAGCAGAAGTATCAGGTCTTTGGCCCGAATCCATTCTACCAAGTGCGAATCAATTCGGATTATGCAGAAGTGTTAGTTCCTACGGACCAAATTGATTCACAGACTGACAAATTGATTCACTGAATAAGGTGAATCGATTCGTCCAGGGGCAAATTGATTCAAAATCCTGCAATTTTAGAGTGGTTTTCTAGAATTTGTTCTACTCCTCTCTAATTGGGCTTAGTGCTTAGGAACCTTCTAATATGATACGGTAAACACATTTATGTGATAAAATGTGGGTCTATGATATGAGGTGATGTTGGGGATACATCAAGACGAATGTGTAGGTATATTCGAAAGTTTATTATGCTGATTTTGTTCGTGAATTCTCCTAGTGATATGAATTCACTTAAGGATGTATATGGGCCAATGAGAGAGAGGTCGTGTACCTTTAATGATGTTAAAATTCATGATAAATCATATGTGTAATTGATGATAAAGGTTCAAGTGAGATATTAAATCATAAAATGAATTGGGAATACTTTTGTGGATTATCGGCTAGTGTGATGAGTGATATACACATAGACGGGATTATTGTTATATACATTCGGATATGAGACGGATTGTATATATATATATATATATATATATATATATATATATATATCCTATGTGTATGACATATATCTATTGTGTGGACATACCCCTCTAGTGTTATCATGGGAAGTTACGCAATGTGGGTGAGGCCCCTGGCCTGAGGAGCAGGTTGCGTATAGTCCCCAGGTCATAGTGTCCATTTATTTATTATGTGGCATTTATCAGGGGTAAGACGTCTTGGGTATGATTCATCTTATTTTTGGTGAGGAACTATGACCGCTTCCCCTACGTTTGTTATTTGGTTTATACTATGTCGGTGAGAGAGTCTAACCGCAAGTAAACCAGGATGGTGTGTCGATAATTCCCTAGAAGATGATAGCATTGTAGAGACTGCATCGATTGAGTTAAAGCTATGAGGGATGGTTAGTATACATATATTATGTGTGTTATGTATGGGTACTTGGTAGTGATGATTTATCTCATATAATAGTGAGACTAATATTATATAGACTTGAAGATAATGTGTGATATGTTATGAAAATAACTAGTGAAAGCTATTAAGTAATGAATTGTTATATAATCATTGAAGATGGGATTAAAATGATTACGTTTTGGGTAAACTAGATACGCGAGTGGGGTAAATGCATAAACTAGAGGTTGAGTTATCCATAGACGAGTTGGGTAGCTTGATTAAGATTAAAATGCATACGTTTAGGTATGCACTATAGTTGAGGTGTGTGGTTGAGCCTCAAGAGAGTGCGGCACCACTTTATATTATGAAATTGTGCATTGATAATTATTATGCATTTTTATTCACTTGCTAAACTATTTTCAAACCTTGGGCTCTGACCCATTTATATCCTCTCTCTTGATTTTATTTATCAAATATAATAGGTGTCCCACCGTAAGGACACCAATGTTTACTCTTCCAATCCTGTGTATATGGAACTGTAGCATGTGCGGACTGTTGCAGGGCTTTTTTTGTAGACGCTTCTCATTTTTGGATATCTAGTTTAGGGTAAATGATTGTAATTCGGGTGTTTACCCAAGGGTTGTAGTGCTGTATATTTTATACAATTCTTAGATTTGATACTTTTTATAGTCTGTTGCCCGACAACTTATTCGGGTATGCTCTTTTGTTGTACATGTTGTGTATATATAATCACTTTCTATTGTTATACATGATCTGAATGTTCTACATGTTTTGAGATAAAAAATTAGCATCCGTTTGTTATGATATTGGGTGGTTAGTTACTTTTTAGTCTATTCGACAGTTGATGTTAAGAATGATCCAATTAAGATTCCTGTTTTATCTTAGTATAGGGCTAGCCACCCGTTATTATTATAAGCGGGGTGTCACAGATATATGCTAATGAGATTAGTGGAATATTTCATAAACTTATTAATACCATTAATCTTTTGGTAGAGACGATGTTTGACGTGTTGATTGTGTGGAGATAGATTTTACTTGCATGAACTCTAATTATAGTTCAATGGGAAATGAGTTGTTATGTTAATGAGTAATCTTGTAATTGAGAATTGTTGAAATGGGTGTCAAACATGTTATATATTGTTTTAATATGTTAATGATTAATGATTAATATTATTTATTTATGATTATATAGAATAGATTCTAGAATGTTCAATTTCAAATAAAACTTTACGGAAGGATTTTAACATCCCACCATTTTGTTAGGATGGCCAAAATTTATCCCAAAATCATATATGAAAGACAACTTCCTTGTCGTCTCAAAATTGTCACGCAAATAATGAGCCTTTTATATGGATTAGTTCCCGTCTCAAAAAACCCTATTAAGACGGCTATTATCGTCTAAAAAATTATTTAAAACAAGTTTCTAATAAAAAGCCTTTGAGTCATCCCAAATACTATCCTAAAAAGTATTTGAGATGGCTGGAGTACCATTTAAGATGGCCAGAGTACTGTCTTAGAAGGAATTTTTTTAGTGAGCCTTGGCTGGTAAGCTATTCATAAAAGAGTCTGTTAGGTTGTTCTTCGATATAATCTTCGTAACTATGATATCACCTAACTACACAAATACTCGAATGATATGATAATTACATTCGATGTGTTTACATCTCTTATGGCTCATGGGTTCTTTTAAGATAGAAACTGCAGTGATATTATCACAATAAAGTGTAATAGTTGATTTTACATAAGGCACCACGACTACATCCATAATAACGTTCCAAAAACATGTTGCTTCCTTGGTTGCGTTAGAGGTTGCCACATATTTAGCTTCCATAGTGGAATCGACAAATCATTATTGATTGATACTCCTCCAACTAAGGGTTACACCTTTAAGGGTAAAAAATTATACCACTACACTAAAGTAACTGGATGGTCACAATATTAGTCCTTAATCGGCTGGTTACTAACCATTATAGAAACACACGTGGCCAGTTCCATGACCATAGACTTTCGTGATCTAAAATGGAGTTGTTCACGATCTAGGCTTGTGACTAGGTTGGCTTACAGCTATGGTCCGTGACCAGTGCGTGACCTGTATGGTGGAAAAATTGTTCCAAAATTCCATCTAGCTGTGGTCAAGGTCAATGGCCATGACCATGGCCAAAATTACCTCTAACTATGGTTACGACTTTAGGCCATGACCATTTTGAATTGGTCACTATAGTGGATCACGATCATGGGTCGTGACCAATAAAATTATGATGGCATGGTCATGAATGATGATGTGGGAAAAAAGTCCACGATTTAAAGAGGCCCATTCCCCCAAATTTTAAAAACTACTTGCAAATTGAGAGATGGTTTAATTAAATACAAACTGAAATTAAAATAAAATGAAATAATAAATTGAATTCTTATCCGAAATTAGACTAACAACAATTAATTCAATTAAGCAAGAATTTAATTCAATTCAAAGTCAAAATATGGCTAAACTAAATAAACAATAATTTTTCCATATTAATTAAGTTCAATCTTGAATTAAATTAAATGAAACTTACCCAAATATTTAATTAGCACCTAATTAAACAAATGTGAGATTTAAACCCATTTTTATCTTGATTGTCCTAACACACATCTAAGGCTATTTTTTAAAGATAAAAATAAAAAAACTCACTATACGATAATGTACGAGGAAAATCCAAAGGGGAAAAACCTCGGACGGCCTTTGCCTACAAGTCCACTAGGTATGGTAATTACAAATACAAGACAGAGGACTTACTTCCTCAAATTGATTCCCTATAAGCCTTGACGCATCTCCTTATACCAACCTCCACCTAGTTGACAACCACGGACTCCTCCACAATCTCGGAATCCACCGATGGGGCTTTGGTCTCCGTCAATTAGCACACGAACTCTATCTACGTATGAGAACACCCCAGCAAGCTTACTTCTTCTCCTTTGTGGGTAGAGAATGAAAACCCAAACTTCGCCTTTGTTGGGGTAGAGATGAACCTAGTTCTAAATAAACTCTCCAAGCAAAATATATATATGAACGAACTTGGATTTAAACAAACATATGGGTGTATGTGCTTTGGTAGAATTTAATCCATGAAATCAAAAGCACAAAACATGAACTTTTGAAGAAAATATTTTTTCTCTGAAACTATAGAAGAAAGTATGTCAAAATTTACCTAGAAAAATGTATTTCCCATACATAAAATTTGGTGAAAAGTAGTGGGTAAAAATGGAGGGAAACCTAAAACTGCTCCAAAACTTCTTTCGAACGTTTATCTAACGAAAATTCAGAGAATTTATGGTAAAGTCGTTAGATAACTCGTTCAAATGATTTGTTTTGAACGACACTTCAAAAGAAAAAATACAAAATTTAAGTCATTTGATCCTCGTTTGATAAACCTCATTCGAACGAAATCTCGTTTGAACGAAAATTATCGTTCGGAAGACATCTCAGAAAAAAAATGAATTTTTCTTTGAAAAATTCCAAAAGCATTTTTTAAAATAAGAACTTATGATTACATCAAAATACAAGTAAAATAACACCCAAAACATATTTTCCAAGCTCCTGTATATATAATAGTGCATTCATACATTTGGAGACTAGGAACCTCACATGTTGATGACGTGAAACTTGGCACATGAAAACTGCAAGGATGAACTTATAAATTCTGGTCGCTACGTCTTCAACACTTCAAATAGTTCATAGGCCTGATAGGTACAACATCAACATCTATCCTATGACTCAAGTTGTTTTTTCCGAAATTAAGACAATACTAAAAATTGACTCGATTGGAAATTTGCCCTTACAAATTTGGCGACGGCCCTAAGTCGTGACCAACCTATTTATTTATAACACCCCCCCAAACCCTTAAGCAATTTTCACTGAAATTTTTTCTCTTTCTATCTTCATCATTCCCCCCCCCCCTCTCTCTCTCTCTCTCTTCGGAATTCTTCTCTCACTCTCCGATGTTCCTCTCTCTCACTCTCTTAGGTAAAATTCTCTCTTTCTCCACTATTGGTATTAGTGTGTATATTTGTGTATTAGTGTGTGTATATATGTGTGTTACTAATTGTATATGTGTGTGTATACACATGCGCGAACACACACACACACACACACACGTATATATGTATATCTATATAATAAAGTATAAAACTTATGTATGTCACAAGTTTAGCTAATGATGTCATCTAGATAATTTTTTTTGCACTACCTATTTTACCCCTCTATCATTTGAGTTCCTCCTCTTTTTTTTCTCTAATATCTTTTCCACTTTAATTCAAACACAAGAATATTTTGATAAACACACATCAAATCCATTTCAAACCTTTCTCTCTCTCTCTCTCTCTCACGAACAAGCACAAGGCACCTAACCAAATCCTCCTAATTTTAGATTGCAAAATTCTTTATCCCGCCCAAATTCTCAGTCTACCTCGAGCCACTAAATATCTCACCCGCCCACTCTTAGACAGTGAAAAAAGCAAGCACGCTTCTCTCTCTCTCTCGGTTCTCCACAACCTCCCTCACAAAACCAACACTTCTCTCTCTCTCAGTTATGTACGCTCGATTTGGTGGCTATGTTATCAGCAGATCTGAAACCGTGTTGAAGAAAACATATGTGGGTTTGTTCATTTGTTTAGATCTGAAACTGTGTTGAAGAAAATATGTGGGTTTGTTCCGGCAGTGAGCCTTGGCCGCCGATCTGACGATACCCTATGGTATTTCCTCTTCCCCTACCCGTTTTCCTTTTTTTTATTTGGTATGAAGATAACAAAATAGAATATGGTTACCTTTGTTTATTTGTTCAGTTAATGTGGGGATACAATACAATACGAAAAAAAGGAAAACGGGTTTAAAGAATTGAATGGAGAAAGAAATTGTTTCTGAGGTGTCTGAAGTATATGAGATGTATAGTTTGAGTGAGAGTTTTTCTACTAATACGGTCACAGACAAGAAAGATGATGACGGTGAAGTTACCCAGAGGATCCGGAGATCTCCGGTGAAAAAAGGGCCAAACTCCGGTGAAATCACCGCCGGAAATGGGAATGGGAATGAAAGAATTAAAAAATCTACAGTGAGGAGAGGGGGAGGTCGAGATCGAATCTGGGTTGGGTAATGACCATCCCGAAATGGTTTATCGGGTTCCGAAAGGATAACGGCGAGGGTCCAGTAAGGAGGTCGAGGTCGTCGATGACACGTGGCGAGTTAGGACCACGACGGGATATGAGGTATAAAAGTCCGATGACAACAAAAGAGATGCTGACTGTAGATCAATTGGGGTTTTAATGATGAAATATGTGGTGGAGATCAATTGGGATGGCATGAGAGAAGCCATCCCAGCCTTCATGACGCTGATTTTGATGCCGTTGACTTACTCCATTTCCTATGGTTTGATTGGTGGGTTTGGGACTTACGTGGTTCTGCATCTATGGGACTGGGTTCAGGGACTACTAAAAAAAATTGGCATAATTAAGGGGGAAGGGAATAAAACTGAAGCTGTTGGGGTCGATGGTGCAAATGGGCAGGCGGTTGAGGATGCAAGTAGAAAGACGCTTCAAGTTTAGCTTTTTTGGCAAAAGCTTAGAATCTGTATGCGTTCCTAGCTTTTTCATTTCTTAAATTTTCAATTTTTCGAAGTACAAAAGTTTGGAGAAATAGGAAATATAAAGCGTACATAGTTGAATTTTCGTTGCTATTTATTTTTATGGATTCAATTATATATCATTTTATAATTAGTTGAAGGTGGTGCTTTTTAAAATTATTAGTCATTTTACTAATTACAAGGACATACATATTAATTTTTTTGGGACTTAAAATAAAAGATAAAATGATATAGGACTAAAAATTAATCAATTTAAAAAATTTGGACTATCAATTAAATATCTAATTTACTTTTTTAATAGGCAAAAAAATAAAGATCCAGGACCCAAACCTCAATTGCTGTAACCGAGAGTGAAATTTTTTACCCGTCTTTAAATTAGGGCTTGATGTCAGAGCTCCAAAAAGAAACCAGGAATATCTCAAAGGACCTCATAAGCGCCGTCGTTAAAAAACTTAACCCCTTCACCTTTCAAGTCTCCGTGAGTTCCGAGCTAAGAAGGTAGTTTTGGCTTTGTCTATATTTTCTGATACGAGAGTTGAAGTTGGCCCCGGTTTGATTTGATATTATGTTCTATTTTTTCTAGATCTGATCAATGTTGCTAACTATTTTGATTTTAAATATACAATACCCATTTGTATGATCATAAATGAAAAATTAGTAGCACATTTTGTTGAAACAATACTATAACTTAACTTGATTTTGTATTGAAATGGTGAGTTGAATCAAAATTTGCCTTTGTTCAATCTTTTTTTGTTTAGATTAGTTGTTGTTCCATCTTTTTTGTTTAGATTTTTTGTTGTTCTAATTTTAAAGATTTGTTGTTGTATATGAATTATTTTAGTCTAGATCAAGTAATTGTTTATTTCAGAGTTGTTAATGAACCTAATTTTATGGTTTCAATTTTTTTGGTTCGTTAACGAGCCTAATTTTCGTTATTTTTTGGTAAATACACCTAAAAAAATCGACTCGGGGAGTTCATCTTACTGATTCTTGAATTTTTCAGGTTTTGATGGGCCAGCGCTAGGCTGTGGGTGGCGATAAGGTGCGTTGGTAGCAGCAGGAGTTGAGCTGGCTTTCCTCTAAATAATTTTTTTTCCCATTTTTTATTTGGTAATATAATAATATTTTGTACCGTTTGTTCATATTTGTGTTGATATTTCTATGAGAATAAATACATCATTTGATGGGTTTTAGGTCAAGTGTAAAGATATAATATTTTCTACCTTTTTTTGAATAGTGTACAATTGTTTTTTACCCCTTAAGCAGGGTGGATAGTCCAATAAACAAAGGAGACTTTGTCCATTTATTTTAAATGACATTTTGTTAACTTGATTAACAATGCGAGTTTATTTGATGAATTTAGACTATTTGAATTTTGTTGGACAATTTGTTATTGCTTAAGCAAGGTGAATAGTCCCATAACAAAGGAAATATCATGACAATTTTTTTAAAACAACATTTTCTTTTGTTGGGGAACGAAATTGTTTCCTTTTTGTAATTCGTACTTCGATATTTTTTGTCGTTTTATGATTATTAGCGTGCCTTCAGGAACGGGCATACCCTAGTATATATATATATATCTTCATCATTCCTCTCTCTCTCTCTCTTCGAAATTTCTCTCTCACTCTCCGATGTTCCTCTCTCTCACTCTCTCAGGTAAAATTCTCTCTTTCTCCACTATTGGTATTAGTGTGTATATTTGTGTATTAGTGTGTGTATATATGTGTGTTACTAATTGTATATGTGTGTGTATACACATGCGCGAACACACACACACACACATACACACACACATACACACACACACACATACACACATATTTTAGTTAACTACTATTTTTAAACAAACCATCCAATAAAAACATCCACACAGTTTATATATAAATGAAACTAGAAAGAAATAAAATAATCGAACACTCGGTTTAATATAATACAGTCAAATCAAAGGCTGCACAAAATGGCGGAAAAGGAATAAATAAATTAAGTTGGTCTTTCAGCCCGAATGTTTATACAGTACCTCTTATCTAGAGTACAAGAATAGAAGCGTCTGCAGTAAACCTGCATGAATCCACAACTGTTGCAGCAGACGTCTGACTCAAAGGAATTGTCATCCAAGCATCCCCGTGTTTGAACACCTCTTTCTCTCTCTCTCTCTCTCTCTCTCTCTATATATATATATATATATATATATATATATATATATATATATATATATATATATATATATAGAGAGAGAGAGAGAGAGAGGCTCTCACATACGGACCAAATTATATACATACTTCCACACGGACTCAAAAACCCAACCAATAACACTCAAAATTGACCCACCATCACTCTCTCTCCTCTCTCCTCTATTAAACCCCGACAAATAGCACTCTCTCTCCTCTGTCAAACCCCAAACAACACGCATATTATTCACCTCTATCTCCATATGGAACATAAGCCAAAATACTAAAACCTTGGCAAAACAAACCTTGTATAAACAAATGATAACAGCTGAAACTTCCACACCTTTAATATTACGCACCTTTTACAGACCACCATTGTTGTTAAGGTATGTATCCCCTTTTTTTTAATCCACCATAATTTTTTACCTGCTTTGTTTAACTCTTGAAGATAAAAAAAAAAATTATATTTTTTAAGTTATGTATCCCTTTTTTATCTTACCTGTTAAGAAAAAATGACATGTTAAGCCGGAATGATCTGCTAAAAAAACAATCATTACCTGCTTTATTTTTTTCGAGCTACACCTTTAACCATTACCTGCTTTGTTTTTATAAAAAACTAGAAAAAACATTATATTTTTTAACATCATGCTTTGTTTTTTCGGAGCTACACACCTTTAACTATTGAAGATAAAAAAAAACATTATATTTTTTAAGAAAGACTAATTATCTAGTTTTTTCGGAGCTACACACCTTCCACACTAATTATTTTTTAAAAAAGAATTACCTATTAAAAAAATAACCTGATAAGAAAGAATGACTTGTTAAAAAAAACACCATTGTTAAGAAATGTCAAACATCAAATATTTTTTAAGCAGGTCTGACAAAAATTTATTTGTTAAAAATTTATTTAAAAAAGGGATACATAAAAAATTTATTTGTTAAAAATGCTAGTGGTTGATTTTTTTGCAGTTAAATGGAGAATGATTATGATGGTGTGGGTAGTATAGGTGAGAATATTAATTTGGATTTAGAAAGTCGATATAACTTAGAAATAGCCCTTGTGGATGAAGGTGGAGACGTCCATGTTGATTTAAATTTGACGGCATCTTCCTTGGAATATTACCCTCAAGTCCCCGAGGACATCACTCCCAAATTGAGCCAGGAATTTCAATCACTAGAAGAAGTCCACGATTTTTATAATGTTTATTCCAAAGTCGCAGGCTTTATTGTTAGAAAGTGGAGCGAGAAGAAAAAACGTGGAACTAGTGAGATTATTCAGTAGGAGTATGTATGTTTTAAAGAAGGCAAGGGTACGGTGATTGCAGACCCAAGTGCTAAAAGAAAGCGAGGTGTAGTTAGAGAAGGTTGTCATGTTAGACTTGCTGTAGTGAAAGGGACAACTGGGTCATTCATAGTTAGTCAATTTATTGCAGCCCATAATCACCCATTGTCTACTCTAAGAAAAACACATCTTTTGCGATCTCACCGTAGACTTTCAGAATCTCAAAAGTGCTTAGCCCAACAACTTAGTGCTATTAACATCCCAACACATCAACAATTTAATTTTCTTGGGTTGCAGGTGGGATGTTTTGAGAACATTGGATGTACGCAAAAGGATTTGTATAATTACGAGAGGGACTTGCGAAGAGAGATGAAGGGGAATGACGTAAGTGTTTTTTTTAATATTTAAAGCACGAGCAAAGTAAAAATCCTTCTTTCACGTTCGAAATGAAGTCCGATGAAGATAGCAAAATAACACATTGTTTTTGGGCCAATGCTTCTTCAAGACGTTCATACAACTTTTATGGTGATATTGTAATATTTGATACAACGTACAACACTAATCGGTATGGTTTGATATTTTCACCATTGTTGGGTGTTAATAATCACAGTCAAACTATTGTATTTGGTTGTGTATTCTTGGGTGATGAGATGGTCGATTCATTCATATGGCTATTCAACCATTTTCTAGATGCTATGCCTGGCGGCCTCCCAAAAATGATTATCACTGATCAAGATCCGACAATGATAAAAGAAATATCACTCTCCCTTCCTACTACGTTTCATAGATATTGTAGTTGGCATATATTGATAAAGTTTTCTGAAAAGATAGACTCCATGACATATAATGATTATTATAGTGAGTTTTCGGAATGCATTTGGAATACGGAATTAAAGGAAGAGTTTGATATTAAGTGTATTCATCTCATTGAGAGGAGTGACTTGACTGACAATAAATGGCTACGCAATATGTTTGACATCCGTTCGACTTAGATTCCATGTTATGTGAATCACGTTTTCTCCATCGGCATGCCAAGTAGCCAACGAGCGGAGAGTTCTCATTCATTATTCAAAGGGTATGTGTCCAAAAAAATTCATTAGTAGATTTTATAATTCACTTTGGTAGGGGACTTCTTCAGCAACGTCATGAAGAAAAAAATTTGGACCACAAAGATCTAACGGAGAAACCGAAATTATTTTTGGAAAATGAAGTGTTATTGCAAATGGTTGACTTATATACACGGGAAGCATTTGAGAAATTTCAAGATGAGATGAGAGACTTTTCGAATTATAAATTTGAACAAGTAGATGATGAGTGCAATAAAATTGTTTACAAGGTTACTCAGAAAAAAATAGATTCGTACAAATATCAAACAATTACATATGACAAGGTGTCCAACTTTGCTACATGTACTTGTCAAAAGTTTGAAAGCTCAGGTATCCCTCGTAGACATATTTTATCGTACTTACAAAAGTTTCATGACTTTAAAGAATTGCCGACCTATTATATTTTGAAGCGAGGGACAAAAATGGCAAAACTTGGGGATGTTGTCGATGGTGGGGTAATTATAAATGATGAGAAATCATATTTCTCAAATCGGGCTCTGTTGATTTTACTTGCGTTGAATTTGGTTGATAGCTCTCACAAATGAAGACATAATGAGAGCATATACGGATGCTTTAGATGTTGCAAATGATAAAATCAATCAAATAGTTGGTTTTGTGGGATGTGTGTGGTAGTGACTGTAGAACAAACCTATTAGGAGTTCGGCCAAATGCACGGATAGAGGAAAGTTTCAATGAACCAAACAAATTATGAGCAAAGGGTTTTGGCAAAAGATTTAAAGGAGGAAAGGAAAATGCATTTCAAAAGGAAAAACAAAACAAATCTCGTTGTTGTAATGGTTGTGGTTTAATTGGGCAATCACACGATAACAGGAATTCTCCCGTTGCAAATGGGTATGCATTATGTTTTTTTCTTTAATTTTTTCGTTTAAATAATAAATGTTTTATATTGTACTTATTATGTTGTGTTTCGGTCTTATATGCAACATACAAACAAATCTGGATGGAAATGCATTCGTGACTTTGGAAAAAGATGAATATTCGACCGATGAATCCATGGATGAAGCCTCCAATGATGATATTGGAATTTGAATCATTTTAATGTTAACTGTTTGGCAGTTAATTGTTAACATTTTGTAATCTTTTGAACCTTTTGTAGGTTAACTGTTAACATTTTTTAAGCCGAATATGTTTTTTATGCATTACCTTTTGAATGCTAACTATTTACATTTTGTATGCATTAGCTTTTGAACCATTTGAATGAATTGCCTTTTATAATCTATTAACACCACTTAAACTGTTTTGAATGTTATAATTCATTCTTCAAGGTTAATAAATGTTATAATTCCTTCTTCAACTAATAAATAATTGAACACTGCAAAATATCCATTACCATTAAAACATTGTAATTCATTCATCAACGATAATAAAAAAGTAGCAACAAATACGACAATAAAAAGTACAGTCAACTAAGGCAATAAACAGGTTGTGAAACCTATGACACCAACAACGACCATAAAACAAAATAGCTTCTTCAATATCCCTCTCAACTTCTCATTTTCCGGCAATTCAAGTAGATGCACATTCCGCTCTCTTTCAATTGCAATAAACATTTTAAAATTTTCATTTTTTTCCTTCGCGATATTATTTAGTTCTGATAGTATATCAACTTGGTTCTAAAGATTTAGGAATCGTTCAGAAATTGTTGTTTTCGGGTCAATCCATTTGAAATAGCCACATGATCGCGCTTTGTAATTTGGTCATGCAACGAAACTCCTTCCTGGATTTTTCGCAGTGGTACTCAACTTGATCGGTGTTTCGTGCCCGCAATAGCACGAGAATGGCGTTTTCTCTAACCTAACGCTAGGTTTAATTTCCGAAATGAAAAAATATATATAAATAAATAAACAAATAAATATTTTACCAAGTTAAAAATAAATAAATCAACTAATAATAATTTTTTCGGACTCGGACCTGCTTAAATAAATCAACTAATAATAATTTTTTCGAACCTGCTTAAATAAATCTACTAATAAATCAAATAATAATTTCGGACCTGGTTAAAAAGTATAAATTTTTTCGGACCTGCTTAAAAAATGAACTTATTTTTTCGGACCTGCTTATCATCTAGAACTAATTTTTCAGATCTGTTTAAACATAAATTTTTAACACTTCCTTTTCTTGGTTCTTAATAAAGGTAACATGAGGTCTAAAGATATAAAAACAATACACCTTTAACCATTAAGGTCTCTTGGAATTCTGAAGATATAAAAACAATAAAAAGTTACTGTTTATATAAAAACAACAAGGAAGGATTTTTTTATCTTAACAGGTCATTTTGATCAGATAATTTTTTCGTGTTGTCACTTTGACTCCGTGTTAATTATTTTGACTCCGTTTTGTCACTTTGGGTGTTCCAAATCGATTGCATTCCTTTAGATGATAATAGGTAAAAGCAAAAAAAAAAGAGCTATCAGGTCTTTTTTAGATGATAAAACATAAATCAAAGCAAATCCAACCAAAAAACTGTACATAAACTAGAAGATTTTTACCTGAACTAGAAGAAGCCATTGAATGTTGATCTTCAATTTTGAGTCCCTAAATGTTTTTTGGTAAAGAAGGGTTGATACGGAGATAGAGGTGAATAATATGTGTGTTTTTGGGGGTTTGACAGAGGAGAGAGGAGAGAGAGTGCTTTTGGGGCAATTTTGAGTGTTGTTGGTTTGGGTTTTGAGTCCGTGTGGAAGTATGTATATAATTTGGTCCGTATGTGAGAGCCTCTATATATATAGCAAAAGAGGGGAAAAGTAGATAAACGGGTCAGAGCCCGAGTTGTGAAAATATTTTGCAAGTGCATAAATACTTTATTTTTTAAAAAATGTTTTGTCTCATATTTATATTGGTATCGTACTCCCATGAGATACCCCTCACCCCTCTTCTAATAGTGCACACCTAACGTATCCCTCAAAACATCCTAGTCAAACTACTCTGCCTAACTAATCCGTCACCCCCAACTCAGATTGTCCTAAGTAAATCGAGTACTAAGGGCTAAACTTCTCCCCAGTCTCAACACTGTGCTATGTTCGTGTGTGGGGTGTCTCGCAAAGCGAAATCGAAACAAGGATCCCGATACACTACTACTTGGCAGTGTTGATCGTCGAGATCCATTAGACCCTCGGTACACAACATATATATAAACGCACTTATATAACTATACATACATTATAATACTCACTCTTATATACATTTCATAATATACTTCCTCATTGAATCTCCCGGAATGAGAATTTATCTTTATTCATTTTAATAATATACATTCGGATAGAATCTCCCGAACTGAGATTTGATCTATATTCATTTTATCTCTTTACTCTAGCAGAGATACATATATATTTTCTTGCTCTCATACACAAGTAATGTACTATAAACACAAGTACAATAACCATCCCAACGAGTTATAACTCGAGGATGCAGTCTCATAGTGCCGATCCAACTCCGGGTTTACTCAGTATACCACGGTACCAAGACAGAATTACGCAATGGACATGGTAAACAAATACACAGTGGTAGAGGCGGCCATATTCCCCCTGTAATTGGAGTACACACATCACACTCAAACGCGGGACGAGATGATCTGGGGATATACTCACCCTACTCCTCTGTAATACCCCATAATTTTAAAGATATTTAAATTACAAAGGTGGGCGTAATTTGGTAAATTGAGGAATTACTGTGAATAGTAATTATGAAATTTATGAGTGAAATTGAATAAATTCAGAATATAAAGTAAATAGTAAATATTAGTTTGTAAGTGCCAGATTAATATTTACGTGGATTATTTTTAATTACATGACGCAAGTTGGGTAAAGCGACAAAGAAAATATTTTAAATTGGAAAATACGCATATTGAACATGTTGGGGCAAAATTAATGAATTTTAGTTAAGTACCTCGGATGGAGATTTCGACTGCGCCATTAGGTTCGGAATGGCCGAGATAGTCAAAATAGACTACCCGGGGGTAGTATTTGGGTTCCGGACATTTTTGGACTAGTAGGGGCTCGTAAACGGGTACACGAGTCATTTAACAATTGGGCATTTACCCAATTTCGGGTTTAAAGACTTAAGCAGCCCCCTTTCCCTTTCATTTCTTTCCTAAGAGAGAGAAGAGAGTAGAGAGAAGGAAGAGAAGAAGAAGAAGAAAGAAAAGAAGAAGAAGAGAAGAAAAATCCGGCCAAATTCGCGGGATTCGACTCGAGAACGTCGGATTTATTCCACAAGGCTAGTGTTTAACTTGCATATTGATTTAGTGTGTTAATTTCTCATATTGTAGTTGGTATAAAACTAAATATTTTTGGGTTGAAATTTCGTGGATCAAAGGGGTTTTCGAAAGATTAAAACGGATATAACTCGATTAATACCCAATTTGAGAAACTTGAAATTAATTGTTGGATCTGGGTTCTAGGATGATTGGAACCCTTTGAATGTGTGTATATATGGTTATTTGAGGTTGAATGATGATGAGAGAGGAGATAAAAAGCTTGGATGTGTTTTAATGGAGGTTTGGATTTTTGGAGAAGAAGGTGAATAGTGACCAACCCACTTCCGGGCTATTTCGGATAGGAAGACAACTGATTCAGCTCTCGGTCAAAACACAAAAGTTGTAGATAATTTCGATACGGTCGCGCGGGCGCCAACTGCGTATTTTTCTGATCTTTCGTCGAATTGTTATGATTTTTACAAGATGGCAGTTCCGGGGTGAAATCACCAACTCGGAAATGCACTCGGAAATTGGAAAAATAAAGGCTAGAATTATTTGGAGATAAATATTTGGTGTTCCTAAAAATAGTGTGGGGACTTCTAAATATTTTTTTTAGTAAGGCGTGTTCCTTGGTTTAGTTGAAAGTAAAATCCAAGATTTACCCAAATAGGGGTGTTCGTGAGGAAAAATACTTAAAGGGGTATTTAAGTGTGATTTGAATGTTAAATAAGGGAACATGTATTGGGGGTAGTGTTTTAATTGTGTGATGGCTTGTATTATTGTGAATGAGAATATTCAAGGTTATTGGCTATCGTTACGAGAGTTTGGAGATTATAGCCATAAAAGATTGAGAATAGATAAATAATATATATCGGTGTCGTTGGTATTGTCATCGTGCGGTGAGAAAATATCGGAAATGATGTATTGAGGATTAGTTAAAATTGATTAATGCGTAGGATATTCGAGAGATAAATATACTACGTAGAAAATTTATTATACGGGTTGTGCGTATGCTCGAATGTTATTATATACATGGGTTAAATAATTACCTATGGGGAATTATGTATAGGTGAGAGAAATACCTATAATTATAATATGGTTGTGTGAATACCAAATAGATGATATATGTATATAGGTGGAATGTGTACCTATATGATTTTTATTATGTGTATGACATACCTACCATACTTGCTATCACGGGAGGTTGACGTTCGAAAGAGGACAATCTTATCCTGTGTTGCCTTCGGGGGGATTTTAGATTTGGTACCTCAAGAACATAGGGCTGTGAAAGGCTTATTTGTGAGTTGATAAGTCCGCTGCTTATGGGAGCGTAGGTATGTGCGTGACCCGTAGGTACGTGAACTATGTTCGCCTCTAATACATGTGATTTGTATTGTTACAGTTCCAGAGTGATGTGGAACGGCTAATCCTTTTTGTACGAGATGTACTTGGATTGGATAGCAGAGTATGAGTGCACCGCAGCTGAGGCTAGGGGTGCTATATATCTATATATGTATTGCGATTAACATATATGTGTACTTGAGATAATTCACGGATGCTTAGTAAATGAGAATGACTAAGCCACTTATATTATAGTTCGGTGGATGATTAATATACTTGTTGCGTATAGTATACTGTTGATATTTATGAGATGAGATATCATATAACCTAACCTTGTATAAAATGAAAAGAATGAATAAAGTGTGATATTACTTCCGATAGATTTATATACGGATTTATATGAATTGCTAATAATAGGTTCTAATGAGAACTTTTAATAAATACGAGATGGTATAAATATGTTATGTACTGAAGGCCTAATGGATCCCGGTGATCAACATTGTCACGTTGTAGTGTATCGGGGGGGTTCCTTGTTTGGATTTCGCTTCGCGAGACACCCCACGCACGAACGTAACGTAATGTTGGGAATGGGGAGAAGTTTAGTCCTTAGTACCCGAATCGATGAGGTTTATTAGAAGATGGGTAATTACATTAGTTAGGTAGGGTAGCTTAACTAGGTTGTCTAAAATGGTATGCGCTAGTTGTGCACTGTTAGAAGAGGGGTGAGGTGTATCTCATGTGAGAGCGATACCAGTTTAAAATATGAGAAATAACATATTTTAAAATATGGATTTTATGCACTTGCTAAAATATTTTCAACAATGGGGCTTTGACCCATTTTCTCTACTTCTCCCCTCTCTTGCTATATATATATATCTATATATACATATAGGTGTCCAGACACAGGGACGCTTGGATAATAATTCATTCGAGTCAGACGTTTGCTGCAGCAGCTGTGGATGCAAGCAGGTTTATTGTAGACGCTTCCATCATTAAGATCTAGATAGGAGGTATTGTAGTCATATTCGGGCTAATGGCCCAACTGTACTAATTTATTCATTTACCGCCTTTTGTGTGGAATTCGATTTGGTTGTATTATTTGGACCGAGTGTTCGGTTATTTTACTTTATTTTATTTCAGTTGTTGCATATAAACTGTTGTCCTTATTTTATTTGGATGGTTTGGTTAAAAAGATTAGTTAATTTAAAATTTTGACGTCGGCCTAATAGGATATTAGTAATTAATTGGTTTTCGACAGTGATGTTAAGAATGAACCACATGAGACTCCTGTTTTAATTTGATATAGGAGTGATCGCCCAGTATTTTATTAGGCGGGGTGTCACAGGTGGTATCAGAGCATCAGGTTCTAGTGTCCTTAGGAATCTGTGCGGACGTACTACGCTTTCAGCGTTGCTTTTGATTTGATATAGAGCATTATGATTAGGATTGTTTATATCCTCTTGTGAGATTTCGTTCTCCTGCCATTATGTAAGATTATAGTAAATCTTTTGCGCGTTCATTCGGGATTCGTGCGCTGATTGACAAAGGGCGACCATGGAAGTCCATTGTGAGGGCCGGAGGAGACGGGGCTTAGTTAGAGCTATAAGTTGATGTTGGAAATGAGGATCGCGGTAAAGGTCATTTTCCTTGCGGCATTGTCATTGATTGCTGCAATGACTATTATAGGATAGTAGTTATAATTATCTATGCACCACTATAGTAGAGAATGGTGCTAAACTTGAATTTCCTAGTGAAGTTAGATGGGGAAAAAGATTAAGAGGTCTTTGATGAGGATCGTGCATTGAAGTTGAGCTAGGCGAAAATAGTGTAACTTCACTTCTAGGAAGTTGAAGGATCGAAAGCTTGGGCCTAGAGTTGGGTATGGAAATACCCATATGTGAAAATTTGAGGAAAATTTTTTCACTCGTTGGAGCAATGTGAAATAGTGGGAATGATGGTCACCATATATAGAGGAGCATAATATTTTGCTCATAAATTAATCTTACAGACGGTTTTAAAATTCCCGTGATTTAGAATGAAGTGAATGAAGTTTCTAGGTTATTCACATAAGAATCGGTCAGAGACCAACGGTGAATAAAGAGTGACATGGATAAGTGAAGTTAGTACCGGAGTAAGGTAGGTACAAGGGAGGAAGAGGCTTCTCCAGTGGAATGATAGACTCATTAGTAATTGGACTTATGTAGAGTGAGTTATAGTTATTTTAGTGCAAGGTGTGAAATATGCAAAAAAAAAAAAAAAAGTTGTGAGACTTTGTGATTTTAAGAGTCAAATGGGATAAAGAATCTTGGGATTCGAATTGAAATTTTGGATATAATTGGGATACGAGCTAGTTGTGATAAGCTTAATATTTATTTATGTTATAAGTAAGTGAATACTTATAGGATAAAAATCGAATATGTTTATTCGGGAAATACGGGCTAATGTTACGAGAGATATACACGATTAGCCAATTATATTGTATATATACACGAGCATATTGAGACGTATATGTGATATGTTTAAATACATATGTATGTGATTGGTATATTTATATGAAACATACCCCTCTAGTGCTATCATGGGAAGTTATGCATTTTGGGTGAGGCCCCTGGCTTGAGGAGCAGGGAGCGTATAGTCTCCAGGTCATAATGTCCATTTTATATTGTGTGATTTTTATCAGGAATGAGACGTGGTGGGTATGCTTCGTTCTCATTTCCTCGGAGGAACTATGATTGCTTCCCATTCATTGTGATTTGGTTTTTACCAAGTCGGTGCGATAGTCCGATCGCTGGTACCCAGGATGATGTGTGAGTAATTCCCTGGAAGATGATAGCATTGAGAGACTGCATCCATTGAGTTATAGCTCTGAGGGATGGTTATTTATACTTATATAGTGTGTGATATATAAGTATGGATATACTTGATGTGTATAGTATAATGTATATATATTTATTTAAGATGTGAAACATATATATACGGACATAATAACGCATGGAATGCGAGATAAATGCTGGATGAGCTCGCCTTGATTACTTGTTTAGATGAAAATTTGATGAGGAGATGTTTCATTACCATGATTTGAATACATGGGGACCTTATAGATACAATTTAAGGTATGCAGGCTTTATTATTGAGCTGTGAGTTTAAGCTCATTGTTTTTTGGGCTAAGGACTTAGTGTTAGTACAAGCGCTTGGTGGTGTGGCTCCTGGAAAGAATTAAGAGTTTTGACCACATTTTTGTCGATAGGAGAGATGGGATTATCCGAGTGGCATATTTGAACTAGCGAACCTCCACGACCGACAAAGTTAAGTAATAGTGTATAGGAGGGGTTCCTTGTTTGGATTTCGCTTGCGAGACGCTCCACGCATGAACTTTAATGACGTCGGGAGTGGAGAGATGTTATATAATGCAAGGATGCTAGTTTTGACGATAAGTCACCTAGTGTAGAGCAAACACTATCGAGTGAGATCCGTTTGATGGCGGTATAATCATATAGAGTTATAAGTGCTATGGAGAAGCACTGAAAATTATTCTCTCATCGCAAGTATGTGGGTGAGTTAAGGTGAAGGAAATCGATTTGAGACGTTTATTCAGGCCTTGAATAGAAGGAAAATTCAGAGGAAATACATTTTGGGTATAATGTTCATAGCGCTTTTGCAGAAAGTAGGTGCCCAATTAGTTAGATTTTGCATTTCACTAAGATGGAAGGATATAGTGGTAGAAGTACGCTGGTAGGTTAACGAGGTAAAATTTAGAACATCCCGTTGGTGTCCCTTGGACCTTTATATCTCGATGACCGACGATGCAAGGGAGTAGTGTAACGGGAGGGTTCCTTGTTTGGATTTCGCTTTGCGAGACGTCCCACGCATGAAACCGAGCAAATGTCAGAAGTTGAGAAAGGTCTTGGGCACTAGGGAAATATTTAGAATAGTACTCATATTACGTGTGTTAGAGACACCTTAATCTTAAGACTACCACGAAGTAAGGGCAATAAGGCACTAATATACGAAGACTATTGCAAGATAACCACAAGAAGATCGATGGGATAATCTTAAGAAGGATTGAATTTCCAAGTATCGGGTGAATTAAATTTCGAATTATTCGGGTTAAGGGATACCCATGTGTTAGTACCAGGCCAATGAAATGAGGCCCATTATGTAGAGTGAGTGTGATGTATCAAAACGTTTGCAATGGTGGTGCATATATGCACGGATGATAGGGGGTATGGGTACCCTGATTAGTAAATCCCAAAAATGTCCGAGATTGAAAGATGTGAAAATATATATGTATAATATATGCCTGAAGGGTGTCTATAAACAAGGTTAAACGGTATAGCGTATTGAATGTCGTGCGAGAATGATGATAATGCAAACATTTATGTGAAACGAGAGCTAACACACCCGAGATGGGATTGAAAGGTTGTGGAAAGTCATTTAAAAAAAGTACCTCTTAATGAAAAGGTTACCCAATTTATTGTGAGAAAGTGGAGCGGGGTCTTACTCAAGCGAGTATTGAAGAGTGGCTTGCGCGTGACTGTATGGTTAGCATACTCCAAGTAAATAAGGAGTGTATGTAGTACCAAATTCCGGAAAAGTATATGATAGTTAATACTTTAATTATTCGGCATAGGGAATATACCTTGTAGATTACAAGAGAGATAGTAATCTGAATATTTATATAATACGTAGCGATGAGAATAAAACACATATGAGAAGTGTACAATTAGGATGGGAATATGCCTATGAATCTTAATAGGATGTGTGTATGCCTATTATGTGATATTATTATTAAGAGCACTAATGGGTGATAACCCCGGGGGTGAAAGAACATTATTGATTAAGTGCGCTAATGGGTGTTAACCCGGGGTGCAGGATTAATATATATATGTATAGGGATGATGTGACTATATGTGTATATATATGGATTTACGAATATTTCTACTGTGTGAGACTAGTAGATATGGTATTAATAATAAATACTTTACGCTAAGTGGTCTTAACAAAAAGGGTGCAAGATTAGGGAAAATATATAGAGATGATGAGACTATATATATGAGCATACGCCTTGAGATGGGTGGAATACAGTGAGAGACCATTGTGTTAGGCTATATCTAAATTTGGTTAAGCTAGGATGTAATGTATATACCGATCCTAGAGTAGTGGTACAGGCTATATCTGAATTTCGAGGACGAAATTCTGTTGTAAGGGGGGAAGTATGTAATACCCCGTACTTTTAAAGATATTTAAATTACAAAGGTGGGCGTAATTTGGTAAATTGAGGAATTACTGTGAATAGTAATTATGGAATTTATGAGTGAAATTGAATAAATTCAGAATATAAAGTAAATAGTAAATATTAGTTTGTAAGTGCCAGATTAATATTTACATGGATTATTTTTAATTACATGTCGCAAGTTGGGTAAAGCGACAAAGAAAATATTTTAAATTGGAAAATACGCATATTGAACATGTTGGGGCAAAATTAATGAATTTTAGTTAAGTACCTCGGATGGATATTTCGACTGCGCCATTAGGTTCGGAATGGCCGAGATAGTCAAAATAGACTACCCGGGGGTAGTATTTGGGTTCCGGACATTTTTGGACTAGTAGGGGTTCGTAAACGGGTACACGAGTCATTTAACAATTGGGCATTTACCCAATTTCGGGTTTGAAGACTTAAGCAGCCCCCTTTCCCTTTCATTTCTGCCCTAAGAGAGAGAAGAGAGTAGAGAGAAGGAAGAGAAGAAGAAGAAGAAGAAAGAAAAGAAGAAGAAGAGAAGGAAAATCCGACCAAATTCGCGGGATTCGACTCGAGAACGTCGGATTTATTCCACAAGGCAAGTGTTTAACTTGCATATTGATTTAGTGTGTTAATTTCTCATATTGTAGTTGGTATAAAACTAAATATTTTTGGGTTGAAATTTCGTGGATCAAAGGGGTTTTCGAAAGATTAAAACGGATATAACTCGATTAATACCCAATTTGAGAAACTTGAAATTAATTGTTGGATCTGGGTTCTAGGATGATTGGAACCCTTTGAATGTGTGTATATATGGTTATTTGAGGTTGAATGATGATGAGAGAGGAGATAAAAAGCTTGGATGTGTTTTAATGGAGGTTTGGATTTTTGGAGAAGAAGGTGAATAGTGATCAGCCCACTTCCGGGCTGTTTCGGATAGGAAGACAACTGATTCAGCTCTCGGTCAAAACACGAAAGTTGTAGATAATTTGGATACGGTCGTGCGGGCGCCAACTGCGTATTTTTCTGATCTTTCTTCGAATTGTTATGATTTTTACAAGATGGCAGTTCCGGGGTGAAATCACCAACTCGGAAATGCACTCGGAAATTGGAAAAATAAAGGCTAGAATTATTTGGAGATAAATATTTGGTGTTCCTAAAAATAGTGTGGGGACTTCTAAATATTTTTTTTAGTAAGGCGTGTTCCTTGGGTTAGTTGAAAGTAAAATCCAAGATTTACCCAAATAGGGGTGTTCGTGAGGAAAAATACTTAAAGGGGTATTTAAGTGTGATTTGAATGTTAAATAAGGGAACATGTATTGGGGTAGTGTTTTAATTGTGTGACGGCTTGTATTATTCTGAATGAGAATATTCAAGGTTATTGGCTATCGTTACGAGAGTTTGGAGATTATAGCCATAAAAGATTGAGAATAGATAAATAATATATATCGGTGTCGTTGGTATTGTCATCGTGCGGTGAGAAAATGTCGGAAATGATGTATTGAGGATTAGTTAAAATTGATTAATGCGTAGGATATTCGAGAGATAAATATACTACGTGGAAAATTTATTATACGGGTTGTGCGTATGCTCGAATGTTATTATATACATGGGTTAAATAATTACCTATGGGGAATTATGTATAGGTGAGAGAAATACCTATAATTATAATATGGTTGTGTGAATACCAAATAGATGATATATGTATATAGGTGGAATGTGTACCTATATGATTTTTATTATGTGTATGACATACTTACCATACTTGCTATCACGGGAGGTTGACGTTCGAAAGAGGACAATCTTATCCTGTGTTGCCTTCGGGGGGATTTTAGATTTGGTACCTCAAGAACATAGGGATGTGAAAGGCTTATTTGTGAGTTGATAAGTCCGCTGCTTATGGGAGCGTAGGTATGTGCGTGACCCGTAGGTACGTGAACTATGTTCGCCTCCAATACGTGTGATTTGTATTGTTACAGTTCCTGAGTGATGTGGAACGGGTAATCATTTTTGTACGAGATGTACTTGGATTGGATAGCAGAGTATGAGTGCACCGCAACTGAGGCTAGGGGTGCTATATATCTATATATGTATTGCGATTAACATATATGTGTACTTGAGATAATTCACGGATGCTTAGTAAATGAGAATGACTAAGCCACTTATATTATAGTTCGGTGGATGATTAATATACTTGTTGCGTATAGTATACTGTTGATATATATGAGATGAGATATCATATAACCTAACCTTGTATAAAATGAAAAGAATGAATAAAGTGTGATATTACTTCCGGTAGATTTATATCCGGATTTATATGAATTGCTAATAATAGGTTCTAATGAGAACTTTTAATAAATACGAGATGGTATAAATATGTTATGTACTGAAGGCCTAATGGATCCCGGTGATCAACATTGTCACGTTGTAGTGTATCGGGGGGGTTCCTTGTTTGGATTTCGCTTCGCGAGACACCCCACGCACGAACGTAACGTAATGTTGGGAATGGGGAGAAGTTTAGTCCTTAGTACCCGAATCGATGAGGTTTATTAGAAGATGGGTAATTACATTAGTTAGGTAGGGTATCTTAACTAGGTTGTCTAAAATGGTATGCGCTAGTTGTGCCCTGTTAGAAGAGGGGTGAGGTGTATCTCATGTGAGAGCGATACCAGTTTAAAATATGAGAAATAACATATTTTAAAATATGGATTTTATGCACTTGCTAAAATATTTTCAACAATCGGGCTCTAACCCATTTTCTCTACTTCTCCCCTCTCTTGCTATATATATATATATATATATATATATATATATATAGGTGTCCAGACACAGGGACGCTAGATAATAATTCATTCGAGTCAGACGTTTGCTGCAGCAGCTGTGGATGCAAGCAGGTTTATTGTAGACGCTTCCATCATTGAGATCTAGATAGGAGGTATTGTAGTCATATTCGGGCTAATGGCCCAACTGTACTCATTTATTCATTTGCCACCTTTTGTGTGAAATTCGATTTGGTTGTATTATTTGGACCGAGTGTTCGGTTATTTTACTTTATTTTATTTCAGTTGTTGCATATAAACTGTTGTCCTTATTTTATTTGGATGGTTTGGTTAAAAAGATTAGTTAATTTAAAATTTTGACGTCGGCCTAATAGGATATTAGTAATTAATTGGTTTTCGACAGTGATGTTAAGAATGAACCACATGAGACTCCTGTTTTAATTTGATATAGGAGTGATCGCCCGGTATTTTATTAGGCGGGGTGTCACATCCTCAAGCCAGGGGATTCACCCACATCGTGCAACCTCCCTAGATCACACTGGAGAAAATATATAATTTGGCTGTTCCAACCCTACGCCAAAGGAAAGCCCGTGGAAATCAACCTCTAAGATACACATATACCAATCACACATTGATATATATTTATTTGTAACATATAATACATACTATAATAACATCATATATATATATATATATATATATATATATATATGTACATACAATTGTCTCTCCTCAAATGTATATATGGATATAATTACCAATCTCATAATGATATTTAAGTATTCCCTTACATAAATATATCAGACTTTGATCACTGTTAGGGATTTCTATACTCTCCAAGTATCCCAATTCATAACCATATAATAAGTATACTACTTATATCAAGCCTATAAGCCCAAATTTCCATCCTAATCATATCCTAGGACTTTACTCCAATTCAATCAGTCCATCATTATCCCATCGGTAGAAATATACCTGCGTACGCTTTCCAAATAATTTTCCCGAAAGTGTTTCTCTCTTCCTAAACATTTGCGAGATCTAGGTCCCAAATTAACCTCTTAAATGACCCAAGGTCAATTCACCACTCCTTAAGTCCATTAGGACATAACCCTCTATAGTAATCTAATTTAGAAAGCCCTTAAGCTTTGAACTCAAAGAGGAAAAGGAATATCAATCTCCAAAATCTTAGGCTGAAAACAGAGTACCGATCGATCGGTCCTGGACCCCCGGTCGACCGCGATTTGCAGATGAACCTAAAAAACAAACCAGTAGAACCTTTTTTATGGACACGGTCGAGCGGCCATAGGGGCGCGGTTGACCGGTCATACCAGGCCCTCGAAAACCTGTTTTCCAAAATGCCTAAAACCAACCCCAAACTCCCTTTTTATGGCCTCAAATCTACACCAACAACACTATATTCATATAATAATGGACTTCTAACTAATACATCAATAAATTTGGAGGATTAAACCAATTTTCTTAGATTTGTCCCTAAAAACCCATTAAACCTTAGTTTCCTCATTTCCCCCAATTCAATTCATTTCTTCACTCCATTTACATCGTTTTAACACTAAAAATCATTAAGAATTTACATTACGTCAATATGTAAACTCATACTCAAAGTTTCAAAATTTATTTTAAGGGTTCTAACCCAAAATTATATAGTTTACCAACTATAATATGATATATATGCACAAAATGAAATAAAGAAAGTACACACTTTCCTGGAGGATAATATTCGACGACCTCGAGTCGAATCCTACGGAGTTTGGCCGAAATATCCCATTTCTTCCTCTTTTCTCTTTTCTCTCTTCCTCTCCTCTCCTCTCTCTCTTTTCTCTTTTTCTTTCCTTTCTCCCACTCTCTCGTGTCTTATGTATGAGAGAATAAGGGTGTATCCCTTTAAAATCCAAAAATGACTTATTTACTCAATTATGAGTCTCTACTGGTCCAAAAATTTCCAAAACTCAATTACAACCCCCGAATACTCTATTCTGACAATCTCGGCCATTCTGAAACCAATAGTACAATTGAAATCCCCATCCGAGTCACTTAATTGCAATTTACTAATTAAACCCCCAACACATCTCAATATGGGTTTTCCAATTAAAATATTTATCCTTTGTCTTTTTACCCAACTGTGACATGTAATCAGAATAATCAAACTCATCTACTTAGTCTCAAAGTAAATGAAACATACACCGGTAATAATCAAGTGTTCATGAATCCCAAAATTACTATTCAAAGGATTTCCCTTAATCTCTAAATTACGCCCACTGATGCAATTTTATTATCCCCAAAAGTGCGGGGTGTTACACTATGCTGGATAGTAAGCTATCAAATAAATGACTTAGAATAGTGCAAGTCTCACGATTAGCATGTAATCATCAAATTAATCCCTCCGCTATTTAGGAACTGCTTCGCTAGACACAATGATCTCAGTCGAGCAATAATGCAAATTAGTTTGTGTTTCACCCTACTATGTGCAAAAGTGGTAAACATAAAGCACATTAAATCTGTGAAATTAACTTCAGTCGAGGCAGTTTGTGTAATAGAGAAATAATTTCCTCCATTATTCTTTGATATTCGCATCCATCTACTTGTGCATTTATGCTACGAGGATTTGTTATGTTGTCCCGTTAGGTATCACTAGATGTATCCTTTTGAGAACTTAATGAAAACTTTCAATGATTATTTAAAGAATGCACGGTATATTATAGGGGTAATTGCTGAAGAATATGTTAATGTCGAATCATTGCTATACGCTCGGGAACATATGCCATAACAAGAGGTAAGGATCTTCAATCCTCATAAAAATTGAGTGATAGAGTAACCTGATGATTTTGAGGATGAATTGCCTTTTGGGAACCCTAAATAGGTGAAACATATAAATCTATAATACGAGCAAGCATCTCGTTATGTCTTCGAATCGCAAGATGGAGTCGAAGATTGGAGAGAGTAAGTATCAGCTGACTTATTCTTGTTTGATTATATGTATTTCATATATTATGATCTAAACTCTACAATTTACTCGTAGCAAGTACGAGGATGAAATTTCCCACAATTAAAAGAGAAATTACACTACAAATGATTTTAGGTCATGAGTATCAAGAGAGGTAATTCTCACCTCTTATGTGTAAATATATTTATTCAAGTGTGGTAAAAACATGCTCTAATAGAAATTCATTAACAAATGCAAATTCTAAAAACAGATGGTGTCTCTTCAAGGCATGCCTAACAAAAGGTTATAATTTTCATGCGAAAGAGTTTAAGAAATTCCGCACCAACCATTATGATTTCATTTCATATCCATATAAGGAAAATCTTTTTGAAGCAAAACATTAGAATTTCAATTTATACCTTAACTACCTGTGTCACTAGAAAAATCAATAAAAATAAAAATGATAGAGTGTTAACCTATTATGGGATAATACACAATTCCTATAACTCGATTACTTAGATTTCACAGAAATTGTATTCTATTATGATTAGGTAAAGATGGAGTATACTACTAATGCTTAAAAAGTTTATCCTAAATCCAAACTTGTTGTGGTAGATTGAGTATCATAACCCTAATTTGAAGGATCTTTTAGTTGATTTAGATGAAGATTGAGTATGAAAATATTATTTTATCCTTGTCAATCTTATTTGTATCCTATTACGATATTGATATTGTATTAGCGCTTTACTTTTATTTATGAACATTTATTTTGACGTATGAATGTTTAGTTTGATTTAGGAATGTTTAATATGATTTATGAATGTTTAGTTCGATTTACGAATGTTTATTTTGATTTATTAATGTTTAATTTAATTTATGAATGTTTAATTTGATTTATGAATGGTTAATTTGATTTACAAAAGTTTAATTTTATTTATGAATGTTTAGGGGCGTAAACACCTTGCACGTGACACTCGGTTTAAGAATAGAGTTTCATAAGTATGCGATTTCATCAAATTGGCCCAACTCAATTTCCACGTGTTCATGTACATGTACATTTGATAATTTGTTTCACTTATGAAGTATTCATAAAATGAAGGAAAATTAACGTCCCACATGGGACAAAAATCAACATTATTGATATATTTAAAATTTGGTAACTCTAAGTTAGTGATGAGGTTGTTCTATTCTCAAAATTGTCTTTTGACAAAACTCAAGGACATCACTTTATAGGAAATTTCAATTTTTGAAAATGAAAAATCTCATAACCAACTTTGAGTTTCCAAATTTTGAGGATATCAGTAATGTTGATTTTTATCCCATGTGGGACATTAATTTTCCTTCATTTTATAAAGGCTGTATCAATGAAACTAATCAGAAAATGCACATCTATAGGAATGCACGGGGATTCTAGGATCAATTTAGTCCAATAATAAACTCAAAAGACTCTATTTGATGGCCTTCTTGGATCACGAGAACCAAGTATTCTTTACTTTAATTGACATTTTTATCCATTTGATACGCATAATCGTTTAAATGTCTTCTTCCTATATAGTCACAGTTAGGATTGAACACCTCAAATGTGACTAACAGACTTGTAGCAACTGACTACATAGTTGCACGACTCCCAATTTGAGAATAGGACCAAAATTTGCAAATAGGCACGCTTAAGCTTGAAAACGTGGTGCTAGTGGGTAAAAATCTCGAATAGCGCCCAAATTCCCTGCAAGGGCCGTAAACACCTCGCACATGACCAACGTAACTCGTATCACTGAATGCATAGTAGTGGAACTCTTAGTTTGAGAATAGGACATAAATTTGACAATAGGCACACTTAGGCTTCTAGTGGGATAAAATCCCAAACACCCCACAAGGGGCACACACACCTTGCTTGTGATCAATGTAACTCGTAGAATCTGACCGCGTAGTCACGGGACTACCGGTTTGAGAATAGGATAAAAATTTGAAAATAGGCACACTTAGGGTTTAAAACGTGCCACTAATGGGGAAAACCCCGAACTGCCCACAAACGGCCCGCACGATCACCTCACATGTGACCAACTTGCAGCAACTGACCACGTAATCATGTGACCCTTAGTTTTAGGATAGGATTGAAATTTGCTAATAGGCACACAAACTTGAAATGTGCTGCTAGTGGGAGAGAATCCTGAACAACCTCCAAACGGCTCCCCAAGGGGCACGAACATCTCACGTGTGACTAACAAAACTCGTAGCAACTGACCACGTAGTCCCGAGACTCCAAAATTGAGAATAGGATCGAAACAATAGGAATACTTAAGCTGGAAAATGTGCCAGTAGTGGGCGAAAACGTGCTGAATAGCTCCCAAATAGCTCTATAAGGGGCACAAACACCTTCTAGGTGACCAACATAATTCCTAGAAACTTATTGCACAGTCATGGGACTCTTAGTTAGAAAATAAAACCAAAATTTGCAAATAGGCACACTTTATCTTGAAAATGTGCTATAGAGGGGAAAAACCCTGAAGAACCCCTAAACGGCCCGACAAGAGGCACAAACACCTCGCATGTGACCAATGTAACTCGTAACAACTAATCGCATTATCGTGGGACCTTTAGTTTTTAGATTAAGACCTAAATTTTCAAATAGGCACAGTTAGGCCTAAAAACGTGCTTCTAGTGGGCAAGAATCCCGAGCAGACCCCAAACGTCCCCACAAAGGCCACCGACACCTTGCACATGGCCAACGTAACTAATGGCAACATACTGCATAGTCGAAGGATGCCTAATTAGAGAATATAACTAAAATTTTCAAATAGGCAAACTTAGGCTTCAAAAACTATAGATAATGGGAGAAAACCCCGAACACCATTCAGACTGCCATGCAAGGGGAACAAACACCTCGCATGTGACCAAACTCACAGCAACTGATCACATAGTCGTGGAACTCTTGGTTTGATTATAGAACCAAAATTTGCAAATGGACACATTTAGGCCTAAAAATGTGCTGCTAGTGGGCAAAAATCACAAACAACCCCTAAATGACCCCGTAAGGGGCATGAACACCTCGCAGGTGACCAACGTAACTCGTAGAAAGTGATCGCCTATTTACATGACTCCCAGTTTGAGAATAAGACTGAAATTTTCAAATAGGAACACTTAGGCTTAAAAATGTACTGTTCGAGGGCAAAAATCCTAAACAACCCCCAAATTATCCCACAGGAGGTACAAACACCTTGCATGACTAATGTAACTCGTAGCAATGAGCCTCATAATTTTAGGACTGTCGATATGAGAATATGAATAAAATTTGATAATATGCACACTTAGGCTTAAAAATGTGATATTTGTGGATGAAAACCCCGAACAGCCCCCAAATGGTCCCACAAGGAGCACAAACATCTCGCATGTGATGAAATTAGTTTATAGAACCTTACCGCATAGTCACGAGACTCCCATTTTAAGAATATGATTGAATTTTGCAAAATGGGCACACTTAGAGTTTAAAATGTGCCGCTAATGGGCAAAAATGTCAAATAACCCCCAAATGGTCCCATAAAGGGCACGAACACCTTGCATGTGACCAACATAACTCGTAGAAACTGATCGTATAATTACAGGACTCCCGATTTAATAATAGGACCAAAATTTTCAATTACAAACACATAGGATTGAAAGCCTGCTACTAGTGGGAAAAAAACCTAAACAGCCCCAAATAGTCCCGCAAGGCATACACACCTCGCACGTGACCAACGTAACTCGTAGGAACTGTTCGCATAGTCGCGGGACTCCCATTTTGAGAATATGATTGGATTTTGAAAATAGGCACACTTAGGCTTGAAAACATGGTGCTAATGGGTGAAAACCATAAACAACCACCAAATGACCTCGTAAGGGGCTTGACCACATCGCATGTGACCAATTTAACTGGTAGAAAGTGACTACGTAGTCACAGGACTCTAAATTTGAGAATAGGACCGAAATTTGAAAATAGGCACACTTAGGCAATCAACGTGCTGCTAATGGACAAAAATCTCAAACAACCATAAACAGCCCCACAAGGCGCACGAGCACCTCGCATGTGTTCAATGTAACTCATAAAAATGATAGTGTAGTCGTGGGACTCCCGATTTGAGAATAGGACCAAATTTTTTAAATAGGCATACTTAGGCTTTAAAATGTGCCACTAGTGGGTGAAAATCTCGAGCAACCCCTAAGTGGCCCTGTAAGGGGCACGAACATCTCGCATGTGATCAACGTAACTCATAGCAGTTAATCGCATAGTCGCTCCTAGTTTGACAATAGGATCAAAATTTACAAATAGGCACACCTAGGTTCGAAGACGTGTCACTAATGGGTAAAAACACAAAAAATCCTCAAAATGGACCCACAAGGAGTACGAACACTGTGCAAGTAATCAACGTAACTCGTAGCAACTGACTGTATAGTCGCGTGAATTCCAATTTTAGAACAAACACTACGCATATTTTTTCTAAAAAATATGGTCACGGACATAAAGTGTGGCCATATTTAGTATTGTTTTTGTAAATATATTATCACGGTTTGGGGTCGCGACCACATTGAACCATGTATTAAATATTGGTCACAGCATAGGTTTGTGACCACAATGAACCATGTGTAGAAGATGGGTCACAGATTAGGTTCGTGAACACATTGAACCATGCGTAGAAGATGGTTTATGGCTTACGTTTGTAGTTACTGCTTCAAAGATGGTAATTCCCCTTATTCGTGACTAAAAATCCATATACTCGCCAAACTCAGGTCCGTGACTGTGTCCTTTGGTCAGGGACCAAGTCCATGATAAAAGATTTTTGTCACGGATTGGATCTGTGACTCAAAGGCTTGGTCATGGCTTGAATCTGTAACCATCTTCCTATTTTGGTGTAATGTATCGAGTTAGAATTTTTGGAATATCTATCAAACTTAAAATCTGAGTCAGTGTACCCAATGGGTACCATTCTCTATGCTTGGTAAACTAGCATATATTTTTATTTCTTTTTCAGTTACTTAAGTATACACTTTACCACAATCCATCATTTTTCCTAAGGGTTAAACTAATATCTACTAACCATGATAATAAGAAATGAGATATTAATGTAGTGTATAAAAAGCATACATAAGGATCCTAAACTTTAAATCATAATGGATACCATTTACCTTATCCATCTCATCAGGTGTCTTAGAACACCAATCCTAAGATAGATATATTCCATATATGAAAAGGGAGGAACCCTTTCTAATAATATTGCATGTTAAACCTAGAAAGAATGGAAATGATTTAAGTCACTTGTGATAAGACTAAAATCTTATTCTTTATATCTCTCATAAGAATAATCCTAATAATCCCATTAGCTTCTAAACTCAAAGATCATCAATGTAATTATAATGAGCCTATTCATGATAAAGATGAAGATCTTTGGCATAAAGGTTTGAATTCTGATATGGAACACGACATGCCTTTAAGGTCCCAACCTTCCCCTCCACCCATCTATTCCTCTTATAAATATTTGCATCCTATGTGTTTTATTCATTTCGGTGGATCTACAAGATTCTATATCTTATTAGAATGCATAGATTCCATATTAGAACTCATAGCTTTAAGTTAAAGATCTGCATGTTTGTCTTAGATAGGCTTATTGTAATTACACGGACCATCTTCAAGTTTAAAAGGTACCTTATCATAATACTCAACTAATAATATAAACTATTTAAGTTGGCGTACAAACTTCTCATTACAATGAGGTAGTACATGTGCTAGTGCACTTATGTCAAAATGTTGTGTTGTTTCATCTTGCACTGGTGGTGTTAAAGAAACTTATTGGTTCCCTCTCAACTATTTAAGAAAAACTTTACTCATGGGTTTATGATCTTTCTTGTAATCATCTTCCATAAATAGAGCATTGGTTCTAAAAGTGACTTTCTAATCCTTATGAGCACATAATAAGTAACCCTTAGATTCCATAGGATAACCTACAAAGAAACACACTTCTACTATTGATTCTAACTTTTTAGGATATTTCTTCATTGCATGTGTTGGACTACCCCATATTGGATTATGTTTTGATACCGATTTTTTGCCCAATCAATAATTCCTTTAGTGTAGTAGATTCCGCCTTCGAAGGTTCCATGTTCATTAAATAAGTGGTCATTTCCAAATCATGTCCCCAATAGGAATTTAGGTAATTTGTGTTAGTCATCATGGATCTAACTATATATAAAAGAGTCATATTCCTCCTTCCACTGCACCTTTATGCTCAGGAATAACATGTGTGGACAACTGGGATGTGATTCCTTGATCTTATAAATGCTACCTAAACTCCCAAATAATACTCTCTACCACGATCATATCATAGTGTCTTAAACTTTTACCTTGAAGCTTTTCCACTTCTGTACTATAAACTTTGAATTTATCAAAGGCTCAAGACTCGTGGTTTATTTGGTAAAGCACTCGAACCATAAGTAGTCATATATGAAACTTATAAAATACTCAAATCCCCCCTCTTGCTCAGGTTGTCATCATCCCACATAGACCATATTGAACCAATTATAATGAGTTTTTGGATCTATAGCCCTTGGCCTAAAATGGACTTTTGGTTATTTTACCTTCTAAATAGGACTCATAAACTAGAAGTTCATCCACGTTCAATGATCTTAATTTCCCACTTTCTACAAGTGTACAAATCATTTTTATATTAATACGGCCCTCGTGTAAGTGCCAAAGATACATTTGGTTCACTAAGGAGGATTCCTTTCTCCTTAAATTGTATCCAATTGAATTATAAAAATTATTAATTTATTTTTTTGGAGATATATGATTCATAATATAATGATTATCAACTAATGTACCCAGACAAATAAATATTTATTTTTCTTAATAACCACACTTTTATTAAAAGAAACTAAATATTTATAAAAGACTAAGCAAGAAACTGAAATCGAATTCCTTCTAATGGAAGGTAAATAAAGATAATATTCTAAAAGTAAAATTCTATCACAACTAAGGTTAAAAATTATCTCCAATAGAAACTACTGCTACTTTTGTAGAATCTCCCGTAGACATATAAATCTCACAATCACTAAGCATCTAGTTTTCTAGAACCCCAACAAAGAATTTCATATATGATTAGTGTCTTCCGTATATACACACCATGTACCAATAGTACAAACCATAAAACATGATTGAATGATAAGTGAATTAAATATACTTGTGTTGTTCTATTTTTTCAGGTAATTGGATAATTCTTCTTCAAATTTTAAGAGTTATTATTATGGAAACATTTGCCCTTTGGCTTTTTTCACACCTCTCTCAGATCCATGAGCTTCCGGAGGGACCATAACCTGTTAGAGTGACTTTTTCTACTTCTTATTCCCTATAAACTTATATGTAGAATCTTTTCAGCAACACCCTCAGCTACTTATATTTCTTTAAGTAGTTTTGCCAAGGAGGAAGAAATTTTGTTCCGAGTGTAATTTCAAGCCGAATTGTTTAAAGGACTTATGTAGTGACTTAAGAATAATATCAACTTAAGTTTTTCCATTAATTTTTTCTCCTAGGATTTTAAGCTCATTGTCTGTGTCTAAAATTGGTATGATGATTAGGATGAGTCTTGTATTAATCACACCAATTCACTTTCCATGGAATTGGGAAGATCAAGTGTTTTATCCTGAAGTACCCAACATCGATCGCGGTATGATTTGGCTTCCCACAATGAGAGAAAATGGGTCAGTTCTCTACGGGACTGAGTTAAGACTATTGGATCTTTATATCTCAATTGACTTAAATTTTTCATAGTTGGTCGAGAGGTTTAACTTGATTCTAGGGGTGTCATGTCTTTGGTTAGGGTAAGGTTTCGAGTATTATTAACCACCAATAAAGTAAAAAAGATATAAGCCAGATAGGGATGAGAGAAAAAGAAAGACATAAAAGTTTTTTACCTGGTCCAGCCCAGTAAGGAGCCTACATCCACTGTTGCAATGCACTAAGTATTAGTGTTTGACTACAAGCCTCTCAATAACTCTATGGGTTTTTAGGGTAAACTATTTTTCAGTTGTCCTTTAGCTGAAGGGTGTAGTGAGATATTTATAATAATAGGGAGAAGAAGAGGTGTAATACCTTTATACATTAGGTATTTACACCTTTACACTATAATTAACATTAGTGTATTTATTCACGTACATGTGTATTGTGACTGCTGAAATCCTCACATATATCTGTTCACCTAGCTGATTGTTCATATTCCTAAGGGTGGTCATCCATTATGCCAACCAAAGTGAATGATTAGGCCGACCACTTTTATCTATTAGCTTGGGTCCACTGATTATGATGATTGGTGTCATATTTTTATTGATCCACCTGGCATGGTTATTTTAGGTTACAACAAAATTCCCCAATATTTCATTCTTAATTGGAGTGATTAGTGACTTAAAGGATGGAGTATTATCTGTTAGGATTTGTTTATCTTTATGAAAGTTTTTAGTTGGATGCCTACCTCTGGGAGTTTGCAAATTTCTAACTATCATTCCTTTGGCCAATTGCAATTTTGTAAATACTGGAAAAAATAGTAAACTATCTCGGGGTATACTGGTCATTTTCTTTTTTGGGAACTAACATGTCGTCGAAAGATAAAGTGTTGGTACATTTAATCATTTCACTCCTTCTAACTAATGGGAGATCACTAAGTCATATAAAATGCCAGTTCCCTCCCTTGTTCTTCTGACCTTGACTTTCAAACTCTTGGCTTCCCTCCCAAGATTTTTCTTTCTCCATTTGTGAGAGTTGTTGTTGTTGTTTCCTTTTAACTCTAAGAACCATTTTCCTCTCTGTTTTTCTTTCTTTTTGGTCAAAAAAATGGTGTATATTATTGATCAGGGCTCCTTGTAGGTATTTAGGGCTAACTATAGGATTCCTGATTAGGTAAAAACAAAGATGCTAACAGGACCTTGTGAACTATGTGCATTCGATGAGGGTCACTAGATTCCCATTATTTTTATGATTTAGTGTGGGGTGACATTCCTTCTAAATCATTTATTTTTAGAATATTGTCGGTATTTTGATGTGGTCCCAACACAAGTGGGTCTCAATACTTAGAGAGTAGTTAATGGAGTAAACCATATTAATGAGCGGTTTGGGACCAATATAGGAATAAATAAGTTAATGTATTGTTATAGTTGGAGAACCACTAATGAGATATTTATTACTTAAAGACAATATTCTTAATAGAGACCTACTAGTAAATTTTCCTGATTCCAATAAGCATTATTGGGATCATGGGTTGCTAGTTAAATATTGGAAGTGTTCCCCTCTTCCTGAGGGTGAAGAACATAATGGTACCTATTTCCCTTGGGAGGGCCAAGGTATAGGTCGTCATTTGAACTTTCTTGTACATTTTATACCTTTTTGTTCGTTCATTTAATTGTGTTATTGACTGTAGTTTTTGTCTTTTTATTTTAAAGAGAAGAAGAAAAAGGATATGTCTCATGTCTCAAAGGTTAATTTTGCTAACCTACAAAATATTTGGTCCATCCAACAGAGGATAAGTGAAGCTCATCCTTGTTATGTATCTGTTCTTCTTAGCTACCATAGCTCAATCACTTCTTTTGTTGCTCTCCCAATCGAAGGAATTCCATTAGCCCCCATTAATTTAGATGACCCAACTTCTTTATCTTCGGAAGCTAATCCTGAATCCCCACCCCAAGCAAAAATGAATTTCTTTGCTGAGGGAACTTGTTCATCTTTTGAATCCTTGGACATTGTCCTCTTGTCGACCAACATATATTCATCGAAAATAGTTAAGAGGAATATTCCCAACCTTATTGCTAGCTCCAAGTCCCCTCCTCCCATCGAGAAAAAGTCTGATGGTGGGGGATATAAGAATCTTATTGTTGTCAAATCTTCTCATGTGAAAAATCATATGCCTCACATTAAGAGGCTGAAGAGGGGTGCAACCCCCACGCTAGAGTTGGCTGGGAAGGGTCAGGTCAACAAGGTCTAGGCCAGTGCCCCATTAGTTGTTGTCAACCCAAGGCTGGATCATTATTTAATTAGAGCCAGGGTTTTTGAGCCGAAAAGGATGAAACTTCTTCTCTTCCTCGGGACAGGTTAGTCGAGCAAGCTAACCATAATTTGGCTCTGGTAAGTGTCACTTAATAAGCAGCTTATTATTGTCAAATATTCTCATGTAAAAAATTGGACGCCTAACATTAAGAGGCTGAAGAGGGGTACAACCCCCATGCTAGAGTTGGTTGGTAAAGGTCAGGTTAACAAGGTCCAGGGCAGTGCCCAATTATTATTGTCAACTCAAGACTAGCTCATTCTTTAACTAGAGCCAGGGTTCTTCAGCCGATAAGTATAAAACTTCTTCTCTTCCTCGGGCCAAGTTAGTCGAGCAAGCTAACCACAATTTGGATGTCACTTAATAACACCTTGTTGCCATGTGTTACTATTATTTGTTGCTAATGTTTTTGAATGTTGATTTTTATAGGTGACCAGAAGATATATCTTCCATTATAATCGAGAAATAAAAAAAGTTATTGTTGATGCCAAAAATTATCCACCTGCGTGGACCAGTCAAAAGTGAACACTTATCCTCCTACGTGGTCAAAATCCTAGTCAGCGGAAAGTAAACCTGCTCACCAACACATGGAATGCTGACCAACATAAGGAGTGCCGGCCAATATGGTAATGAAGCATCATCATACCAAAGGTCATACTACACGTGGTTTGTACAATCAACCATCACATTTATTATGTAAGGATGTAAATGCTTGATTATATAAAAGCATCCCATTCCTTGATATTCCAACCCTTGACCTCCGGGTCACTATAAATACATTATATCCCTTTCATTAAGGGAAAGGTTGAATGGATTATGGGATATTCTTATCTAAAAGAGTACCTAGATTTCTGTAATCACACAAATCAATAAAATAATAGTGGACATTGACTTTCTTATATAGCTGAACCACTTTAAGAACTCTCTATCTTTATTTACCATTACATATTTTATCTGTGATTATAAAATTAGATCAAGTCTAGTTTTTTACATTAATAGGTTGGTGCCATCTATGGAAACATGTTTCTAATTTATGTTCTTACTCTTACATACTCTTGTTCGAAGCATGGTGACTAACTCTGAGACTACTCTCAGAAATGAAGCTATTTCGCCTATTTTATTTGCTCTGCCTATGGCAACAGACCTAATTGGAATCCTAGATAGTATTATTAGAGGATAAGAATCCATGAAGAAAATGGTTAAACAATTGGCTCAGTAATTACAAGTGGCTCCCTCATCCAAAAGAAAAATGCAGCCTCCACCTCCAGGATCCATAAGACATAGTTATTCCAGGTCTTCACAAGACACCTCTCATCATCCAGGAGCAAGTTAATTCATAAGGTCCACAGAACCCTATGATATCCATTATTTTTCTCCTGAAAGGCCAAATGTCTTAGAAAGGCCAAAGCTTCACCCTTTGATCGTTTGGGACTTCAAGAAAATAGAAATACTCACAGGAAATTATCCAGGAACACTCAACATCCAGCCAACCAATATGAGGCCTGAGTCATATCAAAATCAAGTGTCCGATGATCTGTACGCATCGAGGAGACCTCTCAAGAGGAGAGTTCAACGCAAATACATGGTCAAAATTGCTGAGCTGCTTCGCATTGATTTGCTATAGGTAATCCATCATGGAAATGATTACTTAGGAGGTCGGAAGATCAATTGGGTGAAATGGCGAAGGGAAAGAATCCTCTACAGCAGAATTTTGTTAAAGTATCCCCTTTTGTTCAGGAAATTATGGATTTTCCTACTCCATTAAAATTTAAAGCTCCTGTGGTCACTTCCAAAGATGACAGTAAGACTGATCCAGTTCTCCATATCGAGAAATATCAAGATGCAACCAATATTTATTCAGTCCCTGATGAAATGAGGTTCAGAGCATTTCTGAGTACCATTACGGGTTTAGCGAAAATAAGGTATAATAACCTGCTCCGAGGATAAATTGTAACCTTTATTCATCTTCTCCAACTATTCATTAGCAACTTCTGTTTTGGAGATAAGCTGATGAAAAGAGTAACTCATCTTCTAAGTTCAAGGCAGCAAGGAGGGGAAAGTATCACAGAATACATTACACGTTGTAACAATAAAAAGTTAGAGGTGATTGATTATGAGGAGAAAATAACCATCACTTCTCTTATGAATGGCTTACTTCATGAGAAACTATATTATACTCTGGATAAAGATCCTCCCAAAACTATGGATGAACTCATGGCAAAGGAAGTAAAAATAATGAATGTCGAGGAAGCTATGGCCTCAAAATAGAGTCCAGCCACGGAGTCTGACACAAAGCATGAGAAGAAGGAGCAAAAGGATCAGAAGGAGAAGAAGCCAAAGAAATAAGACAAGCTCAAAAAGTATGGAACCTACACTCGATTGAGTGTTAGCATTCACCATATCCTGGAACAATTAAGCACAATAAGGATTTGCGATGGCCTGAGAAGTTAAAGGCGCCTTCTAATAAAAGGGATAACTCCAAATATTATGAATTCCATAAGGATCACGGTCATACAACATATAATTTCATCACTTTGCAAAATGAGATAAAATTCCTCATCCTCCAAGGAAAGCTCAATAAATTTATTGATCGGTATTATAGCATAGAACCTCGAAGAAGGTCAAATTATCCAGCAAGTTTAGAGATTGCAGGAAGAGAAATCATAAAGACAATTATGAATATGATATATACCTTATAAAGAAGCCCACGTAACCAGAATGTGAGGTAACTATGATCTGTTTTATTTCATTTTATTGTCATATGATTACAGTTGGCGATGTAAGAGGAGGTGATCACACTCCTGAAAGGAAATATTACTTAAATGAAGCCCAAGCTTGCTTCTATATCGAGAGTATTAATATCAATGAAGATGATTAGCCAAGGAAGGTCAACACAGAAAAATTGGTGATTGGTTTTTCAAAAAATGATCTCTCTGGGGTACTTTATCCCCATGATGACCTATTGGTTATCAAATTTAGAATTTAGGATATTATCATCGCCAAAGTTTTGATTGACAATGATTGTTCAACCGATATTATGTTTTATCCTTGTTTTCAAAGTTTGGACTTGAAGCTCAGCCAGTTGGAACCCTATCATAGGCCATTAATAGGATTTTCTGGTGAAAAAGTTTACTCTTTGGGCATAATCAAGCTAGAAGTGTTGGTCTGCACTTGGACACTAACTTTCACAGAGAAAATATGTTTCTTTGTGATGGATAAGAACGTTTAATCTGCCTATAATATGATCCTCGACGGGATAGGATTGAATAAGTGTGAATTTGTATCATCAATAGTTCATCCATGCTTGAAGTTTTTAAACTCATTTTGGGGTAGGTGTTGTGAAAGGTGACCAAAAGGTGGCTAAAGAGTGTTACTACTCATCAGCCGAGCAAGAGGATCTCATTTAATTAAAAAACAAGACTACAACTTACCAGGTGGATACTAATGAGCCTAATAGAAAATCTGAGGTTGAAACCTTAGATCCACCAGATGAAACAGAGCTGGTTAAGGGATAAAGTGTGGAAGCAACTAAAAGCATCATTCTAGACGATGACAAACCAGAAAGGACTACGTAGATCGGCTCAACACTGGATCCTCTCCTTAAATAGGAGTTGATTATGTTCCCGAGGAAATAGTAAAATATATTTTCTTGGAGCCATGGGGATATGCTTGGGATTGATCCCAATTTCCTCTGCCACGAGCTCAACATCAGCAAGGATGCGAAGTCGATAAAGTAGAGACATCGGGTTTTCAGTCCTGTAAAGAATCAAACTATCTAAGAGGAAGTAGAGAAGTTAAAAAAAGCCCAATTTATTGAAGATGTAAAGTATCCAGACTTGTTGGCCAACATTGTAACGGTAAAAAAATGATAAATGGAGGATGTGCGTGGATTTCACTAATTTAAATAAGGCTTGCCCAAAAGATCATTTACTTTTGCCTAAAATTGATCAGTTGGTGGATGCTACACCAAGACATGAGCATTTAAGCTTTATGGATGCATATTTTGATTACAACCAGATAAAAATAAAACCTGAAGATAGGGAAACTACAGTCTTCATTACCCTCTGAGGAACTTATTATTATAATGTAATGTCGTTCGGTTTAAAAAATGTAGGTGAAACGTATCAAAGGTTAGTTTACAAGGTCTTAGAAGAATAGATAGGCAAAAATATTGAGGTTTATGACGACGATATGTTAACAAAGAGTAAAAAAAACTTCAGATCATATTGCCGAGAGTCAGAATTTTGATCAGTTAGAAAAACTTTGGATGAAGATGACTCCAACCAAGTGTGTATTTGGAGTACAAGAATGGATGTTCCTTAGCTTCATAGTTAATCACATGAGAATTGAGGCTAATGTAGCAAAGATAAAAGATTCAATTGAAATGCAGTTGCCGACTTGCAAGAAATATGTTCAGAGGCTCACTGAAAGAATGGCAACATACATGTGCTTACCATTTTTCAAAGTGTTAAGAAAAACTTTTGAGTGGAATACATAATGTGAGGAAGCATTTCAAGAGTTAAAGAAGTATCTGGGGTCACCACCATTACTCTCTCGACTAGTATTGGGGGAGAAATTATACTTGTATATAGTGGGTTCTGAGTCAGTAGTGAGCTTGGCATTGGTCAGACATGATAGTAGAATCCAAAAACAAGTCTACTACACCAGCAAAGAGTTAAAAAGAGCTAAAATTAGGCACCCACATTTGTAAAAAATTATCCCTAACACTTATTGAGGCATTAAGAAGTATGAAACCTTATTTCCAAGCACACACCATAGTTGTGTATATTTATCTGCCTCTTCGACAAGATTTCTAGAAACTTGAGAAGTAAGGAACATTGATGTAGTGGGAGGTAGAATTGGGAGAGTATAACATTGTCTATGAACCCAGATCTTCATTGAAAGGCAAAGCTTTGACAAATTTCATTGCTGAATTTACTTATCCAAAGGTTCTCAACCAACAGAGCTTGCCTGCCGAGCAAACTTTGAAAGAAGAGAGCTCATCTCAAAATCAAGACGATGTAACTGTCGATCAACGTGAGTAGTCTAAAATTTAGGAAATGGCCCAAAAATATGCAGAAAAGAGTGGTAAGATATTCTAGCATGGATTATTGATAGTAAAAGCTTCAATAATGATGTTTCGTTATGGAATTTACACGTGGATGGATCTTCATGTGCTACCGGTAGTAGAGCAGGTATAATACTTAATACTCCTAATAATATTAATATTGAGTATGATCTCAAGTTTCAGTTTAAAGCATCATACAATGAGGCAGAATACGAAGCCTTGATAGTTGGGCAGAATTTAGCTCATTCATTAGGCGCCGAGAAAGTAGTGGCATGTAGTGATTCACAACTGATTGTTAACCAAATGATGAATTTGTTTGGAGCCAAAGGAGAATTGATGACCAGGTATCTTGCCAAGGACATGGAAGTAATTTCTAAATTTCTAGCCATCCGAATGAATAGGATCCTAATAATAGAGAATGCCAAGGCTGATGCACTTACTCGTCTAGCAGCAGTAATAAGAATTAAGCTCTGAAGAACAAACCCAATCGAGCTCCTGACTAATCGAATTATTGATGAAGACCTGATGGTTACTTTCATTATTGTAGATCTGGGACCTTCCTGGATGGATCCCATCAAAGCATATATCAAATAAGGAAGTCCACCACCCGATCCTAAGAAGACAAATAATCTTCGATATAAAGTAGTGATGTATATGTTAGATAAAGGAGTTTTATACAAAAGGGGATTCATGATCTCCTTGCAATGATGTTTTCATTCAATGGAGGTGGAAGATTTGATCAAAGAAGTGCATAAAGGATCTTGTGGAGCTCATTCAGCTGGAAGATCATTGTTCCAACGCATTAACACTCAGGGATATTACTGAACGACCAGGAGGACAGATTATACAGCCTTTGTGAGAAAATGTGATAAGTTTTAGATATTATCTAGCATTCGTATAACACCTAATGATGCTTTAACACCAATAACTTTACCTTGGTCATTTTCTATATGGGGAATTGACTTTGTCGGCCCATTGTCGACCACCAAAGGCAGGTTCAAATACTTAATTATTATTTTGGATTACTTTACCAAATGGGTGGAGGCAGAGTCATTGATTGATATTCTTTATGAGAAAGTTTATCAGTTCATCTAGAAAAATATCATTTGTTGATATGGTTTACCATATGATTTCATCACAAATCATGGCATACAGTTTAACAATGAGGAGTTTGAAGCATGTTATGCCCAATCCAAAATCCAAAATTTACATTCTGCACCAGGCCATCCTCAAAGTAATCGTCAAATATAAGTGACAAACAAAACTTTGTTGAATAGACTCAAAAAGAGACTTGATGCTACCAAGGGAAACTGGATTAACGAGCCACACTCTGTTCTTCGGGCCTTTTGAACAATGTCGAGAACAACAATTGGAGAAATACCATACATTCTTGCATTAGGGACTGAAGCCATGGTACCATCCGAGATCGGCCTACCTACTCATAGGGTACTGAAATTTAATTCCCAAGTCAGTGACTTGATGAGGCGATTAGATCTCCACATGTTCGAGGAGGTACGAGAAGATGCATCTGTGAGGAATACTGCCTACTAACATTGCACTGCTCACTTTTATAATAAAAGTGTCAAGACGACTAACTTAAAGAGGGTGATTATGTTCTTGATAAAGTTATCCAGAAGAATAATAAGTTTGAGGCCAACTTGCATGGCCTATATCCCATATTAGCTGTCCTCCAACAAGGTACCTACAAGATAGACACTTTGGAGGGTAAAGAATTCAAAAATCCTTGGAATGTCGAACATCTTCGAAAGTACTATCATTAATTCGAAGGAATCAATTATTTTATCTCTCTTGCTTTTATTTGAGTATCAATAAAAAATTGATTTCAGTCTCCTCGATTTTTTAATTTTTTTTCGGAGTATGGTGATGATGCACATCTCCTAAACCAAAGACAACTTTTGATCTTCAGCTCTGGCCAAGTCAAAACAGGATTACAACCCTCAGCACTTGGTTGGAAATAAGAAAATTAATAACCAACCAAGTCAAAATAGGATTGTTGATACCAAATTTAGTCTGCTGACATGGCTCAATTGAGTGAAGACATATGGCAATCTACGTGGAAACAACAAACACTTCTGAGGAACTCACACGCTCCGAGGAACCATACTACAATGAGGAACATTGCTTCCCCGAGGAACTCATACGCTCCGAGGAATAAGAACTCTCCGAGGAACTCTTGAGTACCAAGAAGCTTAGGCGGTCCGAGAAACTCAAGTGGTCCGAGATGCACCTCGAACAAAGCATTAATAGCAGGATAACCAACAGTTTGACTATTCATTAAATGCTTATCATTCAGACGCATACGCTTAAGGGGAATTGAATGTATTACCCTTTCATATGTACATCATTTAATGTATTACCCTTTCACATTACAGCCTCAGGGCTATAAATACATTGTACAATCCTCATTGTAAGGGGATCAAAATTTCTTGATAAGAAGCACAAATTGAGAATTCCCAAACATTCAACAATAACATAACAGTGGACGTAGGCCATTCTTATAAGGCTGAACCACTTTAAAATTTATTTGTCTAATTTATTTATCTGTGATTGAATAATTAGATACGATCTAATTTTTTACATCAACAGATTGGCGTCGTCTGTGGGAAACGACTGGTAATATCGTTTTTTATCAAAAAATAATCCATCACAAATGGCTGATATTCCAGAATCTAGCAATCGAAACATTGGAAGCCCTCCAAATCCATCTGCTCCGCCAAATATTCCAGATCTGGCTGGAATAATGACAAATCTGGCTCAGGGCCAGACTGCCATGCAAGAAACTATGCGACAACTCATACAAACCCTCCATGGCAGTGCACCAACCCATTCAGGACTGTGAAGTATTCAAAGAAATACCCGTGCACCTTCTTCGCGTACTAGGCGTACCGATTCATATCGTAATAAGGAATCTGAAGATTTTTCTTATCAACTTGGACGAACTTCGTCAGTGCGAGCCATAGATACTGAACAAAGTGTCACTCTCTCTCCAGAAAGGACTAGTGCGCTAGAGAGGTTAAGCAGGGTATCACCTTTCAATCGAATAGGACCTAGAAGGAGTAGAAGTCCTCCTAAAGTCGCATCGAGAAGTTTTCGACGACCATCAGATTTAAGGGAAGGATCTGCCCAGTCGCGACCAGCTGCTCGTCAAGATAGATCCCAGGAAGCCACTTCAACGCGGTCAGTTGCTCGAACTAACAGGACCGAGGAAGGAAATGATGCATGGAAAGGTTATATTCAGAGGCTTGAGGATAGATTAGGGGAAATGGCTAAAGCCAAGAACCCTCTACAATGAACTTTTGTTCGAGGAACACCTTTTGTCCAGGCCATTGTAGATTTTCCAACACCATCAAAGTTTAAAGCACCTGTTGTGACCCCCAAATATGATGGAAAGACTGACCCTATCCTTCATATAGACCAATACCAAGCTGCAGTCGACATCTATGTTATTCCAGATGAGATGAGATGTAGAGCATTCTCGGGAACTCTTACCGGATCTGCTCAAATGTGGTATAATAATCTTCCTCGGGGTAAGATCTCAACGTTTCTTCAACTGGCTGAGTTATTCATTGAGAATTTCTATTTTGGGGCAAAGCCTGTTAAACAAGTAGCGCATTTGTTAAGTGTTAGCCAAAAAGCTGGTGAAAGTACCAGAGATTATATAACTCGTTTTAATAATGAGAAGCTCGAAGTCATTGATTATGAGGAAAAGATAGCGATTACCGCCTTGATGAGTGGACTACTGCCCAACAAGTTGTACTACACTTTGGCTAAAGATTCACCTAGAACCATGTCAGATCTGATGGGAAAAGCGGCCAAGATTATGAATGCCGAGGAGGCTATGGCTGCGAAGAAGAATATGGATGCCAAAGAAACCAAGGTGGAAGGTGATAAAGCTAAAAATAAAGAGCATAAGAACAATGGTAATGACAAACATTCAAGAACTAGGTCGGTATAGGACGCAATGAAGAAATTCGATAATTATACTCCTTTGAAGAAGGATATCAACCATGTTCTAGAAGAAATCAAGAACAACGAGGAATTAAACTGGCCAGAGAAAATGAAGGCAGACCCTGATCGGAGGAATAAAGCAAAGTATTGCGAGTTTCATAAAGATCATGGCCATATGACCAAAAATTGCATAGCTCTTCAGAATGAGATTGAAACACTCATCAGACGAGGAAAGCTGGCAAAGTATGTTAATCGTGGAAGCGAAAGAAGGAACAACGATCAAACAAGAGAGAGGTTTAGATCTCTTCGTCGATTAGAGGAGAACAAGAAAAAAAACCATAAAGTTGATCCAGAAGATGACCCCGATCTTCCCAAGATACCAAGGCAGCCAGAACGAGAGGTATTTTTAATACTCTTTGGGTCATTTGATTGTAATGTTATTATAGGTGGAGATGCAGGAGGAGGAGACCTTACTACAGAGAGAAAAGCTTACCTCTGTGAGGCTCAATCTTGCTCGTACATTCAACGAATAAATCTAGCAGAGGAGGATCGCCCGAGAAAGGTGAATAAAGAAAAATTGGTCATCGGTTTCTCAAAGAACGACCTCGCAGGAGTTTTATATCCTCATGATGACCCATTGGTGATCAAAATGAGGATGAAAGAGGTAATGATCTCAAGAGTACTGGTAAACAATGGTAGCTCGGCAGACATCATATTCTACTCGTGCTTCGATAGTTTAAATCTAAAGCTATCTCAACTGGAGCCTTATCATAGACCCCTCCTCGATTTTGCTGGCGAGAAAGTTTTTCCACTTGGGACAATCAAGTTGGATATATTCATTGGTTCATGGCCTGTTTGTCAGACAAAAAGAATACGCTTCTTCGTGATGGATAAGAATGTTTAATCATCATACAATATCATCATGGGAAGAGTAGGATTGAAGAAATTTGAGGCTGTACCATCTACAGTGCATCAGTGCCTAACATTTCTAATAAATTTTAGAGTAGGAGTTGTGAAGGGTGACCAGAAAGTAGCTCAGGAATGCTATTATTCATCCGCCGAGCAAGAGAAACTGGAGGAATCAAGGAAAAAGACTACTACTTATCAAGTGGAAGAAGGGGAAGAAATTGAAACATTGGATCCTAGAGATGAGTCGCAACTCGTGAAGGGTCAAGTGGTGGAAGCTACTGAAAACATCATTCTGGATGACGAGCACCCTGAACGAACTACTCAAGTAGGTTCGTCGTTGGAAGCCTCACTAAAATAGGAATTGATAACTTTCCTTAGAAGAAGAAAGCAAACTTTTGCGTGGAGTCATGAGGATATGCCTGGATAGACCCAAATTTCTTATGTCACGAACTCAATGTGGATAAGGAGATCAAGCCTGTGAAGCAAAGAAGAAGAGTATTCAGCCCCGAGAAGAATCAAGCTATACAGGAGGAAGTCGAGTGTGACACCCCGACTAATTAAATACCGGGTAGCTACTCCTTTATTAAATTAATTCAAAATGCCAAGTTGGCTCAGTTAATAGCATCACTGTCGAAAACATTTTTTATTTTTACTAACCACCTAGTATTTAAAAAGTAAGTGCCAAATTTTAATTAAAGTCCGATTAACATGCAACAAGCGTAATAAAGAATAAATACACCATTCACCATACTGAATTAAAACTAATAACCATCACATAGTGTAAATAAAGTCTGGAGGAAAACTCCTCACTACAAATCCCACAACTGAAAAGTAAACTGAATACTGAAACAATACATGCTAAAGTCTGAAAACTGAAATGTAAAAGATGCTCTAAATAGAAATGGGCAACATGCCCTACAACTGATAGATAGTGACTCTGGAATTCAAAAGATAGAAGCGTCTATAAGCAAATCCCTGTAGCTTCCACAAACAGCTACAGCTCGTCACCTGAATGAGAATCCTATGCTTGGTGTCCCTGTGGCTGGGCACCTAAAATGGTTTTACAAGAAAAAAATTTGAAAAGAAAACGGGTCAGAGCCCGAATGTGGAGTTATATTTTAAAACCTGCAAGTGCTTTAAAAACATTTAAAACATTAAATGCAAAGTACATGTTAGGACGTGCACTCACATGATATTCTCACCTCTCGTCTAATTGTGCACTCCTAACGTACGTACCCATCTACAACGATATAAACCACTAGCTAAGTGACATCATAACTAGCTAGACTGTAATAGTTCCTATCCTTATTACCCGGTTCTATTAACATATAACGCTCGTAATTAGATAGGGATTTAATGTAAACTCAGATGCTCAATATGCAATATATTTCTCTATCAGCTAACTCATTATGTTTCTCGAAACAATACCGTAATTATTTATACAACATTAACATGAATGTTCTCATTAATTAAGTGTATATTATTCACATCATAAATATGCAATACAAGCACCCCGAGAACTAAGCTGCGGTGCACACATACTCTGCTATCCATCCCGGTACATCACGTACATAAGGATCACATATTCCGAATCTCTCAGGAATAGTTCAGATAACACAAATCACAAATAGTGGAGGCGAACACAGTCACATCACATGGGTCACGCACATACCTACGCTCCCATGATCAGCGGACTTATTAACATCCCAATAAGTCTTTCTCTGACCTATGTTCATCGAGGTACCAGTCTATATTCCCCCCGTAGGCACACAAGGATTAGAGGGTCCTAAGCGAACGTAACCTCCCGTGATAGCAAGTATGGTAGGTATGTCATACACACAATTCATATACCAATACTAAGTAAACACACATCTTAGTAATACCGTATTTTAATCGTAGTACATATTGCACTCTCGTACTAACTATAATTATCACAATTTGTACTATTCCGGTTTGTAATCATACGCGCCATAATTTCTCACGTCGTAGTAGACACTCACGTCTCAACCCAAATCGTCCATGTAATACAACTCTCGTATATAAATTCCTTATCATAAATACCCAAATGTCCCAATTCTATCATTACTACATCTACGGAATGATATCTATATCCTCGAATAAGTTTACGGAACTCCAAAAATCAAAACAGTCCAAAATGGCCCAAGCTGCCAGCTCGTTAGAAGTCTCGTTCGAACGAGACTGTCCGAACGAGTTTGGACTGTCATCTCGTTAGAAGTCTCGTTCGAACGAGGCTGTTCGAACGAGATCCAGTTCGTTCGAACGAACTGTCCCTTCTAACGATATCTCGTTCGAACGAGATATCGAACGAAATCACTACTCGTTAGCAACGACTGGTCAACTCGTTAGAAGCTCGTTCGAACGAGTTCGTTCGAACGACCTGGGGACTGCTTCTAACGACTGACCAGTTTCGGCCCAGATTTTTCCCCAATTCGTTTTTCATCCATTTTAACACCTCAAATCTTCTAAACTAAGTCCCAATCAATCGTTTAAAGGTATATAATCAATACTAAACATATATAGTCACATCCTAACATGTTTTTAAGGGATCAATCCATCCTAACATCAATTAAATTTACAAATTTCTACACTTTTTCCCAATATCTCAAGAACATGAACCCTAACTTTATATCATCATCAAATCCTAGAATTTAATTCGTTTTAATTTCTCCTAATCACAGTTATTATGAGGGAAATCATCTACCTATCATTCTACATGCAATTCTCTTCAAAATTTTCAAGTTCTAAACTCCAACTACATGGGTTTTCATTTAATCTTTCAAGAACAATCAAAATTCTTCAATTTCTAACATGGAAAAGACATTCTCTGAATTTAAATGGAATAAAGTCACTTGCCTTGGTTTGATTTCTGATTTTGGTGTAGGTTTGATGAAGTTTTCTGCAGAAATTCCTCTCTCCAAGCTCCTTCTCCAATGGTGGCTTAAGGTGGCTAGGGTTTGAGTTGGGGAACTTAGAAAACCTAAATGATAACCTACGTAGCCTTCTAGGTTAATATGGGTTGGTTATGGGCTTTGTGGGTCAAATCCACATCAGATTTAATTAACCAATTTTCGTCACTTTTAATTCCTCAAAATGTAAAATTATCAAAATACCCTTTAAGTTGCCGGTATGGCCTAAAAATACCCCGGGACCCAAACTATACCCCCGGCTAGTGTTTTCTGACTATCTCAACCCTTCCGGACGCATTGGCGCACTCAAAATGAGCATACGGTTTATAGATTTTAAATTCACTTTTTTTATAATTAAAATATTATACCGTGACGCGGCGGTCCCACGCGTCTCAATAAAATTTCCAAATTGCCGTATATAAATCTCACGACAAATTTCATAATTTCAAATTCATATATAAACATATATGCACATAATCAAATACCAACTCGCATCTCATTAGTATTTATAACCCGGATTAATTTCCAATTAATACGCATTTAATTAATTAATCCCAAAAATAAATATAGCCAAAAGTACGGGGTATTACATCGAGAAGCTCCAGAAAGCCTGCTTTATTGAAGATGTTAAATATCCTGACTGGTTAGCAAATGTGGTGATGGTGAAGAAGAAGAATAACAAATGGAGGATGTGTGTAGACTTCACTGACCTCAACAAAGCATGCCCAAAGGATCATTTTCCACTGCCCTGAATTGATCAACTAGTGGATGCTACCTCGGGACACGAGCTGCTGAGCTTCATGGATGCTTATTCCGGCTACAATCAGATTAAAATGAAACTTGAAGACAGGGAGAGTAATTCTTTCATTACCCCTATGGGAACTTATTATTATAATGTTATGCCTTTTGGTTTGAAAAATGCAGGTGCAACATATCAGCGGCTGATGAACAAGGTGTTTGCAGAACAAATCAGTTGCAATATGGAAGTCTATGTTGACGATATGCTGACGAAGAGCAAGAAAGCTGCTGATCATCTAGTTGACCTAAGTCAGACTTTTGATCAACTGGATAAATATCAAATAAAGCTGAACCCGACGAAGTGCATATTTGGAGTACGAGAAGGCATGTTCCTCGGGTACATTGTCAATCAACGAGGCATTGAGGCAAATCCTGAAAAGATCAAAGCTCTATTAGGGCTGCGATATCCAACGACGAAGAAAAAGGTGCAAAGTCTTACAGGACGATTAGCATCACTCAACAGATTTGTATCGTGAGCAACTTATCGATGTCTCCCATTCTTCAAGACACTCCGAAAGACTTTTGAGTGGAATGATGAATGTGAGAAGGCTTTTCAAGACTTGAAGAAATACTTGGGAGCACCTCCACTGCTATCCAGGCCAGTAATGGGAGAAAAATTATACTTTTATCTGGCAGTGTCCAAGAATGTAGTCAGTTCGGCATTGATAAGAGTGGAGAATGGAGTGCAAAAACCAATCTACTACACAAGTAAGGCCTTCCGAGGAGCAGAGATCAGATATCCAAAGCTGGAAAAATTAGCACTGGCATTAATCGAGGCAAGTAGAAGAATGAGGCCATACTTCCAGGCTCATACCATAGTAGTATATACTGATATGCCATTGAGGCAAGACCTTCATAAACCAGAAAAATCAGGGAGATTGATGTACTGGGCAAGAGAGCTCGGTGAATATGATATAGTCTATGAACCTAGATCATCGCTAAAAGGGCAAGCTGTAGCGGATTTTATAGCATAGTTCACCTATCCTAATACCCCCGAGGAGCAAAAGTTGCTCGCTGGCCAACCTGTGGATGTTACAGGATCATCAAACACAAGCTCAGACCAACTCAGGTTGGTAAAAGGGCAAGTGGATGTTACGAGATCATCAAATTCAAGCCCAGACCAACTCAGGTTGGTAAAAGGGCAAGAAAGGATGATCGACGAAGAGCAAGAAATATCAGTGGAGGATGAAAGGAAGCAACAGATTTTCCACCGAGGAACTCTGACAGATCAGAAATTTGAAGACGAGTTACCTATATAGAGGCTATATGTAGATGGCTCATCTTGCACTACAGGATGTGGGGCGGGGATAGTTTTGAGCACTCCGGACGAGGTCGACATGGAATACACCCTACGATTCCAATTCAAAGCTTCTAATAATGAGGCTGAGTATGAGGCCATGATTGCAGGTCTTAATCTGGCGAAAATTATGGAGGCGCATCAGGTTATTGTCTTCAGTGATTCTCAATTGATCGTAAATAAAATGTTGGGAATATATGTAGCCAAAGGAGAATTAATGATCAGATATCATGCCAAGGAAAAGGAGCTGGTGTCGAGATTTTTTGCTATTCAGCTGATCAGAATACCAAGAATGGAGAATGCGAGAGCAGACGCCCTAGCTCGATTAGCATCAGCTACTCGTCCGAGCTACGAAGAACAATCCCAATTAAAGTTTTAGCTGGTCGGAGTATATATGAAGACCTGACGACAAATTTTATTACCCTTGATTTAGGACCATCTTGGATGGATCCCATCAGGGCATATATTGAGGAGGGAGAATTACCAATTGACAATCTCGCAGCCAAGAAATTGAAGTTTAAATCTGCTCGGTATGTATTAACTAACGGTATTCTATATAGACGAGGAATTATGGAAGATTTGTAAAGATGTGTACATCCCTCCGAGGTGAAAGAATTGATTGAAGAGATCCATGAAGGGTCCTGTGGAGCCCATGTAGAAGGTCGGACGCTTTTGCAAAGGGTGATGACGCAGGGATACTACTGGCCGACGATGAGAGCTGATTATATAGCCTATGCCAAGAAATGTGACAAGTGCCAACGTTTTTCTTCCATCCGAAGAACTCCACAAGCATTGTTGACACCCATCACTTCCCCTTGGCCATTTGCCATGTGGGGAATCGATTTGGTCGGGCCAATGCCAACAACCAGAGGAAGGTTCAAATACCTCGTCGTCGTAGTGGATTATTTTACTAAATGGGTTGAAGATGATCCTCTCATTGATATGACGTACGACAAGGTGTACCAATTTATTTGGAAGAACATCATTTATCGATATGGTCTTCCTCATGCCTTCATCACAGACCATGGAACACAATTTGACAATGAGGAGTTCGCTTCCTATTGTCATCAGTCGAACATTTTGAAGATCCACTCAGCACTAGGCCATCTTCAAAGCAATGGACAAACTGAAGTGAAGCTGTTATACCTGCCGAGTTGGGCCTCCCAACACACAGGGTACTGAATTTCAATTCCCCAGTCAGCGACTTAATGAGAAGATTGGATTTAGACATGCTCGAGTAAGTTAGAGAAGAAGCAGCCATTAGAAATGATGCTTACCAGCAGCGAACAACTTTGTTCTACAACAAGAGAGTGAAGAAGTACGACCTGAAAGAAGGAGACCATGTGATGAAGAAAGTAATTTAAAAGCACAATAAACTGGAGGCAAACTGGCATGGACCATACCGAGTTGCAGAAGTTGTTCGATCAGGAACTTACCGAATAGCAACTTTAGAGGGGGAGGAGTTTAAGAATGCATGGAACGCAGAGCACCTACGCAAGTATTATCAGTGATGAATAAAATAAAGATATTCTTCCGAATTCTCTCCTTTTATTGAAAGTTTTTCGAGGAATACTAGTGCTACACACTACTCGGCGAAACTAACTCGGCAAAACTCGGGCTACTCAAAATTTTTCTCGAAAACGCCAACTAAGGTTGGTCGAGAAACAAATGTATTCCTCCGGGAAGTAAAACTACTATTCCTCCAGGAAGTAAAACTTATATTCCTCCTAGAAGTAAAACTTGTATTCCTCCAGGAAGTAAAACTTGTATTCCTCCGGGAAGTAAAGCTACTTGTATTCCTCCGAGAAGTAAAGCTACTTGTATTCCTCCGAGAAGTAAAACTTGTATTCCTTCGAGAAGTAAAACTTGTATTCCTACGAGAAGTAAAACTATGTGTTCCTCGGGAAGTAAAAATATTCCTAAAAATGCCAACTTATGTTGGTTAGGAAGTAAATATATTCTCGAAAATGCCAACTAAGGTTGGTCGGGAGGTACAGTTATTCCAAAAAGTGCTAAAAGTTTATTGCAGAGGAAAAATTCACTATCTATGGGTGGTCGGGGATAAAAACCCACTAACTGTAGTTGGTCGAAAAGGAAAATTTACCGACCTTGGTTGGTCGAAAACATTTTATGAAAACGAGAAAGTGATCGAGTAACATTTTTGATACTCGTAACTTTTTACTAAGTTGATCGACAAACAACACAATATTATTATCTTTTTAACAGATACACATGCACAGATGTAAAGTGTTTTACAAGACAATAAGATTGCAAACAAAAATGAAAGTCTTTCATTAAATCCAAAAACAAATTACATTGATAATGAAATATATACAAATTTATTACATCAAAATTCCTACTCTATTTGTTTTTTCCCCTCTGCTTTTATAACAGGTTCCTCGCCAGCAGGCGTATCATTTAAAGCAAGAGGAGAATTTATAAAGTTCAAATCTTTTAACATCCTAACATTCATCACGGATGGTCGATCTAGGAGGTGCTCGGGACGAGATATCTCCACAATTGAATGGAGATTGTAGTCGTCGAGATATTTGGAAATTAAGCACTAAGGGATGGCCTGAGCAGGGATCCAACTCATGTCGAGCTTGAATGGTGGCACTGGAAGGTCGAGCAACCCAGGATTATGGTAATCCCGTAGGTAATGACCCTATTCCAATTGCAGCACACCTAAGTCATTCAACCAGCCTTGTTTGTAGCCCTCATTATTGGCATTCTGGATACGATCGTCTAGGTGGTAGAGATCCTCGTTGTACCCAGCCATCCAGAACTCCCTGGGCTGTTTGTGAAATTGATAGGTCAATCTTTCTAGCTGTTCGTGGAGATTTTTGATGAAGAGTTCTTTATTCTCCAAGACAGACTTTTACGTAGAATGATGCTCTTCCAGGTCCCTGATCTTCTTTGACATTTCAGCCAACGCCTGGTTTTTTTCCATTAATTGGAAGGCCTGGTTTTCTAAGGTAGATTGAGTCCTCTGTTCCTCGACAGGAACCCAAGCAGCTCTTGCTCGTCCACGAGGAGCTCTTGCTCATCCCCGAGAAGATGTAGAAGGTCCAGCTCTTTTCAGGGTCTCCAATTCGTCCCTCAGGTTGGCGTTCTCGACCTCTAAGAACTAGAATCCCTCATTAGTCACTAGGATCAAGGCTTTTGAAGTGGAAGCTGCAGACTTCAACTGCGATAACTCTCTTTGCAGGTTGTTATTCTCTTGCTTTAATAATTCAGCTATTTGTCTGCACTCCTCGACCTCAACCCTCAGAGTTCTCGCCCTCACATCGTAGCCAGCAAAACACTTCTCGTATCCCTTGTCAGCATTGAGTTGCTGATACTTCTTCTCATACCCCTCGTTCAAGAGGGCAGTGGACTCCTTATATTGTTGTTGAAGGTCTTCAAGAGTGCCTTAGAGATCCTCAATTATGTCATAGTAAGCTATATTATTGGCCACCGCACGATCAAGCAAACACTTCAAATATTGGTAGGCCTCAATTGCTTGTTCCGAAGAATCTTGGCCGAGGATGTCGACGATTTGTGCTGCACTCAGATCTCTGTGACCAGCCTTAAAATATTCATTACATTGCCACAACAGCTTTGTATCATGAGCAGAAAGTAATTCCATCCTGGCCAGAAACTAGTAGAGGAAGAAAAAGTAGTAATCAATAATCAAAATAGAGCATGAAGAAGAGACAACAGTATGCAAAAACAAAAGTTCAAGTTTTATTATATCATAAGATTCAGAGTTACATGGTTCAGGATTACAATTGCCAAAGAAAAATAAAATAGATAGAAGTCCGAACAACTCTACACCTTTTCCTTGTCTCCCAAAACTTTATCGGGAGGCAGGGACGAGGAAGTAGGTTGCTCGGATGGAGCAGATAGTAGCTGGGGAAGTGTTGGAGGTTGCTCGAAGGAAGTAGCGAGCTGCTGAAGTTCCTCGTTAGCAGGCTGGATGGCTGGGGGATGATATCCCATCACCATGGAAGACTCTTCGGAGGTAGCTTCGTCCTCTTCTTCGTCTTCAGGAGTTGGAGGGGGACTAGGGATGTGTCACTGAAAGAGTTCAGAGTTTTCATCAACCTTCATCTCCTGTAGAGCAGTGACCCACCCATCTCTAAAGTATTTAAGGCTGCCATATTCTACTTGAGACATCATGGCAGCCAAACCTTTGTTCCACCCCTTGTCCCAGCCGGCGTTGAAAGACTTCTTTACAGTCATTTTCCTCTTTAAATTTCTTCGAGGAAAGCTTCTCGAACAAAAGACTTTCAACAGTCTTCAATTTATTCTCAACTTCTTCCTTCTGGCGACCTAATTTCCGAAGTTGGATTAATTCTTCCTCAGCAACCTTGAGTTTATTCTCAAGCTCTCTAGCATCTTTGAGCTTCTTGTCGAGCTCTTTATTTTTCTCTTCCAAGTCATTTAATTTTTTCTCCAACCCCTTGGAGACTTCAATAACTCGAGCCTTCTCCTGCTCAGTGGAGGCAAGCTTCTTCTCCCAGGTTCCCTTATCATAAGCATATTTCTGGCGAGACTCTTTCAGAGATTTCCCCAAACCTATCAAAGCTTCCTCTACACAAGACGAGGAGCTTGAAGCTTTAATAGCTTCATTCTTCTTCAAAATTGTGTTAAAGTAGCTCACCAACTGAGAAAAGAAAATGAAAGCAAGTCAGAGACAGATATAACAAGGGAAAGATAAAAAGTTCAAAATAATAGGACTTACAGAAGCAATGTGGCGAGCTGCCAATGTGGTAACTGTGTCCCGAGAAAGGTTTTCCTTGATACCTTGGATCTCGGGAATGATCCAAGTCTTCACCGAGCTCATGGCAGAGCTCGGGGGAACAAAAGTGGGAACTCCGCTAGTCGGGGGCTGAGAGACGGTGTCAGCCAAATTGACCGACGAGCTTTTCTTCTGCTTCCTCGGGGAAACAGGAATAGTTTCGACCAAGGAAGAACTCTTGGTCGGTGATATTACAATCACTTCTCCTGGAGCAGCAGACTTGCTCGGGACCACTGGGAGCTTCTCTACAACCTTCACAACAGGGGCAGCCGAGGAAGGTGCATCAGTTTTCTTTGTCCCCTCCCCTAGGACGTCAATCTTACTTCTTTTTGCCTCTCCAGCACCGGAGGCAGGTTTCTCAAAAAGGGTGGGAGGTCTTCTCTTCTTCATCCTTTCACTTAAAGGAACGTGTGACTCAGGCGAGGAACTGGTAGATGCTGGTAATGGTTCTACTTCACTTATCATCGAACGAGCAGTGAAAGAAGATGTGTAGCTCTTATACTGCAGTAAATACGAGGCTGACCTAATGTGCTCATCGGCAACACTCTGATGCAAACTCCAGATAAGTTTTAAGTGCCTTATATTAACGTCTGCTTCTTTTGGACACTTTCTTTTGCTATCAACTGCAAATAAATCAAAATTACAATATCAGTGGCACATTTTATCAAACACAGAGGAAGCATAATTTCAAAATAAATAAATTGAAATAAAAATAACCTATCACATTGCCATAGGGAGGGCATCTGGGACCCTGATACACTTCATCTCCTGATAAAGGAGCATGTTGCCAATTTTTTATAACAACTCCGGGATCAAAATAGTCCCTATTGGCATCCGGGAGATTGACCACTAAAGCCCTATTTAAAAATCTATTTTTTAAATAAAAAGTGTTATCACCCACTACCCATCTATAACAAAACATGATTTCTGGAATTCCTATGCGAGTTCCATGAATTTTATTTAACCTATGAACCCCATTAACTATTCTCCATGTATTGGGGGCTATTTTTGCAGGAACAACATCAAAATATTGACAAAATTCCAGACATAGAGGATTAGGCGGAAAAGAAAATCCACACTAAGCAACAAAGAGACTGGGGAACCAATGTCCCTCAGCCAAACGAAAATAGTCAGAAGGCTCAGAAAGCTCTTCCAGAATAACCCAGGAGGGAATAGAGAAATCAGAGCGAAATTTATCAAGAGATTGTACAGAATAAACCATGATTAAAGAAGGAAATGAAGAAGAAGGAAGAAGATCTTACAGAAAAAGAGTGGATCTGTTGACAACGAACAATGGAAGGGATGAACGCACAAGAGAGTAAGACAATGGAAAATTCGAAGATACAAATTTGAAAAAGTAGAAGACGATGGGATTGTCTGTGACGCTTAAATACTCTGCCTTGGGAAAAGGAAAAAGTAATTATTGAAAAAAGAAACTATTACACTACCGGTGGCTAGAAGGACAAAAAGTATGAGGAGATCGAGGCGGTTATAAAATTTCAAAAAAAGCCTGATTCTATGAATTTGGAAGGAAAAATAAATACAAAGGAAACACTCCTAAAAATCAGGAGGACCATTTAAAAATACCATATTCTGAGAAAGAATGTTACACGCTCCTCAAATTTCGAACTATGAAACATTGGGGGCTTCTGTTGATACCAAATTTAGTCTGCTGACATGGATAAATTGAGTGAAGACACATGGCAATCTACCTGGAAAAAACAAACACTTCCGAGGAACTCACACGCTTCGAGGAACCATACTACAATGAGGAACACTGCTTCCCCGAGGAACCCATACGCTCCGAGGAACAATAACTCTCCGAGGAACTCTTGAGTACCGAAAAGCTTAGGCAGTCCGAGCAACTTAGGAGGTCCGAGCTGCACCTCGAACAAAGCATTAATAGCAGGATAACCAACAGTTTGACTGCTCATTAAATGCTTATCATTCAGACGCATACGCTTAAGGGGCATTGAATGTATTACCCTTTCATATGTACATCATTTAATGTATTACCCTTTCACATTACAGCCTCAAAGCTATAAATACATTGTACAATCCTCATTGTAAGGGGATCGGAATTTCTTGATAAGAAGCACAGATCTAGAATTCCCAAACATTCAGCAATAACATAACAGTGGACGTAGGCCATTCTTATAAGGCTGAACCACTTTAAAATTTCTTTGCCTCTTTTATTTATCTGTGATTGAATAATTAGATACGATCTAATTTTTTACATCAACAAGGATTATAATCATCTACACTTGGTTGTCAATAATAATTTACTTCATGTATGACTTCATAAAAACAAAATCACGAACAAGAAGTTGATTACTTCATGTATGATTTTGTATAAACAAGTCAAGAATAAGAAGTGTAAAACTTCGTATAAAACTAAAAAAGTTATAAAAAAATTTTACCCAATGAAGTTAAATGCAAAGAAGACATGAAAAAATTCCTAGATACTAGAATATAAACATAGATTCCTCATACACTTGGTCACCACTGATTACTAATACTAAACTTGGATCAATACGTTTAAGTGCATTAGTAGAATCAATGGCATTACCACGGGTACCAAATATTAAATTTGGATTTATATATCTAAGTGTATTAGTATAACCAATGGCATTACAATCAGAAGTTAACTGAATGATTAAAATGATCATAAGTTGAAAAAAACAAACACATTTTTATTCATACAAATTGCATTACATTCAAATGAATTACAAAATACAGGATAATCATTTAACTGGACATTTTCCCTCAACTTTGGAAAGGATTGCACTTTTTCCATACCAGTAGGAGGATCATCCAGCGTATAAGGAGAATTGATAAAGTTAGAATCTTGAAGCATCCTTCGGTTCCTGCTGCTCGGCGCATTAGTCAAATGAGTAGGGAATCGAATCAACTGAAATCCAGTTGACATCCAACTTGAACGAATGTTGTTGGGAGTAAAAAAAACTAGGATCATACCAATACCAGGGTTTTCTATCTTTATCAACCTTGATTACAGTTAAGCAATTGGTCCAACACCATTTATAACCTTCACGGTGAGTTTGATCTAGGTTATCATATATATGGCCCAAAGTTTCATTGTATCTATCCATCTATACCTCTATGGGTTGTTTGTGAAATTGGAAGGTTAATATTTCAATTTGATGTTGAAGTTTATTCAAAACCTCATCATTCACCTTCAACTGAGAGGATTGGTCGGCATAGGCTTTGTCTTTAGCTTCCAGTCTTGTGGAAAAAATGGTAATGGCTTGACTCTTCATCTTCAGTTGGGTAGCTTGATTAGCTAATGTTTTCTGAGTCCTAGTCTCTTAAACAATTAGTCAGCTACTTCTTTGTCTAGAAGATGGTGCATGTTTGTATTTTGTCAAAGCTTCAATATCGTCCCTCAATTTGGAATATTCCTCCTCCAGAAAAGATCCACCTTCATCGGCACCAGCAGTAAAAGACCTCTTTAAGGCCCCAAGTTTATCGCTCAACCTATTATTTTCCTCTTCCAGAAGTTTAGTAATATCTCTCGCTTCATCAACTTCACGATTCAATAAAAACTCATTTTTTCTAAAACCAGAGGCATATTTTTCCAACTTCTCTTTAAATTCCCAACCTTCACTCAAGGACTTATACTTGGCCTCGTATTTAGCATGCATAAGAGATTTGTTTTCACTATGCTCTGCCTCTAAATCTTCAATCATCTCAGTATGGAACATTATTGGCCACAACCCAATCAAGAAGAAACTTGAGATAAGTGTATGAATCATTCACCTGATCAGAAGCGTCTCTGCTGAGTAAGTTTGTTAATTCTTCATCAATTAACTCCATGTGGTCGACTTTGAATAGATTATTGAATCTCTTGAGTAGGCAGGAGTCATTAGAAGAAATTTATTCCATCTTGTCCATAAACTAGAAAGATAAACCAAGAACCGATCAACAACAAAAGAAGAAGACATAACAATAGCCAAGCAACAACAAACAACATGTGAATTGAACGAAATGTACTTTCATTGATAAAAAATAAATGTTATAAATACATCGAAATAGAGACCAAAAATAAAACAAAAGAAGACTTCAAAATTCAAAGATCAAAAGTCAAACAAGTCTACACCTTTTTTTTATCCTTTTGAATATCAGAAAGTGTAGCTTAGTCTATGGTAACTTTTTCTTGTTTAAAAAGGGGGATAGCTTAGTCAACAATAGTTTTATATTGGTAGGCATAAGGGGCAGTAGACTCAACCACCAAAGAGGATTCCCTCGATCCAACATTATCCTTGATTTTTTCATCAAGGTTTGGGGGAGATCCAGGGTCATACCTAAGAAAAATCTCAGAATCCTCAGCAGTGATAACTGCCTTCAACGCTACCGACTAACCCTCCATAAAGAATTTTTTCTTTGCGTACCCAATTTGGTTAGAGGTAGCAGAGATGTCTTTATCCAAACCCTTGTTAAATAATTATTCCATATCCTTCTCAATAGAAAGATCAATCAATAATTTGGCTACTTGTTCTTTAACAGTCTTTGCCCTGCGCTCAGCTTGAGCAGTATTCAAGTTAGCTACAAACAAGTGATTATCATCTTTCTGCTGAGCTTCTTCAGTAGCCTTGATCTTATCTTCCCATGCCTTCTTCTTTATCTCTAAAGCTTTTTGGGAATCCAGGATATATTTCCTAAGACCTTCAAAGGCTTCCTCTACTTCTCTAGAAGAAGAATGTATCAGATCATCCTTCTCCAGCATTTGGTTGTAATTAACCAGGAACTATAAGAAAAAGTCAAGTCAGTACAAGTTAAAGAAGATATGGAAAGTATCTGACCAACCTCAAACATGAAAACTTACCATGGCTAAGCTTTGAGTAGCTCTTATCGATAGTTGTGATCGGGACATGAATGTAGCAACAACTCTATGATTTGGGAGGGTGCCAGACTTGATCAGTTTTCTTACCAAACTGGTACTAAAGGCCACAGATGAGCCAGCAATAGAGGGACCATGATCGACGTCAACAACTTTCTCAACCTGCTTATCAGCAGGACCTTTCCTTAGTCTCTTAAAAATAGACTAATCACCTTTCGAAACTAGGGGCTTCTTACTAGCCTCAACCTTTTTCTTCTGGGTATCAGTATCAACTAGTTTCTTAGCACCGGCTGCAAAGTCATCCTCTAAGAGGTTGAGAATTTTCCTCTTACCCATGCTATAAATGAAGTAATGGAAGTCTTATATTCCAATGATGTAGAAGCTGACCGGGGGTGATCTTCTCCTGTCCTTTGGTTCAGACCCCACCGAAATTTGAGTTCTTCCAACAAATTCACTTCACCTGGCTTGGGGAACTTTCTCTTACACTCCTCTAAAAAAAGCAATAAACAACAACAATTAGCATACATCAGAAAAGATATCAGAAAAGAAGAGAAAAAATTAAAATAACAACATATCCCATTCCCTAATTTAGGGCATTCGGGACCATGATAAGCAACTCCATTATCAAGTGAAGCATGTTGCCAATTCTTAACTGCTAATCCAATAATCTTTATTGAAGTCAGGCAAACTCAACACTAAAGCTCTATTAGCAGATCTGGTTTTCAAATAATCTGTATTTTCCCCTGTAATGTACCATTTATAACAGAACATAATCTATGGACTCCCAATATGGGTTCATAGAGTTCGTTCAATCTGTGGAGCTACTCGTGTTAGGACAACATCAAAATATTAGCAAAAACGAAGAAGAAAAGGGTTTGGTGGAAATGAAAAACAACACTCTGCTATAAATAAAGTGGGAATCCTATGACCTTCATCCAAAACATATATATCTAAAGGGACATAAGGGACTTCTAATTCGAACCAAGATGGAATTTTATGCCATTCCCTAAATTCCTCTAAAGACTCATTATCAAATATATAAACCATAGTTCAAAAGACGGATTCGAGAAAAAATAAAGAAAAGAAAGAATTATTACATAAGATTAAGGATTCAACAAGAACTATCAAAGGAACAGAGGGACGGTGGAAAACTATCACACAAAAGCTCAGAGGAAGGTGCTATAATTTGAAATTTTGGGTGTAAGGAAGAATCTGGAAAAGCTCCTGGATTTTATAGGTTGCTTCGAAATCAACGAACAAAATAATTAAATGTACCAACGATTGACATTTCGACGGCTTCGCGAATCAGAAGGTTAAAAATACCCATTTTTCCTTTGGCGGTTAGCTAAAATTCAAATTATTTACAAAAATGCCATTTTCAAAGAGTGCCTGTAAATTTCACAACTGTGGGAGGTCGGTTGCTAACTAAGCATCATGAAAATATTTCGAGTTACTTATAGAATCAAATGCTTCATACTTTCACGCAAGCTCCAAGCATAGAACATTGGAGGCTTCTGTTGATGCCAAAAATTATCCATATACGGAGACCAATCAGAAGTAAACGCGTGTCCTCCTACGTGGTCAAAATCCTAGTCAGCAGAAAGTAAATCTGCCGACCAATACATGGAATGCCGACCTACACAAGGAATGTCAACCAACACAAAGAAGGCCGACCAACAAGATAATGAAGCGTCATCATACCAAGGGTCATACTACACATGGTTTATACAACCAATCATCACATTTATTATGTAAGGATGTAAAGGCTTAATTATATAAAAGTATTCCATCTCTTTACATTACAACCCTTGACCTCGGGGTCACTATGAATACATTGTATCCCTTTCATCAAGGGCAAGGTCGAATGAATTCTGGGATATTCTTATCTACAAGAGTGCCTAGCTTTCTGTAACCACACAAATCAATAAAATAATAGTAGACGTAGGCTTTGTTACACAGCTGAACCAATTTAAAATTCTCTCTTTATTTACCATTACATATTTTATCTGTGATTATAAAATTAGACCAAGTCTAATTTCTTACATCAACGGTTACAATAGTATTTTATTAGGCCATCTAAAATGCGTAACATAGATGTATATATTTATACATTGTGATTCTGCTCTCGGCATCCTATTATGTCCATTACACTACATAAACGTGTATTAGTGATGTAAACAATGCGTAAAGCATGGGACACATTATATTGAACTTCACCACGTTAAAATGCCTAGCGTGGTAACCAATTGCTATACTTGTTAACGTCTGCTGACATTTAATTTGAAAAGGCGAAAAGGAGTTACCCTTCTTTCACACTAAACTTTTTAACCCGTAAAGTGGTTCGAATCTCTCGAATGCTAAATTCTTTAGCATGAAAATAGTTCATTTACTTTGTCCCACTATGTAAATGATGTTGTAATTAGGATCTAAATTGTTAAATTTAAATCTTTTCATGTAGTTCCATTGTGAATGGTCTTACAATCCCAAGAAATAGGTTGGATTAAAAATATTGAACGGTGCATGTTTAGCATCGTCTTTGTAAAATGGAGATGAAGTGTAGCTTTGAATCCAAACGGTTGAGGGAGTTAGGTATGTGAGTGGTAGTCATATGTGTGGTAGCCATAAACTCAGTTGTGGTTTCCATTTGACAACAATGAATTTGCTTCTCTCTTTGGAAAATAGCTTGAGAAAATTTTATTTGGGAGGAGGGGAGAAAACTTTTCCATGAAAGATGGACAAATGTGAGTCACGTAATTAAAAGGTTATTTAAGCACAAACGCTCACAAAATCAGAAAACGGGTGACAAATTACCATTACAAATAAACCCTAACAAAGAGGCCCATATATGTACTTCTCATGCGTTTAATCCAGCTCATCTGATCTACTTAATCAATACTACCAATTTCTTATATCCTGAATATATTTCTGGTCATGCGTTCAATCAAACGCATCCGAGTTGCTTATTTGATGCCAGCAATTTCTAAGCATCAACAAATACTACATCATAGGTGTTAATGTTATTACTTAAAAAATATTGAGTATTCTCAACCAATTGTGAGATATTGTACCATAATATATCCACCAGTCTTACATTATTTTGCCTCACAATCGCATTATTCTAACTATTCGCAGATTGTCTACATAAACTTAACCCAGAGAATTGGACAGCTAGATCATTTCTATATTTTTTCTTCTGTCCTTCTAATATATCAAGGAAGAATAGAACACGAAGGCTGTGTGGTGGTGGGACTAACATTTTGTCTCCTTGTTGACAATGACAGCCATTCCTATATTATAAAATTACAATGTGTGATTGGTACTGTCAACCATACCTACTTTTTTTTTCCTAAATTTAAGTCTTGCTGGACCAGCACGTATATTCACACACAAACTCAAGTATCACTTGTTAAGCTGACCAATAAATGACATCGTTATTAATATTCAAGAAAGACAAACATATAATAATTAACAATTGCAATGTTAGATTGGATCCCGTGGTCTAGCTACAAACCTGTCCTAAATGCACGTGCACCGGCACTTCACCAATAAGATGATAATATGAAATTTACAAATAAGTATAAGAAATTCACGAATACATATAATAATAAAAACAGTATCAAAGAGACAAAACAAAACTGAAGATTTTACCACCAAAATCGCAGGGCCACCCCGATCTTTTAGGGGGTGCAAACTTTTAATAGGACCTTGGCAGATATTATTAAATTAATAGATTGTCCTGCTTTTAGAAAGCAATAATATGCCTTGATAAAAAGAGAAAAATGCAAATGGTGAAGCGGACAAATAATTCAAAAAATTCTTGTAATTTTCTTAAATTATACATTTTTTTCTTATTTAGTAAATTTACATCGACACGCGATGCGGACACATTTTAATAGATACATTCCACATATTATCATTCAAATCAACAACTAATATAGACACGATACGTCAATGTGTCTACCAAATTATGTCTGAATCTTGTATAGTTGGAAAATTGCTAATATTTACTTTACGATTAATGAAAGAAATTTTTTCTTTTTATCTCCTATATCTACCTGAAATTCTGTTATAACTTATTTAATAAGTAAAGTATCCTCTCAAATTTCATTTCATTGCAAGATCCCCTTCTCTTTCCTTAAAATATAGAAGATTAAACTAAGATTTCATAAAAGATCATTGTCAAAATCACAAGTTCAATCAAAGAAGATATTTGTTTTTATATGCACCCGGAGTCATTGTTTTAACACGCACTAGTTTTGAGCGAATGTTTTTTTCACCTCCCAAGCACGTAATATTCTTTCACACAAAGATGGTTATAGTAAGAGACATTAATTATTTAATTTCTTTTGAGTGGGAAACTCAACCACAAATATAACCTCAATTTAGTATCAGTCGATCATCAATAATGATATTATTAGGTTATAATTTTGGTCTCTACACTTTCCATAGGTAAAAGGCAATTAATTCATAATTGGTCTTAACGCATTCGAACTTAAATACTTATGTACTCGACATTTAATACATGTAAAATGACTTAGATGTATTAATAGGGGTGTGTCGATGATTCGAGTCACATTTCATAGGGCTATAACTTAAATGGGTCTAACGATCTACACCCAATCTTTATTTGATACTCTAAAGAAATTTTTTAACAATGTCCCACTTAGATCATAAGAAAATAAAATAGATATCTATTGTTGACCTATTATCCCTTCTTGAGACGTAGGATATATAAACTTCAAGTAATTCTTGTTTGGTTAATGATGCATGTCATTGTCATGCAACACTCAATAGATTTTTTCGTCAGTTATCTGACGAGGTATGCCTGATGCATCTTAGGAGGCCTTTCCGTTTAGGCGCATTATTACTAGAAATCTATATTTTGTTAGGGTTTCGAGGGTCTTAGATGATGTACCCGCTCATGCCATCGGTGTTATTACGAGCACATATGTGTCTTGAATTAGAGGTCAGACAATGAGGATATTACCTACACCGATAATAAATGGTCTAGAGATTAACTTTCCCTGCAATTTAACATGCTCCAACACCAGCATTGACCCCTATTCTTGATCCAATGGGTTCGAGGGTCCATTCATCCAGAGCTTACATGGAAATGCAATTTTCATTTATTAGAGCTAAACATCATCATATACTGATTCAAGTTGGTCATTTGGAGGACTGTGTAAATGAATATTGCACTATGATTCATCACGACCTTGATTTCCCGATTCGACGAATTCTTATGTGTGATCATCGAGATTTTCTTGCTTCTACTCTAGGGGTTGGTACAACTCTTTCTCTTGCACCTGTTCAGACATGGAATATTTATGATTCTGATTAGGAACTTGGTAGTAAGGCTACTCACTTCGATAATTCATTTTCTGACTAAAGATAATGTAACACCCCGGCCCAGATTTATGGTTTACTCATAGTCAACCTCGCCTGACCTGAGCATTAGGTTTGAAGTGCAATGAAGCAACCTATATAATGTTTCTAATCTAGTTTTATTTTAATTAACATTTCACTTATTTATCATGAGATTTCAATTTCAAATCAAACTACATGAGGGACTTGTCGGAAGCATCCCCGGAGTCCAATCTTACAGATCGACTAAGTATAATAAAATAGACCATTTACCTATGCAGCAATCTTAAAATATGAACCCGCACCCAACTTGCCTTAACAATGATGAAGGTGTGAGCCGAATGCTCAGTGGGAAATAAACAACAATGCAAAATAGAAATGAACGGAAGAAAGAAAACTCTAAGACGTTATACATACGTGCACATGCAACTACCTTACACACACACACACACACACACACACACACACACACACACACATATATATATATATATATAAACTGTTTTACGTTCAAAAATGTTATTTATCCTGACTAATTCACCTTAATCTTGTAAAAGACTTCTTCTTTCTTATTTTGACATTTATCCCTTTATTTAACACACGGTTAAATACTTGAAACAGCTACACTTGGATTGTCTAAAAGTCATTTCTTTACTAAAATTACCTTTTTTCTAAAATCAATCCACATTAGTATTTTCATTGAAAATCACCCTTTCAATACACGTGAATACCGTGTTAGAATACTTATTTTGCTTTAAAATATTTCACCACACAACTTTGTGTTAATTATGGGTTAAACCTTCTTAGGTTGATTAACTTACCCATTTAACCGCTATACACTACATTTTTCTTACTTTTTGGACATTAATTAATTCACACGTTTCTTGTCCATTTTAACCTTTACCAAAACATTTATTAATTCATTCAAGTTAGGTTGTCTTAATACATTTTTTCCACACAACCCATTTCTTTACATGTTCCAATTTTATTATATTTTTCTCTAAATCTTCCAATAATCGCGTACTTTAACAGGCTCCACACCGCCGGCGACGCCACCATATGTTCTAGCCGGTGGTTTTGGATCCTTCACCCCGGGACTCTGGGACCTCCTTCATTTTTTCGATGTCATCCGAGTCCTTGTTAATGTGTTTTAATATTTCACAAATGTCTACATTATTTCACATTTCCTCTTATCCGGTCGAAGCCGAAACCCAGGATTTCACCCCAACTTGTGTTATACTTTGAAAATCAGCATTTCATGTCCTTTACACTTTAGTTTGATTTTATTCCAAGATTATGTTCATTTGGTACCATCATGTATAACACCCTTTTCAACATTTTTATTTCATAAAAATCTTATAATTTATACAAAATTACCATTTTATCCATTTTTTTTCCAAAATCATCTTTTACTCCATTTTCACAAGTGTTAATTTCCCAAAACAATATTAGATTACCCACATTATTATCTTAAGTATTTTTTAACACCTTAACATCTTTTTAACCTTTTGGAGTAATGTTCTCAATTGGAAACATCGTTATTTAGATACTTTTATTTCAAGAATCATTGAATATATAAGACTATTTTATAAAAAAAATACCATTTCCTTTTATTAACACATGTTGTCTTACAACCTTACACTTATCTGGCCTATAACCTTTTTTCACACACTTTAAAGACTATAATTTTTATTTTTCTTAGTTCATATTTAAACCCAACAAAAACTTCTTTAAACTTGTTTATATGTCCACTATTAAAATACTACAAGTTTATATATATGAGAAGATAGATTTTAATCCCAAAATGCTATTAAATGGGTTCAACATACATTTCATTCTAAAAATTGATAATACTTTGTAAAAATGCATTTTCAAGACAAAAGAAGACTTTTTATTTCTTCAAACTCAACAAATGTCCCACTTTCATAAAATCTTCGTTTTTCAATAGACTTTGGGACATTGTTTTACCAAAAAAATTTGCAAGGTTAACATCATTTTTCAAAACATTTTACTTCATAAAATGTTTAACTTCGAACTTCTAGAAATACCATTTTCATAAAAGTCCCAAACTTAGTTTCTTTTCAAGAAAACATCGAAATATTTACTCATCCTTAATTTTCAGCAAATAATATTTTCCCAATATTTTTATTCCATAAAAATGTTTAATACAAATATGTTAGGAACCTATCATTTTATCATATACATTCGACTCTTAAATTATAATAAAAGGACTACTAATACAAAAAAAAAAGTCTTAAACTAAGAGTAGATTTACACTCCCCCCCCCCCCCCCCCCCACCAAATAGAGATCCAACAATGGTAGGCATGAAATCTCTAAGGAAATGGTAATCTTCCACCTCCTGAGGTGCCCTCAAGGAGGTTTCCCAACTCCAAAAGCATGCTCCATCAAGCTACCAAGAAAAAAACCCCTTCAAACCCCATTAATCTTCCATTTTCATCTCAAGTACCCCCAATAATAACTCTCTAGATTCATAGCTCTCCTCATACATTGTGGAAATGGGTATGTATGGTTTAAATATGATGGAATACATAACAAATATGGTGATATAAAGTGAAGGGGTGGTGGTGGAATGGTGGTTTATAGTAGACAGAGGTGGAAGAATGCAGAAAAATGGTGGAAGACCCACCCCTCTCACTTTCTTCTTCCACTCAAAAAAACCCAAATAACCCAAACTAACCCTTATAAAAACACCCCAAAAATCTCAAATGCCGTTTTTACCTAATTTGGGCTCACCAGAGCTTGACAGCTCATCCATCCAACAACCCAAAATGAGACAGCGCACAAGAGCAACCCGATTTAAAAGTTCTGCTTAACCTCATTCAAACGAGAAGCACCCCTCATTTAAATGAGAATACCTTCTCATTCGAACTATGCTTCGAACAACATGGACCTATTTCACAGTGTGATATTTTCCAAACCTCATTTGATCCCCACTTTCAATGACATCAGGCTCTCGTTCCAACGACCCTAACTCGTTCGAATGACCTCAACTTAAATTTTCTACAAATTTTCAAATTGAACCGACAAACTTCAAACAATCCTTATCAAGACTCTAAAACAGTTAATTACCGGTACAAACCCAATCATAAAGAATCAAATCTCAAGGTTTTCATATGTTTACAATTTAAAAAGGGAAAATAATAACATATTGGGCACGGGTATTACATTATTCCTTTCTTAGAAAATTTCATCCCCGAAATTCCCGAACCGTCAATTCTTCAAATACATGGGGTTTACCAATTCCTATTCTAATCCATAGAAACCCTATTAGGAAACATCATTGAAGTCATCAATAGATAAGATCACATCACACATCTTTATACGGGGTTTATCATCAAAGGCTCAACATGCGACATACTATAACATTCATTCTTATACTAACCCTCAACATTGCATAACTGGCCCTGAGTCTCTAGTCACTTGATGATCATGCTCAATCATGTCCTAGGACTACCTTTACTGATACCCAAATCATATCGACACCTCCACGGTCAACCTTCTCTAGGGATTGACACTCACCCAAGAGTGAATTGTAACACATCCAATCATCAAATTCATCATCAAGAACCATTTTTAATCGTAGGACCACATATCCTACGTCCCCACTACTTTAAGGTTATCCTGACTATAAAATTCTGTTTGAGCTTGACATTAACCACACATTTCTAATTTATCACTTTGAAAAGTAATACACCGACTAATTTGTCATCGCGTACTTGACTGATACCTTCCGCTGCATCACTCTCATGACCCTAGTACCACTCTAGACATCTTATCTTTATGCACTCACTTGAGCCTTGCACTAATCCACTCATCGTGGAAAAGTAACACTGTGTTCTAAGTTTCCTCAATTTCTAACACTATATAATATCCTCAAGTCATCATCCCTCTCGTTACAACTAGAGCCACTCACTGCCATGCCGACTAGTCGAAAGGTCGATAATCCTAAGAAAAGTGAATACTACAAGCAAACCATACGGCTGAAAGCGCATCCACCCGCCAACTAAACTTTGTGCAATAGAAATAATACGTTATATCTGGAGCACCTAATTACGGAGCTGCATTGACCATAGAAGGTCCACCGACGCTTTACCAAGCCCAACCGCATTGTACCATGACATGGTACCAATTCGAGCTACCACACACATGAGAATATCGATCTTGGATTACTAAAACCGAAAAGGACATACAAGATTCAGAAGTAAAACATAACTATTCTGAGAAAATCCCACCCGTACACATCAACCTATGATTTATGAAAAACAAACCTGTGCTATATGCTTGAAGTCTTATCACTCATCCCAATCATTCTCAGTGGGTACTATCCTAGCCACACACCCTGTCTTATGTCACCAATCGTGATGAATCAGGTCTCAACCATTCATCATCACAAGACGAAGGCAACAGACGAACCCGTCGCTCTTTAGAAAGTCAAACGCCTGACTTCCCTCCTTAGGAGTAAGGCATTACCCCTTACATCATTACACCAAAACATGCCGTTAGTAAAATAACTTTACCGTTACAAAAAATATTAATAACACAATTTTTCCATTAGAAAAAAGGCGTGGGGCACGAAGTTAGTAACATAATTTTTTCGTTACTAATAGTAATTGTATATTCAAAATTACTAACGGTAAAATTCTGGTACTAATAGTAACGGTATATTCAGAATTAGTAACTGTAAAGTCTGTTACTAATAGTAATGGTAAAATTTAAAGTTAATAACGGTAAAACTCTGTTACTAATAGTAACGGTAAAATTCAAAATTAGCAACGGTAAATTTTGTTACTAATAGTAATGGTAAAAGTCAAAATTAGTAATGGTAAAATTATATTACTAATAGCAACGGTAAAATTCAAAATTAGTAATGGTGAAATTATGTTACTAACTTTAGTACATATTTAAAAAAATATATTTTTCAAAATATCCACTCCGCTATGTGATAATTTTTCCTTACATTCCCTATTTCTAACCTATTTATTTAATTTCCTATGTAGATCTATAAACTGAAACGGACAAAAACTAGAAAATTAAAATGATTCTCCATTCCCAACAGTGAGAAGAAAACGTTTCATAGTCTGTGATCTTAAATACTTATATATCAATTCATACATTACATATCATAATTTTTAGTTATAGGTTAATCACAATTTAGGGACCTGCATTGATTTGGTGTGTGGGATCCACTCTTCAATCTATACATTATTGTGCTTCAAAATCACTAGATTTCTAAACTAATCTACTATAAGTGCTTTGGCAAGAACTCTAGTATGATACACCTAATCTAGAGGAATTGGGCACCACTGAAGGTTTGGCCAAAGGACCACCTGGATAAGGCAACATTGTAGGAGACCACACTACGACCATCACTAGTGGTGACCTTAAAAGAAAGAGCTTGGTCGTTGAGATAGGAATTCCTCTGCTAGTTTTGGCCCCAGTTTCATGACATAGACTGCCAACTAGTCCTTGAGCCTTTAATGGACACTGCGTGGACATCACTTGCACCACCTATGTTGGTTATCATTACAAAGTTAAAGTAATAGTGTCCATTTATGGCGAACCTTATACCACCCCTTCTCCTTCAGGCCACCCTATAAAATTCATACTTAAATAAATTAGTTTTGGCACACATACTCCAACTATATTTTTTATAAAAGTGTTGGTCAAAATTAGTGTAATATTGTACAAGAAAAATGCAAGGAAGTAGTAATGGATAAAGGAATACCTTCTAGCAGTGGCAATTAGGTGGGTTTGGTCGATTTTGGGCGGATCAAATCTGGGTTGGGTTGGATTTGGGCGGTCAAATATGGGCTGAAACACCATGCGGGTTGGGTAGCCCATTTTCTCATATCAGTTTCCTTAAAGATTGAAACACCATATTCATCGAATTTCAGAAAAACCCTCATCACTCAAACCTTTTACAAACAAACCCATTAGTGTAGAGATCAACGGTGATGAGAGAGAGAGAGGCGAAATAGAGAGAGAAAAGATGAGAGAAAGGGAGAAATCATTTCTTAAAAATGAGAGGAGAGAGAAAAACCCACCTGTGGAACTCCAACCCTTGCCAAGCTTGAGATGAGGAAATCTGAGAACAAGATGGGTTCTATAATGGGTGATATTGGTTTGCCCATATTTGACCCGCAACTTTTTATTGTGAGCCCATATTTGGCCCGTAATTTTAAAAAATGGGTCCCATAATTTAACATACGGGTTGATGTGGGAGATTTGAGGGATTATGTGCTAATTTTGCCGTTGCTATCTGTAAGCAACAGGACAATTCCAGCTCTGTAGTTGGCAATGTGTTGGAAGACAGATTGAGAGAGGTTAATTTTTTATTATATCTCATTTGAATATTCAAAGCTAAAAAATAAAATAAAAACATTGATGAATATAATTTTCAGGAAAATTTGGCTCATCAGGCATACACTTTTTTCTCCATAATAGAAAGCAAAATGGGGTCATACCCATCTGAATGTGTTGAAAGATTTTTAGGTTTGGCCCTCAAGTGTTGCTAGGACAAGCTAGAAGCCAGACCATCCATGTTGGATGTGGTTAGTGCTTGAAAACATTCTAAAAATGATGCCTCAAAGTGGACCTGACATGTCAGAGGAATTCACACCCACATCCACATCTACATCCGCACATCTACATCTATGTATTACCCACATGTCTCCGGTATAGTGTCACTATTAAAAGGGTCCCATCCCGAATGGAGCCCTGCCTCTATCCGTTCATCCATGATGACCACAAAAAACCCATTGGATAACACCCAAAATCATATTCAAGACATTGGTCTGGATAAATAAATTGCAAGTCCACTAGCGATGGGAGCGGGGCAGGTTGTCCCCAACCGGGCACTAGACCCCAGTTTAGTGTACGATGCTACTCCACAAGACTACATGAATCTCCTCTACTTTATGAATTTCACGTCGAACCAAATTTTAACCATCATAGGATCACCTATTTACATGTGCTCTAAAACGTCCATCCTTTTCAGGATCACCAACATACAAAGGGTCACCAACGGTATAAAATGTAAATCAATTTGAATAGGTAAGCACATAATATAAGAAAATTTTATATTACATTTTATCCCGTTGAATAGGTAAGCACATAATGGTTAAAACTCCACTACCAAAGATGACAACAATTGACTTCCCTTCTCTCTGTTCATTTTGAATAAGTAAACACATGATATAAGAAAATTTTATCTTATTTTCATTTCCATATGCACCATTCCCATGGATCTGAAACTGTGTTTTACAAAAAAACACATTTCTTTCATGTTGTGCGAAAATTATTTCGGTTTTGCAACATTTCTTTCATGTTGTAAAAGCCAAATTAATTTCCACACAACATGCAACGGATCACCAACTTACAATGGACCACCAACGGGAAAAAATGTAAATCTAAGGTTAAATTTGATACTGTCCTACCCATGCAATAGCTTATCTTGACACTTAACTCAGTTATGAATATGGGATAAAAGCTTACTATTGTGACAACCCGCTCTAAATAATAACGGGTGACCAGCCCTATACTGCATTAAATCAGGTATCCCAGATGGCACAGTCTCAACATCAACTGACAATGCTAAGGCTAAGTACCCGAAACTATTAAAAGCGAATTGTCAAAAATTTAAAAATTTTATTTAACAACAAGAACAAAACCAGTAATGCAACACAACCAACAATATACATCTAACTAAGATGAGTGATAAGTGCAAACTCCAAAAATAAGAAAGAGTACAATGCAATGTACAACAAAATATTAACAATGAAATACCCGAATATGGTGTCGGGTAATAGACAGTACGACAATCTGAGAAATGAAATATGAAAGTGTTAATCTACAACACTTGAATACTAACTCAATATACAAACTGAATCCTAATCTAGATATACAATAGATCAGAGTCGAATAAGACAAAGTGCCGCAACAGTTCGCTACTTCCACAACTCCACGAAAACACTGTATGGATGAACATCAATAGCGTCCTTACGGAGGAACACCTAAAGTAATACAATATATACATGGAGGAGAAAATATAAATGGGTCAGAGCCCGAGTTGAAAAACATTTTATAGCAAGTGTAATAAAATGCATAATAATTATAAATGCATTATTACATGATTAAGGTGGAATCGAACTCTCCATAATAATTCAACTCACCTCTCAACTAAAGCGCGCACTAAACGTATGCACGTGATCTCCAAATGTATGCCCAATTTCTTTTTAGGTAAGCGGATTCTAACTTAAACCCAATTGAAGTATTTAAGTGAAGCCATCTAACATATCTCCCAATCAACACTTGTTTCTATAATCTATAAATTATATACATTAACTTTAATGTAATAGTTATAGTTATCTTTATAGTGTTCATTTGTTAAACATATAAAGTTGCACGATCCATCTCATAACCACATTAACACAATACATCAACATTCTCAATTACTAGAATTATATATATTCTAGTTATGCCCTCATTTGGTATATATATATATATATATATATATATATATATATATATATATATATATATATATATATATATATATATATATATATATATATATATTCATTATTATATTATATGAGTTATTAGCATCAAGAGTTAAGGACTAAACTCCTCCCGATTCTCAACACGGCACTGCGTTTCGTGCATGGGATGCCTCGCCGAAGCGAAATCCAAACAAGGAACCCCCCGTTACACAACTCCTGACCGTATTGATCCTCGAGGCTCATTATGCCCTCAATACAAGATGCATGTAACCCAAATTATTATCCAATTTTAATTAGTTAATATTCCCAATTCTCAATAGTACACGGCGTTTCATGCGTGGGACATCTTGCCGAGGCGAAATCCAAACAAGGAACCCCCCCGTTACACAACTCCTGGCACTGTCGATTGTCGGGATAGGTGATATATATATAAGTATGAGAATTAAGGACTAACTTACCCCCAAGTTCCAACATTACACTGCGGTTCGTGCGTGGGATGTCTCGCCGAGGCGAAATCCAAACAAGGAACCCCCCGATACACTAGTCTTGGCAACGTAGGTCATTGAGGTCCATTATGCCCTTGATACCCAAGTACAAGAACAATCAATAATAACCATCCAACTGAACTATATCTCGAAGGAAGAAGGCACACATGCTATCATCTTCCAACAGTCCATATACGTAGCAAACTGGAGCCACCTGGTGGGGTTCAACGACACCCACCTCGTGATCAACTCACGCACATAACGTCCCGAGAAGCGGTCATAGTTCCTAACCGGCAAGTGAGACCGACACATACCCACGACCTCTCACCCTCAAAATAAATAAATGTATATCACATAATAATCACATGGACGACTATGACCTGGGTAATATCCACACCCTGCTCTTTGAGCCAGGATGCTCACCCTCTACGTACGTAACTTCCTACTGATAGCAAGGAGAGGGTATGCCTAACCATGCATATATACCATCATATAGGGTATACATACATCCCACATAATAAAGATATACCATCATATACGGTATACATGCCACATCATTTTAATTTTCATTATACGCTCTTAGGCGCAATAGATTTAATGTCATTGTTTAGTATATCTCCCTCTTAATACACTAACCGTCAAATCTCACATATCTTCCCCACTTAGTATACACTATACTATTTCTCTCTTGAAGCTCGCATGTCACTTCTAATTATGAATTGTCTCTCTATTCTATTTAAGTTAAGGATATTCTTCTATCCTAATGCACCTCTATTAGCATTTCTCATTCTCCATCCTTAATAGGGTTCAATTAGTTTTATGAACCTTTAAAGTTATCCCATTTGGGATTGGACTCTAAAATCCATCATCACTAATTATCATTATTCTATATGAACTTGTAATTATCTCAAAAGAGTTTCCAATCAAGGTGGGCTTCCCCACTTAGAAAATACCAAAATCTCTAATCGGTATTCCTCAAATATAGTCAATATGACTCCAAAATTCCTTATAAGGGAAACTCGCTAAAAGTCTCCAAAACATATTCCAAACATCACCTATAGAGGTTCCCAATCGATAACCTCGAACAAAACGGAATGAAATTCTCCCTAGAAAAAACATTCCTTGAAAAAGCCCTGTTTCCGAATCGATTCGGGCCAATTCCGAATCGATTCGGCCAGGAAGGCGAATCGATTCGGCCAGGAAGGCGAATCGATTCGGGTCATCAGAGCTGGGACTCTGTCTCAGGCCGAATCGATTCGGCTGGGATCTGAATCGATTCGGTCACTCAGACCTGGGCACCTGCATATTTTCGAATCGATTCGGTAGGAGGCCGAAACGATTCGGCCCTTCAGAAACCTCAAAAATGGATACTTTTTGTAAGCCTAAAATACCCAAAATTCATTTTAATCATTATCTCTTCATTTCTTTTCAACCCAATCATAAATATATCATTAATATTCATCCTAGAATACATATAAACCAATTTCTATCCTCAAATCAAAGATCTACATATTAAATCTAAGATTATACCCAAAAGTTAGGTTTTGAAAAACTAAACCTAAAACCCAAAGATTTAATCCACAAATCATGCAATAAATGATACACAACAATTATTTAGCAAGTTTAATCACTTGCCTCGGGTTCGTAGGGTCTGAATCCGCCATGGGATCGCGTATTGGCCAGAAATCTCCACTTTCTGTCTCTTTTCTCCTTCCTTTTCTTCTTCTTTCTCTCTCTCTTTCTATTTTTCTTTCTCTCTAAGGATAATGAATCTCCCGTAGGCTTAATAAGCCCTAAATCCCAAGGTACACATCTTTAAGTGATAATTGACACTTTAAAGGACTCGGTAACTTTAATTCGAGTCAAACGGTTCTAATTTATTTCGGAACCTAAATAGACCCCAAGTACAGTCTTTTCGACTTTCTCGACCCTTCAGGACACTATGGTACCCTCAGAATCGACATTCGACACTCTTTCTAACAACTTCAAATTTTGACCTCAATTGCCAATTTAATTATTTCTCCAATAAATATTATTTATTTCTCCCAAAATAAATAAATCCTCGTCTCCAAGACCTCGGGTTGTTACAAACTTCCCCACTTACAAAAATTTTGTCCTCGAAATTTTAGGTAAGCCTAATCCTCCAAAGCTCAACTAGTTCCTACTACACTCACCCTCACTAACCCTATCTCCAAACTTCTAACTTCCCACGACGAGATTATTTTAATTTAAGTTGATTATGAGTTATATAAAACCAACTTCTACAACTAGGGTGCCCATACACCCTTTATATTTGAGCTTTATGCTCACAGCAATCATAATGAGGCTTTATTTGCCTCCAAGGTTTCATATTTCCATAAATATAATACTGACATTTTAATAGTGTAAAAATTTTGAATGGTCCAAAGAAATAACTCCTCTCAATTCCTGACATTCGCCACTTTCGTGCGGGGGACGTCTCGCAAAAGTGAAATCCAAACAAGGAACCCTCCTAATACACTACTACGTAGTGACGTAGGGGATTAAGAGTTTGTGAAATCGAGACTAGAGTTTGAAAATATTTTAGTGGAAATATCATTTTAAAATGGCCCAAGGGCCGATAAAAAGTTTTATTTTGAAAACAGTTTATTTTAAAGACGGTTTATACAATATAATATAATATAAAATGCCTTATGTCCAACACAAGGTCTTTTAAATCATTATATATATAACAACATGTAGCTCACAAAAATTAGTATAATCATGAGCTAATTTTTTTTTCCTGCATCCTAATAATCCACAATCTCAACTTTCAAACATAAACAACACCTTACATTATTGCAATATTTAGCCATTTATAAGGCTCATCCATATATGGAATACAACAGTTATATAAGTCTATCATGACTATATAAAAAGAAGTAGCTTTATCATTACTACTTATCACCCATAACCAGTCTTACATTTACCACAAGGTTTATAGCTCTTTTTGAGCGCCTTACAAAATTATCTAGTCTTTCAAAAGATAAGAACATAAGAGCCTAACTTGCTCAAAATTCCCCTTAGGGTCAAACGTACATAATAGGGCTATAGCACTACCCATTGACAAATATCTCCCATACGAAATTCCCAAAACTCAATTTAGTAATTATCCTATTTATAAAGGAAAATTAACTTACATCATTCATCTCTAGTTCAATTGCCCTTCCTCATCAATGGGCTCCTAAACATAGTCCCCCAGTCTAAAATGACCTCGAATCTGCTGTAGGGGTTGCACTTCCAAAACTTCATCAAACCGTGGTCATTTACTTCTTTTAGGACAATCTCTCTTTTTATGACCTATTTCATTACAAAAGAAACACTTACCCACAAATCCTTTCTACCCACTCGCGATATTAGCACTCTCTTTGCCAAACTTACTTGATGAACTCGAATCTCCAAAGTTCTTACCCTCTTGTGAACGAAGACGATATTCATAACACTTTAATAGTGCCGCATTCACTACCTCATTGAAAGTCAGTAACTTAGGACTCTCTAACAAATGTTGTCGGATTTTCCAGTCTAAACCTCGAACAAACTTTGATATATGTTTCTCTTCCGTATTTACCTCATCAGGTACTAATTTCGCACATCTAGAAAAATCCTCCTCATACTCTGCCACCGTTCTATTTCCTTGAAAAATCTTTATATCTCAAGAAGAGAAAGGAAAATACCTTCGATAAAAAAGTTCCCAAAAATTTATTATAGGTAAGGTATCTCTCTGTTCAGATGTGGTGATAGGCTCCCACCATTGAAGAGCTGCACCCGATAACTTAAAGGTGGCTAAAAATTGTTTCTGCACCTCACTACACTCAACGATATGAAGGTGCCTCTGTATACTATTCTTCCATTGACTTGCAACCATTGCATCAACTCCCCCTGCAAACTCGGGAGGATGCCCCTTACTAAAATCTTCCTTCACTCCCTCCCATAAATACAATCCTAAATGGGGTCGGGCTGCTTGAATGGAAGATTGCTACGCCATCGTGGAAATGGCAGCAGTTACTACTTGTGCCACAATATTGGCAACTTCATCTGTAGTCACATTCTTTTGAGGCGATTAGGGTTGCACATTCCCTTTATTTTCCTTGGCTGAACGACCTCCCTTCGGTGGCATCTGAAATAAGAACAATTGTATCAGAACGTCTTTCAAAAGTTTTCTAATCATAGAAGAAATATGGACGTATCAATATAATCGTCCTAATAATAAGGCTCTACATCAAGAACGCTTATGGGAGATTGTAGTAACGCACATAGATCCTAAAGACACTAGAACCTGATGCTCTGGTACCATCTGTGACAACCCGCTCTAAATAATAATGGCTGGCTAGCCCTATACTGCATTAAATCAGGTATCCTAGATGGCAGAGTCTCAACATCAACTGACAATGCTAATAATATAAGGCTAACTACCCGAAACTATTAAAAGCGAATTGTCAAAAATTTAAAACTTTTATTTAACAACAACAACAAAACTAGCAATGCAACACAACCAACAATATACATCTAACTAAGAACAGCGATAAGTGCAAACTCCAAAAATAAGAAAGAGTACAATGCAATGTACAACAAAATCTCAACAATGAAATACCCGAATATGCTGTCGAGTAACAGACCATACAACAATCTGAGAAATGAAATATGAAAGTGTTAATCTACAACACTTGAATTCTAACTCAATATACAAACTGAATCCTAATCTAGATATACAACAGATCGGAGTCGACTAAGACAAAGTGCCGCAACAGTCCTCTACTGCCACAACTCCACAAAAACACTGGATGGATGAACATCAATGGCATCCTTGCGTAGGAACACCTAAAGTAATACAATATATACATGGATGATAAAATATAAACGGGTGAGAGACCAAGTTGAAAAACATTTTATAGCAAGTGTATTAAAATGCATAATAATTATAAATGCATTATTACATGATTAAGATGGAATCGAACTCTCCATAATAATTCAACTCACCTCTCAACTAAAGAGCGCACTAAACGTATGCACGTGATCTCCAAATGTATGCCCAATTTCTATTTAGGTAAGAGGATTCTAACTTAAACCCAATTGAAGTATTTAAGTGAAAACATCTAACCTATCTCCCAATCTACACTTGTTTCTATAGTCTACAAATTATATACATTAACTTTAATGTAATAGTTATAGTTATCTTTATAATGTTCATTTGTTGAACATATAAAGTTGCATGATCCATCTCATAACCACATCAACACAATACATCAACATTCTCAATTACTAGAATTATATATATTCTAGTTATGCCCTCATTTGGTATGTAAACATATATATATATATATATATATATATATATATATATATATATATATTCATTATTATATTATATTCATTATTAGCATCAAGAGTTAAGGACTAAACTCCTCCCGATTCTCAATGCGGCACTGCGTTTCGTGCGTGGGACGTCTCGCCGAAGCAAAATCCAAACAAGGAACCCCCCATTACACAACTCTTGACCGTATTGATCCTCGAGGCTCATTATGCCCTCAATGCAAGATGCATGTAACCCAAATTATTATCCAATTTTAATTAGTTAATATTCCCAATTGTCAACAGTACATGGCATTTCATGCGTGGGACGTCTCACCGAGGCGAAATCCAAACAAGGAACCCCCCGTTACACTACTCCTGGCACTGTCGATTGTTTGGATAGGTGATATATATATAAGTATGAGCATTAAGGACTAACTTACCCCCAAGTTCCAACATTACACTGCGGTTCCTGTGTGGGATCTCTCGCCGAGGCGAAATCCAAACAAGGAATCCTCCCGATACACTAGTCCTGGCAACGTAGGTCATTGAGGTCCATTATTCCCTTCATACCCATGTACAAGCACAATCAATAATAACCATCCAACCGAGCTATAACTCGAAGGACGCAGACTCACATGCTATCATCTTCCAGCAACCCATATACGTAGCAAACTGGGGCCACCTGGTGGGGTTCAACGACACCCACCTCGTGATCAACTCATGCACCCGATGTCCCGAGAAGCGATCATAGATTCTAACGGGCAAGTGAGAGCGACACATACCCACGACCTCTCACCCCAAAATAAATAAATGTATATCACATAATAATCACTTGGACGACTATGACCTGGGTATATCCACACCCTGCTCTTTGAGGCAGGATGCTCACCCTCTACGCACGTAACTTCCCAATGATAGCAAGGAGAGGGTATGCCTAACCATGCGTATATACCATCATATATGCTATACATACATCCCACATAATAAAGATATACCATCATATAAGGTACACATGCCACATCATTTTCATTTTCATTATACGCTCTTAGGTGCAATAGATTTAATGTCATTGTTTAGTATATCTCTCTCTTAATACACTGACCGTCAAATATCACATATCTTCCCCACTTAGTATACACTATACTATTTCTCGCTTGAAGCTCGCATGTCGCTTCTAATTGTGAATTGTCTCTCAATTCTATTTAAGTTAAGGATATTCTTTTATACTAATGCACCTCAATTAGCATTTCTCATTCTCCATCCTTATAGGGTTCAACTCATTTTATGAACCTTTAAACTTATCCCATTTGGGATTGGACTCTAAAATCCATCATCACTAATTATCATTCTTCTATATGAATTTATAATTATCTCAAAAGAGTCTCCAATCAAGGTGGGCTTCCCCACTTAGAAAATACCAAAATCTCTAATCCGTATTCCTCAAATATAGTTAATATGACTCCAAAATTCCTTATTAGGGAAGCTCGCTAAAAGTATCCAAAACATATTCCAAACATCACCTATAGAGGTTCCCAATCGATAACCTCGAACAAAATGAAATGAAATTCTCCCTAGAAAAAACATTCCTTGAAAAAGCCCTGTTTATGAATCGATTCGGTTCAATTCCGAATCGATTCGGCCAGGAAGGCGAATCAATTCGGCCAGGAAGGCGAATCGATTTGGGTCATTAGACCTGGGACCCTGTCTGAGGCCCAATCGATTCAGCTGGGATCCGAATCAATTCGATCACTCAGACCTGGGCACCTGCATATTTTCGAATCGATTCGGTAGGAGGCCGAATCGATTCGGCCCTTCAGAAACCTCGAAAATGGCTACTTTTTGTAAGCCTAAAATACCCAAAATTCATTTTGATCATTATCTCTTCATTTCTTTTCAAACCAATCATAAATATATCATTAATATTCATCCTAGAATACATATAAACCAATTTCTATCCTTAAATCAATGATCTACATATCAAATCTAAGATTATACCCAAAAGTTAGGTTTTGAAAAACTAAACCTAAAACCCAAAGATTCAATCCACAAATCATGGAATAAATGGTACACAACAATTATTTAGCAAGTTTAATTACTTGCCTCGGGATCGTAGGGTCTGAATCCTCCTTGAGATCGCTTATTGGTCCGAAATCTCCAGTTTCTCTCTCTTTTCTCCTTCCTTGTCTTCTTCTTTCTCTCTTTATTTCTATTTCTCTTTCTCTCTAAGGATAATGAATCTCCCATAGGCTTAATAAGCCCTAAATCCCAAGGTACACATCTTTAAATGATAATAGACACTTTAAAGGACTCGGTAACTTTAATTTGAGTCAAACGGTCCTAATTTATTTCGGAACCTAAATAGACCCCAAGTACAGTCATTTCGACTTTCTTGACCCTTCCGGACACTATGTTACCCTCTGAATCGACATTCGACACTCTTTCTAACAACTTTAAATTTTGACCTCAATTGCCAATTTAATTATTTCTCCAATAAAATATTATTTATTTATCCCAAAATAAATAAATCCTCGTCTCCAAGACCTCGGGTTGTTACAACTATTTGCTTTTTATAGACAGTAAGAAGAAAACATGTAGCATCACCCAAATGCAACTCTTTAAAAAAATCAAAACTTTACAAGAAGAATTCCAATCACTGCGTAAGAACACACTATAAACAAGTTTCAGTAACTTAACATCATTCTGTCTCTCATACAATTGATTAACATGAACATTTTTCTTAAGAAAATAGAACTGTACAGAAATAAAATGTTCCATTCTCATACCTTTTGGAGATGGGATCCACAAGAACAAATTTCAGAGCCCAGATCTCAGAAACCCATCATCAATTATACATCACTTCTCAAAGAAATAGAAAAAATTCAAGTCCCTGGATAAATTATACATCATCAATTATACTCAAGTCCCTGCATGAGGAAACCAAATCAATGACATTTGTGGTAGAAAGAAAAGACAAATCAAGAATGAGAACTCAAAATTAAACAAATGCTTACCTTTCCCTCCTCCTTTATCCGGGCTTAGGACTGACACCGCTCAAATAAATATTAGCATTGGCGGAGTTAAAAGGGGTTTTACAATAAAAAATGGTGCAAATTAATTCCAAACCAAATATAGATAGATCCAAACAAAGTTCACAACAAAACATATTGCAAATTAAGTCCAAATATAGATAGCTAAAACAAAGTTCACAACAAACACATAAATTCCATATATAGATAGGTCAAACAAAGTTCACAGCATAAACTAAACATATTTAAGCCAACAATCTAGCCGAATCAAATATCCCCCCAAGACTAGGTCAGCAAAAGTGAATTGGCCACCTTGAGGAGCATCAAACAACCTAACATCTGGCTTCATCACTTCCTCCACAAATACTTTACTCTCCCCGACTCTAACTCGCTTACCATGACATATATCCTTTGTTGTATATGTCAAGATATACCCCTTTGCCAATTATTCATTATACCCATCAATCAAGATGACTTTGGAATTGTTAGTCAGAGAAGGCGTGGTCATGAAAACAAGACGAGAAGAGGATGCAAAAACATTATCCAAATTTTAAGAGAGATTCCTTCGATGTAGGCTTGTATTGGATGAATGCTCACTTATCGGTGTGATTAATGGATTCTTTTCATTTTGAGCATTGAAGGCATCAACCAAACGTTGTATAGCATCATATGAGAAAACGGATCAAACAATAGTAAGTTAATATCTATTATATCTAGATAGGTCTTTTTAATAAATAAAATTATATAAAATACATATATACCATAGTTTGTGTGTTATTTTCCTCAAATCTTCTATTGACGGAAGATATGATATCTTCCTTCAATGCATTCACATCATCATTTTCCTTCTTTATTTGTTTAAGTTTGCCCTTTGCCACCCCTAAATGCGTCAACTTCTTTTTCGAAATAAGGGAACAAACTTCACGAACTCCTCCCTTTTTCTCCTTCCTAAAAACCTCTATCAAGTCATCGTTCTCTATGCATTGGCTCTTGCTACTACCCTCTCCACTCTCGCTCTTTTTTTTTTCTCCATCGCATCCTTTACTTTATCCTATCAAATGATAGTTATAAATCGGAATGAGAAAATTTCATTAATAAATGCATTGAATAATACTAAAAATACTTTTATTTTTCATGTAAATACGCACATAGTAAAGCTTAGCACTGTTTAATACATTCCCCCTTTTGTCCTTATGTCCCGCAAGCCATGTATCTACTCGCGTTAATTCTTATTCTAGGTTCGATCGAACCTACAATTTAAATATCACATGTTATACACAAAAGTAGTGCTGATATTTGAAAAAAATTATGATACATACCATTTCATATTGCAAAGCAACATATGTGTGACGCCCAAGTGTTTGGGAATATTCTAAATTGGATCGATTCTTGGCATTTTGAATGTTTTGTGACTTATTTTTTGCTTTAGTTTTGTTCTCACAAAATAATCTCCATACGTTGGGATCAACACCTTCCGGGGGGACTCCAGGATTGTCTTCGGCGGGCAAAAAACATCTCATATTATTTTTGTGTGTCCTAAAATTCTGTGCAAAACTTTTCTCCAGTAGCAGGTGGGCTGTAACAACCCTCGCTTTTGAGATTGTATTTTATATTTAATCTGCTAATTATAGTGATTAGATAAAGATGTTGATTTGTGAAGTAGGTATTAATTTAAGAAATATAAGTTAATATCTACTATGATGTTGCATATTTACCGTACGTAGAGGTGAATTTTGCTATGTTATGTTTTATTATGTCCCGAGAATTTAAGATGACATTGGGCTTAAAATGGAAACGGAACCTAAACTGAATTATAAAATCTCCAAATGATAATTTGGAGGGCGCCATTAGTTCCGGGAGGTTTGAGATAGTCAAATTTTGTGCCATATTGTATTTCTAGTTTCTGGGCACTTTTGACTAGTTGTAGTTTATATGAATAGATGCGTATTGTTTTACCGCATGTAAATCACTTAAGCTGGAATTTTTTTAAGCATAAGCCACGATTTATGTCTTCAACTAAGTTACTATTCCTTTAATTAAATTGGTAAACCTAGAGAGAAGAAGAAGAAACCTAAGGAGAGAAAGAGAGTTTGAAGTTGGGTGTTGATCTTGCCTACAATCCTCACCAAATATGAAGTTACAACCTTGAGGCAAGTTTTCTACTTGCTAGTGTATGGTTTAAGTAGAGTAATTTGCATTGATAGTTATGGTTATGTATGGTTTATGGATATTAGGGATTTTTAGTGGATTTAGGGGTTTTAACTCCTTGGAGGTTGTTTTGAATTGTTATTGGTATAGATTTTGGGTGTTGGAAGAATTTAAAATCTTTTGGTAGAAAAATATGGTGTGGAGACTTGTTATTGAAGAAGAAAGGTTTTTGGGTCTGCTATGACCGGTCGACCGTGTGTCCAGGTCCGGTCGATCGGGCCTTCGGGGGAGGGCACACTGCTTTCTCACTAAGGCCTGATTTTGGCGTGCGGTCGACCGCGGTCCGTGACCGGTCGACCGGCCCCCTCTTCTTGGACTTTCTGCTTTCTTACGAAGGCAAAAGATTTGAGACGCGATCGACGGAGGCCTTAGGACTGGTCGACCGGTCCCCTGTTTTTCACTCTTATACTTTATTTTCTTTCATTTCCTAGGTTTTCCTTTTTCATAGGGAATAGGGGCCTTCTTGCATGAAGTAAACTTAGAGTTTTAGTCGAGTTTGGTCGTTACCCTATAGTTGAATGGGATCACTTGGGATTAATTCAGGGGTACTTGAAGTGATGCTTAGGTATCACTTCTCTTTTGGGTAATTAGTTAAAGTTAGAATTCGAAGCCCATATGGGGAGATGTTAGAAGCCCTTTGGTGGAATATAAAACCTTGGGTCTTATGAGAAATCGAGAAATGGTTTAGAAAATGCTTTGGGACCTAATGATTTGATGAAAGTGAATAAGAAATATTCAAAGATAATTGTTAAATTACTTAAACACACCTCTCTAAATGCTATCATAAAGGAAGCTCGCGCATGAGGTGATGTCCCCTGGCTATTGAATGCAGGCTGACTATAGTCCTCGACCATATGTGGGTTTTGTGTATGTATTTCTGCGCTAGTGAGGTAATTCCGGGTGTGGTTATGACTCATTCGCAGGCATATGGCCACTTCCCGACGTGCGTTAGGTGCCCAGGTTGTCTTGTATAGATAGGACCAGTAAGATGAAAGTCGTTTGGGGCGCGCCAAGTGGGTATACTCGGAGGGGAGGTCTTAGAAACGTTATATGTATATGAATATAACCTTTCTAACTCAAGTGGGACTTGCGGTATGTAAATTTCCATAAGATATGTGATGGTAATTATATTCCTGTTAAGGAATGGGAAATGATAAGATATGGGAAGAAATGAGAATTTATTTAATCTCTTGCCTAATTTTTAATTGTTAGAAACTTATATAATTGAATTATTACATTTTATGTTTAGGTTGTTAGATTTTCATTCACATGATTTTAAAATTCATTGTCCGTATCTATCATGTTTCTTACTCTTCTGGGAATCATATATAAATCGGGCCCTAACCCGTTCATCTTTCTATGTTGTGCATATTGTGGTATCCGCTCAAGTGCTCCTCCGCAAGGGCGCCCGTTATGAATTTCCATTCTTATGCTTGTGACGAGCTGTATGACCTTGCGGATTAATACATGATGTTGTTAGACGCCCTCTTTTTTGGAATCTAGTTATGATCGGGTCTTACATTCGGGCTAGTGGCCCATATTTTGTAATTGTTAATGGATGTGTATGTAGCATATATTAGATTGTGAAACTTTGTGATGTATCTGTGGACCGACAGATTATTCGGTTCTTTTAATGTATATTGTTTTGGTTAACTATAAATATGTTCCATGGAAATTCCACTTTTGTCAGATTTGGGTTGTTTAATTTATTTCTTAAATCTTTTTAAATCAACATTTTGACAACCTTCTTTCTGATTTATGGAGTGGCTTACCCATATACCTAATTATTATTATGATGCTGAGGATGATATCCATCCATTATTCCGTTATGTCGAGGTATCGGGCTGGCCACCCCTTATTTCAGAGAGCGGGTTGTCACAGATGGTATCAGAGCATCAGGTTCTAGATTCTTTTGGATCTTGTGGACTTGTCACGTTCTACCGTAGCGTTCTTTGACATAGAGCCTAATATTAGGACTAATTGTTGTTTATTCTTACGATCTTCTGCAACTATAGATTGTTTTGAGTGAAATTCTAACTCTATTGTTCTCTCTCTCAGAGGCCACCTAAAAGAGGTCGCCCGACGAGATGCAATAGGATCTTAGAGGAGGATGTTGGCCCTCCTCCGCCGCCACAAGGGAAGTTTAATGCCGCGGATGTGGCGAATATAGTGGCTCAAGCCCTTAATGCGGCCATGACAGCAGTGGCCCAACAAGCGCCACAGGCTCAGCAGAGAGCGCCAGATGCCCAAGTTCCTACTGGACCTTCTCCGTGGGATAGAGCTATGGAATCTTTTCTGAAGGGTCAGCCCCCGAAATTCGATGGGAGCTCGGATTTTATAAAGGCGAATCAATGGAAGAAGGATATTCAACGCCATCTACATATGGTGGAGTGTGGTGAGGATAGGAAATAAGTCCTTGCTACTTTTAAATTGGTTGGTGCCGCATTACTCTGGTGGGAGTCTGTGACTACGCCAGAACAAAGGGATACAATGTCCATCTCTGAATTCTGGGTTTTATTTGATCATAAGTATTTTCCTCCCGCAATTCAAGGGGAGATGATAAGGAGATTGCAGGACCTTGTACAAGGGGAGAGGTCAGTAGCGGAATATGAGGAGGAATTCACCCGGTTAGCCAGCTTCGTACCGGATGAGGTGACTCCTGAAGAAAAGAAAGTTTCAAAGTTTTTGAGAGGGTTGAACTGGAGGATCCGGCAACACTTGCTGGGTAATCCTGCTTTACAGACTTTTTTGGAAGTGATGAATGCAGCTCTATTACATTTCCAAGAGCATAGAATCTTTTTGCAAAGTGGTAAGAAGACCTCCGTAGTGGGGCAAGGTGGAAGGCCGGGAGGTGGTGGGATTGGAGGAGGAGTCTTTCCCTCGTCCCAACCTTCGGGCAGTAAACAGAAAGAAAAGGATCCCCAACTGGGGGACTTGTCTAAGAGGCAGAGTTCTGGGGGGTTTAATGGGGGAACCAAAATTATAGGTAAGGTCAGGGTGCCCCACAACATCAAGCTGGCCGAGGTGGTCAGGGAGGCAGAGGCCAGCAGGGCCAGGGTAAAAATCAGTTTAGAAACAATCGTGGTCGAAATGCCGAGAATATGATAGGCCGGTGTTTCCAATGCGGGGAAGAAGGTCACTATAAGAGGGAATGTCCTCAGTTGATCGGGGGACAGTTTCCTAGAGCTCCACAGTAGCCATACGTCCAATTCCCTCCACATGTACCTAACCCAGTAGCTCCTCCACAACAGGGTCAGTTACAATATGGTAGGGTCTACCATATTCAGGATGCTATGCTTCCTCCAGCTCCACCTGCACCGCCAGCCATTGAGGGTAAGTTCCTTATTCAGGGATATATGGGTCGTGTTTTATTTGATACCGGTGCAACACATTCGTTTATTTCTAGGAGCTTTGCTCAGACCACTGAGTTGATTAAATCTGCCGAAAGAACGTTTACTAGTGTGAATCCTCTATGGGTGATGGTTCACGCATCTTCTTTGTTTGTAAAAATATAGAAATCTCTCTCGGTAATTTATGTTTTGAGGTCGATTTACTCGTCCTGGATATGGTCGGGTATGACATGATTTTGGGTATGGATTGGCTGATGAAATATCATACTATTGTAAATTGCTATGGGAAGAGTATAGTCTTCACCGTGCTGGGACAAGAAATGTTCCTGGTAGTTTTACCTCGTTTAGAGGGGAGTACTTGTACTTATTTGTATTGCATTTCCGAGGAGACTTCTAGGGATGTAGTTGTTCCTTTGGATTCCATTCCAGTTGTGAAAGACTTTGAGGATGTTTTCCGAGAGATATCGGGTTTACCTCCTAGCCGAGAGATTGAATTTGTGATTGATTTAGCGCCAGGAACGAGGCCTATTGCGAGGGATCCATACCGAATGGCTCCTATTGAAATGAGGGAGCTAAGAGATCAAATTCAAAAGTTGTTGGAGCAGGGATTTATACGGCGTAGTACATCGCCATGGGGTGCTTCAGTGTTGTTTGTTAAGAAAAGAGATGGTTCTCTCCGATTATGTGTGGACTATAGAGAATTGAATAAGGTCACCATCCGGAATAAATACCCTTTACCTCGTATCGATGACTTATTTGATCAACTTTGAGGAGCGATGTACTTCTCTAAAATCGATTTGAGGATGGGGTATCATCAATTGAGGATACGAGAGGAGGACGTGTCCAAGACTGCTTTTCTTATGAGGTACGGATCCTATGAATTTTTGGTTATGCCCTTTGGACTAACCAATGCCCCTGATGTATTTATGGATCTCATGAATAGGGTCTCTCGGGATTTCCTGGACCAATTTGTTATTGTGTTCATCGATGGCATTTTAGTCTATTCTCGAACGGAGTCTAATCAAGCTATGCATTTGAGGTTGGTCATACAGAGACTACGGGACCATCAACTGTATGCCAAGTTCGAGAAGTGTGGCTTTTGGTTGTAGGAAGTACAGTTTTTGGGTCATGTGGTGACGTCCCGGGGTGTATCAGTGGATCCAGGCAAGGTAGCTGCAGTGAGGGAGTGGGGTTAACCCACGACACCTACCGAAGTTTCTAGTTTTCTGGGATTGGCGGGTTATTACCGTCGGTTCATCAAGGGTTTCTCTAAGATTGCTAGCCCTTTGACCAACTTGACCCGGAAAGGGTTGAGATTTATTTGGGATGATTCTTTCCAAGCTACATTTGATGAACTTAAAGATAGATTGACTTCGGCTCCGGTCCTTGCTTTGCCAAAACCAGGATTGGAATATCTAGTCTTCACCGATGCATCTCTTCAAGGATTGGGAGGTGTACTTCAGCAAGAGAGACGGGCTATCGCTTATGCTTCCCATAAGTTGAAGCCCCATGAAAGAAAATATCCGGTGCATGACCTAGAACTAGCCGCAGTTGTTTTTGACTTGAAAATATGGAGGCATTATCTCTTGGGAGAGAAGTTTAGTCTTTTCACGGACCACAAATCACTGCAATATTTATTTTCACAGAAGGACTTGAATATGAGACAGCGCCGATGGTTAGAGTTCGTGAAATATTATCAATTTGATATTCATTATCATCCGGGTAAGGCCAACGTGGTAGCGGATGCCTTGAGTAGGAAGCCTAATGGAGAATTAGCTGAGGTTTGGAAAGCTAAATGGAAGGAACTCAGTCAGGAGGATGCGATGGTGAGAGCATTCATGTCGGTAATGACTGTTACTCCTACCATTGTGGCAAGGGTGGTAGAAGCTCAAGGAAGGGATAAGGAGTGTCAAGACCATATTCATCGATTGCTGTCCGAGGGAGCAAAGTCCTACTCGATTGGTTCCGAGGGTGGGTTATGCTTCCATGGAAGACTCATCATTCCGGAGGAAGGATATTTGAGGCGGGCAGTGATGGCCGAATCTCATGGGTCTAGGTTTACGGTTCATCTCAGTGGGGATAAAATGTATCAGGATATGCGCCGTCAGTATTGGTGGTCGGGTATGAAGAGGGATATTTCAGAATTTGTGTCCCAATGCACTACTTGTCAACTGGTCAAGATTGATCATCAGAAGCCGACAGGTTTATTGCAACCGCTAGAGATCCCCGTGTGGAAATGGGAAAGTATATCGATGGATTTTATCACGGGCTTACCGAGATCACAAAGCGGGTGTGATTCTATTTGGGTAATTGTCGACCGATTGACAAAGTTGGCACACTTTCTACCTGTGCGGACATATTATGACACTGCTCGGTATGCTCGCTTATTCACCGAGGAGGTGGTGAGACTCCATGGGGTGCCTTTGAATATAGTCTCCGACAGAGACAAAATTTTCGTTTCGCACTTTTTGAGGAGTTTCCAAGAAGCGATGGGGGCCGAATTGAGGTTAAGCACTTCATACCATCCTCAAATAGACGGCCAAACTGAAAGGGTAAATCAAATGTTGGAGGATATGCTTCGCATGTGTATGCTTGACTTCAAAGGTTGTTGGGAACAATATCTCCCATTGGTTGAGTTTGCTTATAAGAACTCTTACTAATTCACAATTGTAATGGAACCTTATGAGGCTTTGCATGGGAGGCCGTGTAGATCACCCGCTTGTTGGTTGGAAGTGGGTGATAATAAATTTCTTGGACCTGAAATGATCCAAGATACTTCCTCGAAGATTGAGTTGATTCGGAATCGCATTCGGATAGCCCAAGATCGTCAAAAGAGCTATGCCAATGCGGGTCATCGACACATGGAATTGGAGGTTGGGGACCAAGTTTTGGTTAGAGTGTCGCCCATGAAAGGGTTAAAGGGTTTCGATAAAAAGGGGAAACTTGCACCGCGCTTTGTTGGACCATTTCCAGTTATTGCAAAGGTGGGTCCCGTGGCATATCAACTCGCTTTACCGGAACCATTGCAACAAATTCATGATGTGTTCCATGTTTCCTCCCTAAAGAAGTATAGGAGGTGTGAAGGTGCGCTATGGCACATTCCTTTTGAGGATATTGATTTGCAACCCGATGTTTCATATGAAGAACAACCGATTGCAATATTAGAGCATGGGGAGTGTAGATTGAGATCTCGTGTCTTGCCCTTGGTGCGGGTTCAATGGAGTCACCATAATGCTAAGGAATCTACGTGGGAGTGCGAGAAGGACATGCGAGAGAAATATCTGCATCTCTTTATACGAGGTACGCTTGAATTTTGGGGAAAAAATTCTCATAAGGGGGAAGTATGTAACAACCCTCGCTTTTGAGATTCTATTTTATATTTAATCTGCTAATTATAGTGATTGGATAAAGATTTTGATTTGTGAAGTAGGTATTAATTTAAGAAAGATAAGTTAATATCTACTATGATGTTTCATATTTACCGTACGTAGAGTTGAATTTTGCTATGTTATGTTTTATTATGTCCCGAGAATTTAAGATGACATTGGGCTTAAAATGGAACCGGAACCTAAACTGAATTATAAAATCTCCAAATGATAATTTGGAGGGTGCCATTAGTTCCGGGAGGTTTGAGATAGTCAAATTTTGTGCCATATTGTATTTCTAGTTTCTGGGCCCTTTGGACTAGTTGTAGTTTATATGAGTAGATGCGTATTGTTTTACCGCATGTAAATCACTTAAGCTGGAATTTTTTTAAGCATAAGCCACGATTTATGTCTTCAACTAAGTTACTATTCCTTTAATTAAATTGGTAAATCTAGAGAGAAGAAGAAGAAACCTAAGGAGAGAAAGAGAGTTTGAAGTTGGGTGTTGATCTTGCCTACAATCCTCACCAAATCTGAAGTTACAACCTTGAGGCAAGTTTTCTGCTTGCTAGTGTATGGTTTAAGTAGAGTAATTTGCATTGATAGTTATGGTTATGTATGGTTTATGGATATTAGGGATTTTTAGTGGATTTAGGGGTTTTAACACCTTGGAGGTTGTTTTGAATTGTTATTGGTATAGATTTTGGGTGTTGGAAGCATTTAAAATCTTTTGGTAGCAAAATATGGTGTGGAGACTTGTTGTTGAAGAAGAAGGGTTTTTGGGTCTGCTATGAACGGTCGACCGCGTGTCTAGGACCGGTCGACCGGGCCTTCGGGGGAGGGCACACTGCTTTCTCACTAAGGCCTCATTTTGGCTTGCGGTCGGCCGCGGTCCGTGACCGGTCGACCAGCCCCCTCTTCCTGGACTTTCTGCTTTCCTATGAAGGCAAAAGATTTGAGACGCGGTCGACCGCGACCTTAGGACCGGTCGACTGGTTCCCTATTTTTCACTCTTAAACTTTATTTTCTTCTATTTCCTAGGTTTTCCTTTTTCATAGTTGAATAGGGGCCTTCTTGCATGATAGTCTTTTAGGGGCGCGCCCAGTGGGGAAACTCGGAGGGGCGGTCTTAGAAACGTTATATGTATATGAATATAACCTTTCTAACTCAAGTAGGACTTGCGGTATGTAAATTTCCGTAAGATATGTGATGGTAATTATATTCCTGTTAAGGATTGGGAAATGATAAGATATGGGAAGAAATGATAATTTATTTAATCTTTTGCCTAATTTTTAATTGTTAGAAACTTATATAATTGCATTATTACATTTTATGTTTAGGTTGTTAGATTTTCATTCACATGATTTTAAAATTCATTGTCCGTATCTATCATGTTTCTTACTCTTCTGGGAATCATATATAAATCGGGCCCTGACTCGTTCATCTTTCTATGTTGTGCATATTGTGGTATCCGCTCAGGTGCTCCTCCGTAAGGGCGCCCGTTATGAATTTTCATTCTTATGCTTGTGACGAGCTGTATGACCTTGCAGATTAATACATGATGTTGTTAGACGCCCTCTTTTTTGGAATCTAGTTATGATCGGGTCTTACATTCGGGCTAGTGGCCCATATTTTGTAATTGTTAATGGATGTGTATGTAGCATATATTAGATTGTGAAACTCTGTGATGTATCTGTGGACCGACAGATTATTCGGTTCTTTTATTGTATATTGTTTTGGTTAACTATAAATATGTTCCATGGAAATTCCACTTTTGTCAGATTTGGGTTGTTTAATTTATTTCTTAAATCTTTTTTAAATCAACATTTTGACAACATGCTTTCTGATTAATGGAGTGGCTTACCCATATACCTAATTATTGTTATGATGCTGAGGATGATATCCATCCATGATTCCGTTATGTCGAGGTATCGGGCTGGCCACCCTTTATTTTGGAGAGCAGGTTGTAACACGGGCCACCTCTGGTTTGACATCTAAGTCAAATCCTACCATTAAAGGATTCCAAACATCATATTTGTAATTGTTTAGCACAACTCTCCAATCTTCGTAACTAATCAAAATATAAGATCTAACAAGATCACCGACACGAGTGCTCCATCTCACACTCCGCGGACTGACTACAGTCCCATCCACTAGAACAGTGACTATCATTTTACCATCTTGAGTCATATATTGTAATTGTTTAGCCTTTTTATCCATTTCTTCTCGCTTCTTTTTATTTTCACTTAAGGTAGGTTGATTCGAACCTCCATCAACTAATTCTTGAGGGGATATTTGATTTGGCGTTTATGGCGTTTATTGTTTCGAACCACCACTTGCACTTGAAGCCATAACGCCCAATACAGTGCTGCCAAAACAAAAAATAGTTGCCAACAATAGAAATAACAGTCATAAAATAATATGTGTTGAATTATCATATTACTTCAATAGTAACATATTGATAGAGATATATATAGAAATCTCAAGATGATATCATTAAAATCACAAGATGCTACTTTCAACGGTTAACATACCCTAATAAATTTATATATTAGTAATGGAGTAAAACAAAATGTAGTCATGTTAGCAAAACAAAATAACTTTCAAAGGTTATAATATCCAAAAGAAAATATTAAAGAAACTAAATGGAGTCGTATTTCTTTAGCAAACTTTCCAAGTGTGGTTGGTCTTCAGGACTAGATTGGAAGATTGTTGGTGTCTCTAAGTCGTCCACTTCACTCGTCAATCTCTTCGATGAATATATAACAAGCCACCAATTTGTATTTGTAAGATCTTTCGAATAGAATACTTGACTAGACTCGGATACGAGAATGGCAGACTCATCATATTCATTATCAACGCTCTTAAGCTTGTCAAAATTTACCATCATTAAGTTGGAGTTCGGACAAAGATTACAACCATTAGTGTTATCCTCCACTCTAACCCAATCACAATAAAATAACACCTCCTTAAACAAGGTATAGTACAACTAAATATTCTGTTAGATAACTCCATACTACATAGTCCAAGTATTTGTGACATTTTTATCACTTTTTCTAGCTCGAAAGTGTGTTCATGCCTTCAAGCAAACATCGTTATCCTGTGTGACAATAATATCATCATGATACTTAGGAAAGAATACGAAACCATTTACACGATACTTTTTATATGTTTTATCCTTGAATCGCAACCCTTGAACTAATCCCCATAATGTTTTCATTTGTCTTAGTCTCTCCTGATTTTAGCAACTGTTTAATGGAAAAAAAATCATAATTACTACAATGATTCAATTCTCATCATTCTTAATGGAGAGATTAATAAAAATATTAGTATTTATATAATCACCTTCTCGGATAACCAAGGGATAAAAGAGGTTTGTTTCTCCACTTCTGTCATTTCAATCCCCTTCCCTTTAGCACGAAACACAAATTTCAGTGATGCTTTATACTTACTGCAATATGTAGTTTGATATAAGTAATTATAACTCAAAATGATAATTAATACTTCACTATAAACAAAATAAAGAACTCAAACCTACATTACTCTTGAAGTCCATTAACGTTTAGTTAAAATAATACCCATCGACGTATTTGTTGAAACTATACAGGTCCCAACGCTATAGTCTTATCATCAAGCGAAGGCCCTTCATTAGAGAACTCTCCACCTTACTCTAAAAAGGCTTCATGTGAGCATTTATGATTTCCATCAGATGGATTTGTCATGTACCCCATGAAATATCTAACAGATTCAGCAACAACGTAGGATTCTACAATGGAACCTTCAACATACCGCTTATTGCTAGGTATATCTTTAATATCTTTCATCGTCCTATTTTTATAAGGTAGTAAAAATTAATAACAAGCATTATTAACTTAAATGGGGCATTACGAACTTAAATGGGGCATATTTTATTATAGTAAAAGAAAAAAATACCATTCGAATGGATACATCCAATGATCATCGGTTGGTCCACAAACCAGGGATTCATCTGCTAGATGCATGGCGAGGTGAATGCTAATATCAAAAAAGGTAGGTGGGAAATATTTTTCCAACACGCACAATGCTTCAACAACCATGTATTTGTCTCTTTGGATATCTTACCGGATTAGGACCTTAGAGCACAACATGTTAAAGAACAAACTTAATTGTTGGATTGCTCTTCTCAAATCTAGATGCTTCAAAAGGGCATGTTGGAGCAACACAGGTAGCAGATGTTCAATTATTACATGATAATCATGCGACTTTTAAGAGTGCAAATAAGGGGGACTAAGACTTACTATATTGCTCGAGTTAGAGGAAAAACTGGTAGGAAGCTTTAAGTCCTTCAAAATTTGGCAAAATTATCTTTTTTGTTCTTTACCCAAGATAAATGGTGCTGTTGGTTTTATCATTTTCCAGTGCGTCCATCAACTTGAAGCCATTCACCGTTGTGTATGCACATATCCTTTATATCCAATCGCCCCTTTTCAGTATCCTTTGTTTTATTATCATTAATAATTGTGTTTATTAAATGCTCTACAACATTCTTTTAGATGTGTATCACATCAAGGAAATGTCGAACTTGATGATATGGCCAATATTCCAAATAAAAGAAAATAGATTTTTTATACCAAGCTTCTTTAACTTCAACATTATCACTCTCATTATAATTATTAGACTTTCTCTTCTTAGCTTGAACTTTTGAGAATTTCCAAAGTACATACTTTATATTTCTTAACTTATCCACAAGTGTATCTCTGTTTAGTCTAACCATTGGACGTCCAACTTCTTGTGTCCTAAGTCCCAAACTCCTAAAATGATGATCGCTTTTAAGAAACTTACGATAGTTTGTATAAACTATCTTCATGTTGTGTTCTAGCCAAATGGATGGAGTGTCATTGCCACAAATAGGACATGCTTTGTAACCATGTGTTACACACCCAGATAAGTATCCATATGTGGGAAAATCATGAATCCCCCACATCAACATAGCTATCAACATAAAATCTTGCATTTTGTGCATGTTAATAGCTGGAAATCCTTCCCATATTTGCTTCAATTCATCTACTAATGGTTGAAGAAAAACATCAATGTCTTGACCCGGTGCCTTTGTCCCAGGAATCAGTAAAGATAAAATTTGGAACTCACGCTTCAAGCACAAAGAAGGGCCCACATTATAAGACACGGTTATGATAGGCCAAAAATTATAACTACTAGACTGAATACCATGGGGATTGAACCCATCTTTTGTTATTGCAAGCCAAACATTGTGCCCTTCTTGGGTGAAATTGGGCCATTTACTTTTTAGCATTCTCCATTGGGATGAATCACAAGGATGTCACTAATAATCCCACGAAATTGTTGGCCGATGGTGCCATGTCATTTCATGTGCTATCCAAGGTATAGTATACAATTTCACTACCCTTGGAATTAAAGGGAAATGTCTCAACTCTTTCATTGGTTCTTTGCATAACCTTTTCCCTTTCTTTAAGGTCACTTAATATCTCGGTTATCAACACTAAGGATATTCCTCTAAATATTCATTCTCTTTATAAAATACAGTTATTAACGCAAGCATGAATGTAATTTGATTTAATCCCTGGGTCTTTCATCATTCTCTTCATGTGTGGTTATTTTTCTGGTAATGTGTTTCCTTTTGGAATCCACCTCTTTAAAACCGACAAGAGATAGGTTATACTATTTCCCGACAAACCAAACTGCTTTTTCAAATTATGCAATTCCACAATTGCAGAGAGAGTAGTCTCAGGACCCTCACATAAAGGGTACAATTTCTCGATCGCTAATTTATTATATTGATTATACTTCTCATTGCCGACATATTATTTTTCAAAGAATCCTTCCTGATCGTGTTCTACACAATGTTGTTTGTGCACTCTGTAACATGTGCCAACTATGTTTTTCAACTTTTCATTCTGATTGTTATCAACTTCATCATGTCCTTCACAATCAATAGGTTTTACTACGGGACATGTTAGGTCCGATGATAGTGTTTCACCATGCAAAACCCACTTATTATATGTCTTGTCTATACCATGCATTATCAAATGACCTTTGATATCTACCACAGTGAAACGCTTTTTATTTCGGCACTTAACACATGGATAAGGAAAGGTCGAGAATTGATGACCATTCTTTGTAATTGAAAAATTAATAAACGATGCAACTCCATTTGTGTACACCTCACTTATACTAATCCTCTCTTTGTTCAATGTTTGTGACATTCTGCACTACCAAAAAACTATGGTTTACACACAAGTTATATGACAATATACAAAAAACAAAATTATTGATACACATAAGTAAAATCACACTTAGAACATGTAATTTTTTTAGATGGGGGTGAAATAAGAGGATGCTAACAATTTAATATCTATTTCTCAAAATGGTTTATCCAGAAGATTGTTCTGGACACACACTACACACACCCAGAGCAATGAAAAAAACTCGAATTATGAAGCTATTCGAATATATTAATAGTTAAGGCATATGAATGTTTAAAACGAAGTAATCTTGAGAAATTCCAAGAGATGACACTATAAAAAACGAACAAAATCTCATATTGTAAAGGTATTAAAGAGTTAATAAAAATAAACACACGTGGAAATGTTAAAACCCAAATAAAGTGAATAGATCAGAAAGAAAATTGGGTATTATTATCTGACCAAAATTTCATAATCACTGCGGCATAAAAAATTTATAAGAAGAAAGACGAACGTCGTGGTTAGATTTTGTGTAAACACCTTTGCCCAATAGAGTTCCTCCGCCTCTTTACTTCTTCATATCTTCTATCTCTATCGACATTGGGAAGTCCCCTCTTCGACTACATCCAACAATCCCCTCTCCGTCTGCATCCGGCCACACCGCACCCAACCTAAACACCAAATAACTGAGAAACCACATCTGATAAACCCCCCAACTCAGATCTGGTCAAAAAACCACATACGGTAGTATGATCTTACTCATATCCAGACAAAATAATGGTTAGTTATAATTATATTGTTTAAAAAAAATTACATTGTTTATGTTTATTCAACAATCTCATCATTTGTTTTATGTGAACGATTTGTTTAGGCAAACTAGAGGAGGTACGAATCATGTAAGTAAAATTATGCGTTTCTAAACATAAGTAGGAATAAGAATTTTTTTTATAGAAGAATACCCAAGAATTAATTCTATATTAATAACGCAAACAACGATGGGATGAATGTAAATACACAGCAAGTTCGAGCTGACATTACAACTGTTGCGAAAACTGAATGGATTATGAAAACAAACAGCGATCGGACGAATGAAAACAAAAAAAGAAATTTACCTTATGTGTTGGGACGTTGGGACAAATTAACATGACGAATGAGCAGTGGCCCATCGAAGCAAACCCTATGTGATGCGTTGGCCAATTGGGGAAAACCCTATATGATGCATTGGCCAATCGGAGCGCTAAAATGAACGTTGGGTTTGGACAGGACGAATGAACGCTAGGTTGTGAGAAACCCTACATCATGCCTTGGGTTTGGATGAATGAACACTTTTTTGGGGTTTTTTTTTTTTTTTTGGGGGGGGGCGAAAATTTCCTTTTTTTTTTTAATATTGAACTAAAATTAGTAATAGATATATTACGTTACTAACACTATTTTACTGTGAGAAATAATAATGGTAAATTAGTGTTAGTAATCGAAAAAATTGTGTATTACTAAAAGCTTGTTTTGGTGTATTGTATCCTTGGCCTAAATGAACCATTTCGATTAGGGGTTGCCTAACACCCTGGTCAACACAGACCTTGTCCATTTATCGATGATGACATCACCAACCTACTACACTTAGGCTATTGTCTGACTTATCATATCGTGATCACAATCGAAAAATCCTCTTAGGTAGTATTCCGTTCAAGAGAGACATGTATCTTATTATATACTTTGACTATATGAGATTTTCACTAAGCTTACTTCCAAATTCTACCCAAACTGGACTCAAATGATGACCACATCGGTCTCAATTGGAATTTTAAGGGTAGCAAGTATCATACATGGCTACATCTTCTAATTCGTACTGGCTTGGTTGGACATGCTAATAACTAGTCCTTACCTTTCTAAGGCTATCCTATCATATACAGTCGACACATGCCAACATTCTAATCATGCTTCAATATTACCCCACCTTGGTTGCCATTTTCATGTCTCCACATGGCGTCATCAACCTAAGTTTCGAATATATTTCCTAATACCGATCAAAATCAAGTTACACACTGTTAATATTGGTCATTCCATAACACTCGAGCATTATGCCATTAAACGACACAAGATTTCATCTTATCTTAGGAGGCTACACCACCTATCTATGCTAATTAGGATAATGTCACCTGACATGTGCACTATTTGACTCTTCTAAACCTTGGCTAGTAACCTGAGATCATCACCTGATCCTCAACACAATTATTACTAAGATGTTACTAATTCCTCATACCGAACTTAACTAGTCTACTAAGGAGACCAAACACATTCCTTGTAAAAGTCCCTGAGACCTGACAAGATTTCATCACCCATACCTTTATCATTATAGATGCGATCTAGAAACCTTTCAATATCTTCATCGTGATTACTAGCTGCTCATGAAGACACTAGTCTACGAGCTTCTACATATGGCACACCTTAACCATTGAATACCTTAAGATGTCATAATAAGTCAATTTTTATTCCTAATAACGCCACACACCATTAGTCCTAGGGACTCTCGGAGATTCCCCTAAACCACACTCACATTAGGATGAACTCGCATATAGACATTACTTCGATCGTAAACAAACCTTGACACTTAAATGAAAATGTTGTCTCCCTTTCTGATGGTTGTGACTATAAGGCACGTACCAAACCACAACTAAGACTACTAACGATTCTAGAAGGATAAAAGACGTCACCAACAACCTATAAACCTCTAGGTTTACTTTATCGACATCACTAAAGATCATATTCCTTGAAATCACATCATATCTACCAAAACTCCGATATAGAAAACTATCTAGATCTCTTTCCTAAGTCTCCTCAACCATCATTTTTGCCTACGTAACATACTTACCGCAATTTGCATGTAACTTCCATCATACCCTACGAAGTACAACTTTTAATCAAGAATTTCTAGGACACTTACCACAACATTATCTTATTGACTCAGATCGAGTACACATCACCAAGTGTTGGCCAACACGGTCCCTCCTGTTTATCAAATTTTTAATTACCTTATGACGCGATACTATCTCACAGATCGAATTTTCCTAATACATCATCGGTACAAACTACTCGAAAGTACCTAACCAGAGAACTGAGGCATTCCTATACAAAATTAATACCGATTAGGTATGATGAACTAGCCACCTAGTCTCCACAGCTGGATTTACACGATTCTCATTTCTAATTCAATAGACCTCATTCACCATTCTCTACGTCTCAATTGGCTTCTCATATCATCACAAATTGACACACGGCTTGCATGGACCCTCACAACTTACTAGCATATCTAAATCAGAAGCGCAAAAGTGATTAACGATAATTAACTTGGTCGCTTCCATTTAGAAATGAATTCACTCTTCTTTCTAACCTCTTTGACTTAATTGTTGAGGGCACGAATTAAACCGTAACCAAAACTACCGTGACCTACCCAAACCAACACCACTGTCGAAAGATCCACTACCGACCTCACCACGTCACTCCCAAACGAAACCTTAAACCTAGAGCTTTAATACCATTTGTAACACCCCGGTCCGGATTTATGGGCTACCCGTAGTCATCCTCGTCCGACCCGAGCATTAGGTGTGCAGTGCAACGAAACAACATATATAATGTTTTTAATCCAGTTTTATTTTAATTAACATTTAACTTGTTGATCATGCTATTACAATTTCAAATTAGACTGCGTGAGGAACCCACGGGAAGCATCTCCGGAGTCCAATCATACTGAGATGATAATGTAAAATAAAAGAGAGAACTTACTTATGTAATGCTCTAAAAATACGTAGCCGCGCCCAATTCCTGTCGTAACAAAGACGAGTGTGTGAGCCGAATACTCAGTGGAAAATATACAACAATGCAATATAGAATTGAACAACACAATGAATATTCTAACACATTATATCGACGTGCACACACACAAACATATACATATACTGAATGCATGAAACCATTTTACTATTGAAAACATTATTTATCATGATTAATTCACCTTAATCGTGTAAAAGTTTCCATCTTTCTTATTTTGACATTTATCCCTTTATTTAACACACACAATTAAATACTTGAAACAATTACACTTGGTTTGTCCCAAAGTCATTTCCATACCAAAATTACCCTTTTTTTCTTAAATCAATCCCCATTAGTATTTTCGTTAAAAATCCCATTTTCAACATACATGAACACCGTGTTAGAAAATACTTATTTATCTTTAAAACCTTTCACCACACACCCCTGCGTTAATTATAGGTTAAATCCTCTTAGGTTACTTAACTTACCTATTTAATCACTATACTAAACATTTTCCTTAATTTATGAACATTGATCAATTCAGATATTTCTTGTCAACATTAACCTTTACCAGAAAGTTTATTAATTCATTCAATTTAGGTTGTCTTCACACATTTTCACCACACAACCCATTTCTTGACATGTTATACTTTCATTATCCTTTTCTGGGAATCTTTCAATAACCACGTACTTTAACGGGCTCCACACCACGGGTGACGCCACCATACGCTCCGATTAATGATTTTGGGTCTTTCACCCCAAGGCTCTGGGTCCTTCTTATTTTTTCTCGTGTCTTCCAAGTCCTTGTTAATGCGTTTTAACATTTTACAAATGTCCACATTATTTCACTTTTTCTTTTACCCAGCTGAAGACAAAACTCAGAGTTTAACCCCAACTTGGGTTACACTTTGAAAATCATCATTTGATGTCCTTTACACTTTAGCTTTGATTTTATTCCAAAATCATGTTAATTTGGACCATCATATGTAACACCCTTTCTAACATTTTTATTTCATAAAAATGTTCCACTTTACATAAAATTATCATTACCCATTTATTTCTAAACTCACTTTTACTCCATTGTCACATGTATTAATTTCTCAAAACACCATTAAATTTACACACACTAAGTTCTTAAGGGTTTTTAACACCTTTTTAACCTTTTGGAGTAATGTTTTTCTCAATTGGAAACATATTTATGTCAATACCTTTATTTCCATGTATCATTGAACATATACGATTACTTTATAACTAAAATATATTTTTCTTTTATTAACACATGTTGTTTTACAACCCTACACTTATCACACCTTTAACATACTTTGAATTCTCGAATTTCTATTTTTCCTAATTCATGTTTAAACCAAGCAAGACCTTTTTTATACTTGTTTATATGTCTTTTTTCAAAATACTACAAGTTTATATGCATGAGAAGATTTATTTTAATCCCAAAATCCTACAAAATGGGTCAAATATACATTTCATTCTCAAAATTCCTAATACTTTGCAAAAATGCACTTTCAAGGCACAAAAGACAATTTATTTTTTCAAACTTAACAAATGTCCCACTTTCAAAAAATCTTCATTTTTCAAGAGACTTTGGGACATTATTTCACCAAAATGTTTTAGCAAAGTCAACATCATTTTTCAAAACATTTTATTTCATAAAATGTTTAACTTTAAACTTCTAGAAATATTATTTTCACAAAAGGACCAAACTTAGTTTCTTTTCAAAAAAACTTTAAAATATTTACTCATCCTTTATTTTCAACAAAACAATATTTTTATAACATTATTATTCCATAAAAATAATTAATACCAATCTACTAGAAACCTATCATTTTATCATATGCATTCTACACTTAAATTCTAACAACAATACTTCAAATACACAAAATAAAGTCTTTAACTAAGAGTGGATTTTCCCATTTCAAATGGAGGTCTAACAATGGTAGGCATGAAATATCTAAGAAGATGGCAATATTCCACCTCCTAAGGTGGCCACAAGGAGGTTGTCTAACTCCAAAAGTATAATTCTTCAAGCTACCAAACATAAACCCCCTTCAAACTCCATTAATCTTCCATTTTCGTATTTAAGAACCCCCAAAAATAATTTTATAAATTTATAGCTCTCCTCATCCATGGTGGAAATGGGCATATACATGTATATATATATATATATATATGATGGAATACATAGCAAATATGGTGATATAGGATGGAGGGGTGGTGGTGGCATGGTGGTTTATGGTAAAGAGAGGTGGAGGAATACATAAGAATGGTGGAAGACCCACCTCTCTCTCTCTCTCTCTCTCTCTCTCTCTAAAGAAACCCAAATAAACCCTTATAAAACACCCCCAAAACCTAAAATCTTGTTTTGTCCGAATCCAAGCGCGCGAGAGCTCGACAGATCATCCATCCAATGGCCTTAAATGAGATAGTGCAAGAGGGCAAGCTGATTTAAAATTTCTATGTAACCTCATTCGAATGAGAAATTCCCCTCATTCAAACGAGAATGGCTTCTCGTTCGAACTGTGCTTCGAACAACCTAGACTTGTTATGCAGTGGGATCTTGTTCAAACCTCATTTGTTACCCACTTTGAACGATATGGTAATCTCGTTCGAGCGACCTCAATTTTAATTTTATCCAAATTTCTAAATTGAACCCAAAAACTTCAAACAATCCTTATCAAGACTCCAAAACTGTCAATTTCAGATACACACCAAATCATAAAGATTCAAATCCCAAGGTTTTCATATGTTTGCAATTTATACAACACAGATATTACAGATAAGATTTGTGTTTTTTTTTTATGGAGGAGAGAAGTGGTACACTAATATTGTATGTATTTTTGTTAATACATTTGGAGATTCATTATGGATTTTATACTCTATTCTATTTTTGAGTTGATACTTTTCCAATAGAGATTAATGATTATTAATATATATCTTGTTGCTATATTATTAATCTTATTAGAGAGACTTATGTCCATTATCTTAATTTTCAAATGCCTAGATATATCATAATCTATACTTGATTCAATGAGGATCACATATTATACATCTTACTTCATTTGTTATTCCCCTGATTGAACCCATGTTTCTCATATTATCATTTTTTATCATATGATTTCTAGATTTTCTACTTCATAGTTATCTTTTCATTGTGATTTTTCTTCTTATCATGCTATTTTCCCTTTATTTATGTGTTTTATACTTCTCTTTCATTTTTTCATATAAACAATGGAGAGAAAATTCTAAAATTGGGGAGAATTCTTACTTGCATAATTTTTAATTTGTATCTAAGATGAAAAGATATGATAGAGGCGAAGTTACATCATTTTATATAAATATGGTGTTGATATACATATTGATATAATTTTGGGGATATTTCATATTAATATATATAGCTTATATGCTTAATTACGCTCTATGGTTCGTATTGATATATTTTTCGAGAATTCTCACTCTTTATTCATGAAATACTTTCATGATCTTTTAATGTTGTTCATTCTTTTGTAGGTATCATCATATCTATGACACTTAATTGAGACCCGAATTCAACTTTGGATACGTTTACTAATCTATTGGATTTCATGTGCGTTGTTATATTCTTCTATCATTATATAGATAATGTGAAACAAGTTTTGTTTCTCGTAATAAAGTATTTTGAGTTTTTTGGGGTTTTGCCACATAATATCCAAAGGGGGATATTGAAAATGTATATTGTCAATTTATATTAATTTAGTTGCCTTACTTTTGTATCAAAGCATTGGAGTCATGCAATATCAATCCAAAATGCTTGGATTCATATTGGTGTTGTTCGTTTGAGAGAGTCCTTTTCATTAGACATCGTTGAACATTGAATAATTAAGATCACATATGACTTCTCTATAATAAAGACTTTCGTTGTAACAAATTTGAAGAATATCCTTTTTCGGATTGTTAATTTCAAAGTCTGAAGCTATGTAGACACACGAGTTTTTCATCAACATAAAAAAATTCTTTTGAAATAAAACAAAAAATATTGTATATTGAGTGGTGTTGTGTTTAAGATAAGGAAAATGGCCAAATTTGAAAAATGCAAATTATTTTGTGAAAGTTAAGTTTCTTATCTAAAATATTCGTACAACTTCCTTTTAAGCTCGTGACCACATATTGCAGGTTTTAGGCTTCCTCATAAAATCGTTCCAATGGATGAATTTTATATTCGTGCGCACATCAACACATTTTGTGCGTGACTTGTTCCATCCCGAAAACCGCACATGGACCTAATTTTAGCGTTGCTAACTAGGCTTTCAATAAATAGATTATTTTCCCTCCAATTTAAAATATCACAATTACTTTATATTTCTCCTATACTAAGATAATATTTTTTAGGTTTAGAGAATATCAATTTCATTTATTTAAACAAATTCATTTGTTCGATTATCAATTTAGAGAAAATCTAAATCTGTACTAGATCTAACTTTTTCTAGGAATTGAGAGTGTTATGTGATCAAATACACATAACTTAGATTTAATATACTTGATTCGTAATAGAATTAAAGATGAACACTCATATCTAAAAGAGGTGTTTGAGCTATTAGAGAGTTTAAGCATGGCATGGTCCTAAGGTTAAAAATGTTACTTCCTCGTTCTTTTGATGGAACTTCATGTGGATCACTCATTGGCGATGGGGAAGAGTTAAATATTTATAAAATAGCTTCTTGTTAGGTAACATGAGAGGGGTATCACATTGTATGAACTATTTTTAAGTTGAATGAAAGATTAGAATGCATCGAGTTTTTTTTTACCCATAAGCATGTGGGTTTTCCTCTTGAATAAGTCTTGTAGAATTTGGCGTTATTTACATTGATTATCATATTTCTAACACACACAACACTTAAATATAGATTGGATATTTGAACATCCATTGAAATTGAACCTAAAAATTACATGTAGTTATTTTTTGATAATTAACTTAGATCACCTATATTATAGTTTAATTGTATATATAATTGCCTCATCATCTCAGCTAGTTGTATGCTTAAATAGGATTGCCAAAATTAGAAATAATTTTTAAAATTTGTTAACATTAGAAATTTACATAGTGAAACCTAATCACCCCTAGCTCCATCTCTTTAGGTACGCTGGGGTATGCACACTTTCAATCCTCATTCCAACCGAACCCTAATGACCAGAATACCTAATTGGTACAAATAATTGACATATTCAATATAGTTATCAACAAATATAAGGCATTCTCACAAACATGGTTTATATTTCAAAATGATCTAAAAAAATCCTTTATGAATGAATAATGTCATAAATATGGTTTTAAGAATGAATTCCCCAATAATGTCCCACTTAACTCCATGTATCCATGCATATAACTCTTAATCCATCGACGTGAAAGTAAAAATTCATACTGTAAAAGTATTAATCAGGTTGTTATGTGATGCAAACTTGGTCAAAATCTCATCACTTACTTTATTGGATCTCATGAAATATATGATACATATGCTCGACGTGTTTATCTCCTTTCTGGGTCCTCAGTTCTCTTAACCCTGTATTCTCTTCGCTATTATCATATACAATACAATATCAAATTTCACTAAAGGGGCCTCACCCAAGTCACTTAGGAAGTTCCTATCTATATAGCCCATCCAATTGCCTCTAAAGTGATAATAATTTCAGCCTCATTATGGAGTTAGAAGTATATATTGGTTCACACTTTTCCAAATAATATCTCCACCTTCTAGAGTAAACATATATCATGAGGTTAACTTCCTAGAATCCTTATCTAACTAAAAACTTGAGTCTTTGTACTCCATCGGTAAAAGACTATTTGGTGAGTAACCTAGTACATAATTTATAATCCTTTTGAGGTACTTAATAATTTTTAATTAGTCCAGTACTCCTCATGTGGATTATAATCATATATTCTAACCTTGACAATGACAAACCAAATATCTGATCTAGTACATAGTATAGAATATGAGGTTGTCCACCACCGAAGCATGATGTATATTCCTCATCCTCTCTGTATGATCGGTGTCTTAGGACACTAGTTCTTAAACAGAATGATTCCATCACTAAAAGGAAGAAATCATTTCTTGGAATCTTATATTTTAAACATTATGACAACGTCATCAATACAAGTATCTTGGGATTGTCCCAACATCCTACATATTCTCTCTAGCAAAATCTTGATCCTAAAGATATGGCTAACTTGTCCTAAGTTATATATTAGAACAACTTGAAAACTAATACTTTAATTCAAGACAATACGCAAAACTTATACTCGATTAAGATATTACCATCCATAAAGCATGCATAAATAAAACCACATTTCCATCTTATTTTTATACACTCAACTTTTACTCGAAGTTTCACTAAAATCGAAAAAATTGATTGCTTGATCAAAGAAAATATTCTAAGACCTTGAATATTGATTAAGTTAATAAATACACCTATTAAGGTTGCACACTTTTCTTTTCTAACTTCTTTCTATGAATCCATTGGGTTACACATTATAGATGCACTTATCACACTGCCATTTTTTTTTAATTAAGTCTTAATATTTAAAGAATCATGATAAGAATTTTGCATGGATATCAAGGAGAAAGTTTTCTCATAGTCAATACCTTTATTTTTTTAGTAAAACCTTTCGCAAAAAGACTTGAGTTGAATGTTTCACATTCCTAATTATCCATATATTTTCTTTTGTAGATCAACTTTCTCTGATGGGTTTTTTTCCCGATCAATAAGACTACAAGCTCCAAAATCTAGTTCGAATACATCGAATCCATCTTGATATCCATAGTCTTATTATAAATCCAAAAGTCCTTATCTTATAGTGCCTCATTGTATTTTATGAGACCTGGTTCATGTTCCCTTGGGATCATACTGAAATGTTCACCCAAATAAACTAAACTATTAGAATGTGGGCCTTGCCACTATTGCATGGAATCTTTTTTTATCCAATATAAGTGATATGTTTTTCCAAATCATCTTTAATCCTCCCACTATCAATAGTTATGCATTATTAATATCAAGTTATATTTCTTCTTATATGGGTGGTTTAGTAACACTGGTAATATGATGTTTTCTTATAATCTTTTGTAAGACATGCTAACTCTTGGGCATATGGTTCATTATATATTCCACATTAAAGGAAATAAATATTGATATGAAAAATAACCATATTATGATTTGGATTATGAAATAAACCATCTTTAGAACCTTTAGGATAGCTCACAAAGAGACATACTTTTATCCTTAGTTACAACTTCTTTGGCTCCTACTGTTAGACATGTGTGAGGTAACCCCAGATTCCAATATGTCCTAGAGTGGGTTTGTACCTTATTTATAGTTCTATAGGAGTTTAAGATAAATATTTTTATGGAACTAAATTCTTAATGTATATGTCTATCTTTAATGTGAAATTCCAAAAGGAATGTTATAGTTATGAATAACTTACCATGGGTATTATCATATTTATCAAGGGTCTTATTCCTTCTTTTTGTTACACTGTTGCCGAGTTGAATGCTCAGTTCATACAAATGTGATGTAATTCCCCTTTCCAATAGTCTATTTCATTAATATACTAAATATTACTCTACCATATGATCAGAATATGGTGTTTGTTATTTTTTACCATGTCTACACTCCACCTCGATCTTACACTTAAAACTAATAAAAAAATTTAGACTAGTGGTACATAAGGTAACCATATCTAAAACGTTGAGTAATAATCAATATAATTGATGAAGTATTCATAACCATATCTTTCCCTAATTTTCAAAGAACTTTATAAGCCAGAATGAAGTAGTTCCAAAACATCTCTGTCTCTAGGGATTTTTGTCACCGAATGCCTCATAGCCATTTTACATGTTTAATATGATTCATAAAATAGACTTTCCTACACTTCTAATGAAATCAATTGTACTTTTTATACCATCCTTTGAATTATATTTAAATTAAATGATCTAATCATAAGTGGCAAAGATTTATTTGGTTCAATAATGAAGGAAACTCTCTTCAATAATTTTTCACTGAAACTATCCATTTTAGTATGTAGTAATATTGGTGGGACAATCCTTATAATGTATAAATTATTTAACATCATACCAGAATAGATAAAAGATTTTTAAATTTTTTTCAACTAAAGTTTATTTTAAAAATATAATATTTGTTCATAAGCAATTTGGAAACCATAAACATAAGTTTTCCAAAAACTAGTTACATAAAATAATTTTTCAACATTATCTTTATGTCTCAACAAAAATTCAAAAACTAGATTTCCATCTACTAAAACAAATTCCTTATTATCGTATCTCGGTATTAAGAACATCCCTCACTTAAGTAGTTGTGCAGTATCTACGACAATTTCCAGATCTACTTTGTGGCTCCCAAACCTATAAACCAAATTCTTCTTGCAACCACAAATCATTCTTCTACTTTAAATGAGATTAAAAAATTTACATTGTCCTTTTTCTTATAGGGCTGTAAAAAATAGGACATGCTATTAATTTTCCACAAAACACCTTATTTTTAACTTATTTACTACTCTATGAGTATTGTGAATATTCTTAACCACATCATGTTGCACCCCAAGACTTAATGTTCTTCATCTTCCTCCCTTTGGGGAAATAACTATAAAGTTTCTCTATAGCTGACACCATGTATTGGCTTGTAATGATGCTCATTGCTACCTAAGGAGCCTTAATCAATTTCATCACCGAATTAGTCCAATATGCTTAGTATGATTCGAGTTGAATTTGTTAAAGGATTCATATAGTGACTCGATCATAAAATTCATTAAAGTTTTCTCACTAGTTACTATTTCGCACCATCCCTAGTTCACTCAAGGTGAAAATTTTCTTAAGAACATGACTAATGATAAGATCATGTGACACCCCGCTTAAAATAATAACGGGTGGGAAGCCCTATAATAAAATAAATTAGGAATCTCAAGTGGATCATTCTCAACATCTACTGTCGATTCTAATAAATAGCTAACTAGCCAATACTACAATAAGCGGATGCCGAAAAAAAAATTAAAATCATACAATTAATCAACATACCAACAACATAGTAACTACTAAAACTGATAATGTAAACACACCTACTACGATAAAAGGAAGTAATCACATTAAAAACTAATAAGTACAACAAAAGAAAATACCCGAATATGTTGTCGGGTCACAAACAATACCACATCCTGAGGAAAGAAATATAAACGTGCTACATATATGACCCTTGGGTATAAACCCGATATACAAATTGAATCCTTAACTAGATTTACAAAAGATAGGAAGTGTCTATAAAAAAATCCCACAAAAGTCTGCATCTGCTATAGCTCCAATGACATTAGATAAGAAAAGCATCATTGGCGTACTTGCGGTGGGACACCTATAATATTACAATATGTGTCTAGTAAGAGAGAAATATAAATGGGTCAGAGCCCGGGGTGTGAAAACATTTTAGCAAGTGCATTAAAATGCATAATAATTATAAATCCACAATTCCGTGATTAAAGTGGAGCCGCACTCCCGTGGAACTCAAACTCACCCCTCAACTAAAGCGTGCACCTAAATGTAAGCACATGATCCTCAATTAAGCTACCTGACACGTTTTAGGGATAGTTCAATCTTAATCTGCGCATAATCTACACCCGCATAAACCACTATCTAAAATATAACCCTAAATCTTCTCATTCTATCATATCCCAAGTTTACGCCCAAACTTACATTAATATCTGTATAAATTATACATACATATTTCTTACAAGAATTCATCGATTTCTAATTATTTAAATTAAACAAGTTATTTTCATCAGAATAGTCACACACCATATTTATATACTTGTGAAGTAATGTTTCACCATAATGCATAACCCGAGTACCAAGGAATAAAATTCTCCCCACTCAGAACATTGCTCTACGTTTCGTGCGTGGGACGTCTCGCATAGTGAAATCCAAACAAGGAACCCCCTGATACACTACTCATTGAGAATGTTGATCATCAAGATCCATTATGTACTTAGTGCACAACACATATAACCTCAGATACTTATTATGAACAACTATTCTCTCTATGTACATAAATAAGATATTGCACAAAACCCTTAGGGTCTATATAACATTATGCTAGTTATAAAAATGATCATTCGACCCGAACAAACACGCATACATAACATGCATAAGGCGCATTTAAAATACCCATGTCACATTCACTTAGGACACACACACACAAATATATATATATATATATATATATATATATATATATATATATATATATATATATATATATATATATATATATATATATACACACACACACACACACACACACACATGTTCTCTGCAATGCTATCATCTTCCAAGAATCACTTGCCTTATTCCGGGTTACCAGCGGTCGGACTAGATTACACCGACTTGGTATAAACCAAATCAAATACGTATGGGAAGAGATCATAGTTTTGAACCTGAAAGTGAGAATGAATCATACCCAAGACTTCCAACCCAGAATAAAATAACCCAATAAATAATGGACGACTATGACCTGGGGACTATACGCTCCCTGCTCCTCAATCCAGGGCCTCACCCACATCGCGAAACTTCCCATGATAGCACTAGAGGGGTATGCTCACACAATAAGTATATATCATTCACACAAGATATACATATACACATCATATATATACTAACCATCTCATAACCGAATGTATATAACAATCATCTCAGCTATAGGTATAAACACAACAACATTAGCTGATAATCCATAAGCTCATTCCCAATTCATTTTATGATCCCATCACGCATTTTAATATTTATCATTAATCTCACATAAATATACAATAGTTATCCCGACTATAAGTATGAACACAAACTGTTAGTCGGTGATACATTAAATCGTTCCAATCTCAGATCACGGTTCAATTACTTATTTGAACCTTTAACATTACAGAGTTTATGATTAACTTCTTAAGTTTAACGTCACTTAGAACACACGACCTCTCTCTCATTGGTCCCTAATCATATCTAAATAAAAATCTCATCGGTAGGAGGATTCAACACAAAAGTCAACACAACAACTCCAAGTCATACCTTCACAACCACCTCGATGAGCCCCCAACGTCAAATCATATAATAACTTTTGTCTAATCTCCAAGTAGGAATCCCATCGCTAATATGACTCCCCACTAAGTCAATAAAATAACTCCAATGTATACCTTCCCAAATAACTCGATACGTCCCCAAGATCACAACACATAAGAAATTACCAATAAATCTCCAAAACATGTTTTTCGCATCATATAAGAATGTTCCTAATCGATAAACCTAATCGAAACAGAGTAAAACTCACACTAGAAAAACTTCGCAAAACAACCTTGTTTCCTAATCGATTTGACCCTGCCCGAATCGAGTCGTCCTTAAAAGCGAAATGATTCGCCAGTATAAGAATCGATTCGGTTCAAAGTACCTATAAGTATGCTACATTCCGAATCGATTAAAAAAAGAAGTGAATAGATTCGGTCCTAAAAGACCTGTAGGTATGGAACATTCCGAATTGATTCACAAAAAGGGGTGAATCGATTCGGTCTATTTAGCAAGCTAGGAAATGGCTTATTTTCTCAAAACTCAAATTTCCCAAAACCTAAATATATCATCTTCCAACCATCAATCTTCAACCCAAACATGTTTCTAACATTTAAACTCATAATACATATCAACCCAACTAATTATACAACCTCAAATCCATATATACACACCTCAAATGCAAGATTTAACTAAAATCTAGGTTTTTAACATATTAACACAAAATCCATATTTTTATCCACAAATCATGAAATAAATTACACACGTAGATTATTTAGCAAGTTTAATCACTTGACTCAAAGTTGTAAAGGTTGAATCTTCCTCGAAATCACGGATTGGGAAGAATCTCCAAGCTTTTCTCCTCTTTCTCTTCTTCCTTTCCTTGTCTCTCTCTCTCTCTCTAGAACTTTCTCAATCTCAAGAATGAGATTGTTATCTCACATAACCTTTATAAGCCTTATCTCCAAAATACCAAACTTTAAATGATAATATACACTTTAAATGACTCGTTTACTTCAATTCGAGTCAAACTAACTTAAAACATTCCGGATCCTAAATAAGACCCAAGGACAGTCATTTCGACTATCTCGACCCATCCCGGATCAGCCGTGTTCTCAGAATCATCATTCGAAATACTTTACAACATCCTCAAATTTTGACCTCAATTGCCAAATTTAAAATTCTCCAATTTAAATAAATATTATTTCTCCCAAAATAATTAAATTCCTAATCCTCAAAATTATGGGGTATTACAGAGCATCATCAAATAACATTATTTTTTAAGAAATCCCATTAGTAAATCTTTAAAATTAAATTTGTTTGTATAGAAATTTCTAGTTGGGGGATCAAATATACTGATTTCAAAATATTATAAGTTAAAAATTTTAAGATCCGTTGGGTAGGAAAGTTAAGATGACACGGGGAGTTATTCACACAAACCATTTAAATCTTATGGGAACCATTGGTTAAATAAGTTCACGATCCTCTACAGTTAGAATAATGTCCAATATAATTTATAGTCCTTGAAATTTATTACCATTAAACTTAACTTTTAAGACTAAAATAAGTGAATTGAAAGTTGAGCCCATTTAGAAATCTTACAATCATCACTGAAAAAACATATCCAATTAATATGACAGAATTATAAATTTTATTAAATTTTAAATTTACTTCCCTCTACAACTAATTAGAACTAATCTCGTTGAGCACCCTGATTCCCTTGTGGAATAAAATTTCTTATCGGTAGCTTAGATCATTCACACTGAATTAGGCACACATTACATCTTTTAATTAAACTATCTACATATTGTCCAACATAATTAGATAGCGTGCATATTTTGGTCTCATAAGTAATGATAGTGTCTCCATTGGGAAGTAAATTGTTAATTGTGATTACGTTTATACCATCGATTCATTCTTTAAAATTAAATCCTCTTGTATAAAACTTCATCATTGGGCGATCAAACATACTCACACTTAATTTTAAAATATTGATCTTAAGAACATACTCATATTATTTAACATATGGATATTAGTATATTATATAATTTAATAATATATATATATATATATATATATATATATATATAATTTTATGTGCATAAAAGGATATGCCCAGTGCTCAAGGATCCCGCTAAACTGCAGTGTTTGGGAAAGGGGGATGTCGGTTGGCCTTGCCCTCATATATGGAGAGGCTTCTCCCAGGTCTCGAACTGGAGACCAACATGTACCTATATATTTTTTATTTATTATAATTACACATATATTAATGTATTATGTTTGAATATTATGTATTAAGTTATAAATGCATAAAAATATTAAGAAGGAATAATTTTGATTTGATAAATAAAAAGAAAAATTTAGAAAACACCTGATGTTGTTTTTTGAAAAACTTGATTATAAAATATAAATATTATAATAGGGTATTTGAAAACAAGGGTTCCAAATGAAAATTGTTATCATAATTTCAATTAAATAAAGAAAACATAATTATAATTGATAACCAAGCAGACCCTTGGTATCTTATGATACCGTTGTTGGGGTTTTATTCTTGTACCATATAATTAAATTTTATTTTTCAATAAATGATTTCTAGTTCGTTTGTTATAAGAATATATTTGTGAGAATGCCTTATATTTATGTTTTAATTATATTGTATGAAATCTTGGGAAATTATAATTACTAGGAATTCTAGTGAGTTGGGTTCAACTTGATCATAGGATATTAGAATTCTAGTTCAAGTATAATTGAACTATTTAGACTATTGATAGGGAGTTGACATCATATATGAATGATTACATGTGCAATCGTGATAGTTTATCTCAAACAACGAGAACTTGTCTTATGGTTTGAGAACTTGTTCGATAGTTCAATAAAGGATTATAACCCGTACATTCAAGAATATATAAAAGAGGACCACCCGTGAGATTCAACTCTAAGTGTTGTCTTGATTAAACTTGGGCAATCTCATACCATTTACAAAGGGTGCACATATTCTTAATCTCGAGGGTTGCGAGTAATGAATAGTTGCATGATTATTTCTTTGATTGATAGTATGTGATTAAATTTATATCGGATCAATATATCACCGCAAGTTAGAAAATGGTTGTGCGAATAGGTCTGAGATAATAATTTGGAGGAATTCATATCCAAGAAAGATCTTGAAGTATAATACCCCTTGATATATTTATAAGATTTTTGTCCACTAATAAACTTTATCAATGGATCATTTTTTAATCTGGTGGAGTATGAAAATAAGTTAAGCCTTAGAATTAAGAAATTGATTAGATGTTGGTTAAAATTAATTAGTGAAAATCGATTTCACCAAGCATATAGTGGAAACTTAATTTGGGGATTGATATTGTGTACAAATCATCTTTGAAAATAAGACATCATTACTATGAGTGATTTAGAGATAATTAAATTGGAGTAAAATCACTATTATTTAGTTGAATTAATTATGATTAATTAAATAAATGAAATAAATTAAGGGAATGTAATTTGATATGTTTGAGTATTTATTTGGAATCTAATTTAATTATTTAGTCTTGGCTCCCTAGTATAGTCCATATGCCCAAGTAACAGACTTAGACTCTCTGGAAACCCAATTTAGCAAATTCCAAAGATTATACCAATTTATATTGATTTAAGTTGTGGTTTTAAGCGGCATAATCATTATTAAGGGTTAGAGAGGGAGAAAAAAACAATATTCATGTTTTTGTGAAGAAAATAGAGAGATAAGTCCGTATCTCACTCAAAATTAAAGATTTTCATGTCCAAAGGTGCCCACACAACTACCTACAATTGGGAGGATCACAAACTATAAAATCCAAGTTTTTTGGTACACATAGAAAGATTTTAAAGGATATAAAGAAGGCACCATTTCATCTTCTCCAAATATATTTTCTCCTAATTCAAATCACTAATAAGGTTCGCTAAGGTATTTTATTCAAAACCCTTGGTTTAATATTTAAATCTAGTTTTGGTTTTGTACTTCCTACTGCATGACTAATCAAAAGTTTTTAGGCCAGTTTTTTTTCATGTATATTGATCCCTAACAATTGTAATTATAGCCCTTTGTTTATATTGATCATGATTTGGAAAGATCCATTTTGTCCACCACGAAAATACAAGTTTATATGTTGTTGGAAAATATATATATATATATATATATATATATATATATATGTGTGTGTGTGTGTGTGTGTTGCTTTTTACAAGTAGGGTTTTGCATAGATTCCAATATTTATATCCCTTCTATCATGGTAACATGAATATGGTTTCGCGTGGATGAATCTTATGATGGTTTATCCATTGTTATTTTCTTCATAGATTCGATTGGGTTATAATATTTAGGTTGTTTTAATTATATCTTTTAAACGATGAATATAGAGGAGTTTGTGAGGGCATTTAATAGTTTTTTTCAGTTAAAATCATGTAATTACATGGACTATGGGCATGGACAGAGTTTCATAGTTTTTGTTGTTTCGAACAAGTTATGGAGTTTTTTACATATACGTAGAAAACCTAAGACATATTTGTAGAGCTACAGACCTGGATCAATTTGACCTAAATCGGGATTGATCCATCCTTGGTAGTATGTCTATATTTTAGTTTTTTGATGTTATTTTTCAGTGTTTCAATGATGTATGTTCATCCCAATGTTTTCGGTTGAAACACTACTTTTTATAGAGTTAAAAGATGCACAAAAATCAATTTTTTAAGTATACTTCAAGGAGGACTCTTGTTAAATAGGAAGCCTACTTCAGAAGGATTCTTGATCTCAAAGAGTTCTACTTCAAGCAAAACTCTAGTCCATAATGGAAAGGGAATTTAATTCATATTTGAATTATAATTACATTATTATTATGTTTTATCATGTAGTCCCCCTTTTCAATGTGTGCTTTGAGGTGAGAAAATGATTTTTCTTTCAAAAATCTTTTTCCAATTTTAACGCGCACCAAGTTTGTGAACGAATTTCAATTAAGTCCAATTTTATCTTGTTTAACCCTAAATATTCATTTAGGTGATTAAAGCAAGTAACATAAAGTAAAGTTCACAACGTCGGATTTAAGAGGAAACTACTAAGGGAAAAAATCTCAGACGACCCAAGTCAGACAATCATTATAATAAGGTTTACAAAGGAAGATAGACATACTTACACAATGACTCGATCTCCACCAGCCTTCTATTTAATCGCTCCTCCACAATATCCATGAAAAAATCTTTCCACGATACTCATCCACATCACACATGTTCACAAGTGCCTCAGTGTCCACCGTTGTAGCTTTGGCAACCATCTACGATTAGGAACATGGCCTTCACCATTTCTTTAGTGAAAAACTCTAATGAACCATGTTCAAAGTGACGAAAAAACTCCATATAGTGCAAATAAGATATATATAGAAATTATATATAAAATCTCAGATCTTTAAACACTAAGGATGGTTTCAGTCTTTGAAAACTTTAGAAAACTTATGGAGAAAAATGAAACCGTTCTAAACTATATTTTGGTGCGCAAACCTTTCAAAATTATGAGAGAAAAATGCCTTAAATAAAAAAGTTAAGTCAACAAGCCATTCTAATGAGATTCACATGTCGTTCTAAGGACGGTGAGATGTCGTTCGAATGGCATCACATGTCGTTTGAAATCTCGAAAACCAAGGTGAGATTTCACATGACTCTAAATAGTGTTTATCTCAAAATAAACGAAGTAAAAACCATTTAAAAACATTTTTGACATTTTAAAATATCATCCTTAAAACATTTTTTGAGTCCCATAAATATTATGCGTTCATACCTGAGAGTATCTCGCAATGCAATATGGTATGAAGATGTGAAATGAGCACCAATAATCAATACGACATGATTTATCTTTGAAGCTTGGTGGCTACATCTTCAACACAAGAACGTCATAAACTATGTGACTATCGTGACAATTAAAAATTATCCATGACTCAAAAAGGTTTGTTCCATAAATAAGTCAATTACGTACCAATTAACTCAATTGAAAAATTTTCCATTACAAATGTCCCCCTTCGACTATTCTGGGACAAACCCAAATAGTGAAATGTCTAAATCGGGTCGTCAAGCCGTATGACACCTAAATCCCATCCCATAAAACCCAAAATAAAAAATACAAGACAAGGACTAGTATGCAGGTCTAATAAGCAGGATTTGTTTGAATGTGATGTAGTCTCGAAATCTCGCATTGCTGAAGAATACCTACACATATAAAACTGACAAACATCTAGTTCAGTATGGAGGAACAAATGATATAAAAATACCAATATGTAAAACAATTAATTTGTTAAACATGTCAGTAAAACATGGCCAATATGTTCAATACAACGTGATACCAATAAAATATAAACATACATATGATAAAAAATGTGATATCAATTTGCAATGCAACAAGAACATATGTGCACATAAAGTCAAAATACTCCCCCTACATCACATACATCTCCCCCCCTTTTTGTCTCAAATAGATAATAAGTGAAAAAGATAAATAAATCACCAAATATCTATAATGAAATAATCAATGAAGCATATCTAGATAAACACGGAAAGCTGGCAAATAATAATCACAAAGTACTAAATCGTAGCTTGTACATAGTCACATAACATGAATCATCAATCTAAGCAAATATGTGACTAAATAAATCAATATAGTATACGAATTAAATCATGAATAAGTATTATCGACTGCATGTAAACTGTCCAAATGAACCCTGAAGTTCCAAAATATAATGAAATCATATCATATATGAAGCAGGTACATAAATAAGAGCTAAAAAATCTAAGTAGGGTCGTTCGAACGACTATGCCATGTCATTTTAACGACATTGGCATGTCATTTGAATAAGGTAAAAAATAACCTAAGACAGGAAGGTCTTGTTCGAAGCAACTATCTAACGACCCTTCTAATGACCATATCTAACACAATTACTTCCTCAAAAAACGTGTCATTAGAAACAAACTTCGAACGATTTGGACATGTCTTTCGAATGACTTCCATAAATAGTTTGAACGACTTCAACAATTTATGTGTTCTAGTGCTAAAAATGACAGTTTTGCCCAGTGAAATTTTTTCATGAATTCAAGTACTAGAGATACGAAACAATAGCAAAATAGACTCAAAACAGGAAAAAAAATAAAACAAGTAAAAAAATGTGATTTTCATTCTAACATAGTATCAATGTGCCCAAACATGGATATGGAATGAATGGGAGTTAACTACAACAAATGAATCACAACTTGAACACATCGAAACGATCAGGAAGATTTAATTGATAGCTAAATGTCATAAAACTAAGTTTTAGTCATATGTGACAATTAATATATTGAGCTTAATGAACTAAACGAACAACATGCACACAAATCCATAATTTTGATGATTCAACAAACAATAGAGTCATGACATGATTTTTCATGATTAGTATTCATGGTGCAACCCCGTTGTTATTTTCCATCCAAACACCCTAATATATTCATATTTTTTAAAATCTCTTTTGAGGTTTCTATTTTTCTCAGCTTAGAGAAATTTAATCGACCCAATTTTGGTATATGTTTCTTTATATTGCCTTAATTTTTTCTTAGGCTCTTTTAAACGTTGGCATTCATGATGAGATTATTATTCTCTCATAGTCCTTTCCCGTCAACACTCATCATATTTTCAATTTAAGAAATATAAATTCTCACAGCAAATGGTTATTACATTCACACCTCCTCCTAAGTCTTATTATGCATAGATGACAAAATTGAGAGGAGAACGTCTCACCAAACTCAAATATGCATGAGAATTTAAACATTCATATAAACTCGTACATGTGTGCAATGATGGCATATATACGAAGTCAAATCCAAAGGCAAATCAACTTCGAAAAAAACCCAATTAGACACTAGTTAAGATTATTCTAAGCATCTATAACTATGACTAAATATCCTTGTCATACAAATAATGAAATGATGGGGGTCCAAGCATACCAATATGTCACATAAAACATGAAAACTCATGACACAAAAACAAAGAAAAATTCTTTTTCTTGTTTTTAAAGAATATTTTGGACAAAAAACAAAATCTCTTTGCATTTTATCAAAAATATATAAATCAAATATATTTTTTGTATTTTCAAAAATTTTATCAAAATAAAATCTTTTTGTACTTTTCAAATAAGACTTAAATAAATGAAAAATATAATACAAAGAGGTACACATGTCATAGCATTAACACGATATAAATCATGAAGAAAAGACTAGCATATGACAAACATGGCTAACAGAATCATCCTTTATATTTAGCATCCAACCAAACAAGAACCATGAAGTTTAATTCTTAAAGCCTCTAAGTCCGATTTCGTAACCCAAGTAGGTGTGTAATGACACATGGGGGTTTTGATAACCGAAAGGACTATATTCTTAAACATCCTAGGAGCATTTTTAAGGCCATAACAATAAAGCCTAAGGTGACCCTTCCTGCTGCAATGAGTGCAAGTGTAAACACGGTGAGGAATATGACCTAAATATGGACCTATCCTAACCTTTCTAGTCGGCTCTCTCACACGATTGGTATTGTCTTTGGGAATTGGTGCTATATGATCATCGAAGCCTATACCACACTTATCATCCTTGATTTGGACGGTACCTAAAATCCTATTTGACTTTTACGACCTAGCCTCCAAATTAAACTTCACTTTACTCGTCTGTCTCAATCTCTCCTTAAGTCACTAATCCTAGACTCAAGAAAATGCTTGGACTCCTTAAATTCTAGAATTTATTTCTTTAAAGCCTCCATCAAATCACAAAGTCTATCTCTCTCACCCTCAATATATTCTAGTTTCTCTCAAAGAGTCTTCTTCCGTGCCCTAAGATCCTCAATTAAATCATCATTATTTTCTATGGCACGCTCATTAAACTTATCTTGCAACTTCAAGTTTGCCTTTTTCACCTTTACCACTTTCGCATACAAATCATTAAAGGTAACTTGTAACTCTCCTACATCAATCTCCTCTTCCTCACTATCTTCACCCTCACTCACTTGGGATTCACACTCAACGTCCTCAAAAGTGTCATTCGCATGAGAATCTTCATGTGATATTTATCATCGTCGCTCACATTCCATGCCATGAATGCTACAAAGTTGCGCTCAATAGGGGGACTCTTCCCCTCTTCCAATTCACTATCACTTAAGGTAACATTATATGTTATCGGTTTTTTGCCATCCTTCTTAATACTTGTGGGACACTTCGCTACCTTGTGATCATAACCCTCATAACCAAAACACCTATCCTACTTAACCCTCTGAACATTCTCACTCTTATTCTTACTGGAGGGATCGACCTTGTTGTTCTTGGATTCCTCAAGTCTTTTGTCATCTTCCGATTGCTTTTTGAACTAAAGAAACTTTTTAAACTTCTTTGTCAAAAATGATACATCCTCAAAATTTGAATCGGAATCATCATCTGAAACTTTAGTCTCCTCCTTTCGGGCTTTTCAAGTAATGCCCTTTTCTTTCTTTGGCACTTGCTCGGAGATAACCATGTCAAGATCATAATTTTATAATTCACTTACAAGCTCTTCTAGTTTCGTTGATTCAATCATAACCAAGGAGTTTAAAACGGTCACTTTGGGATCAAATCTACTAGGCAACGACCTTAAGATTTTCTTTACGACTCTATTGTCGGGGATTTTCTCTCCCAAATTAAATGACGAGTTGACAATATTGGACAATCTAGCGTAAAACTCATCAAACGATTCACTCTCTAACATCTTATCCGTTTTAAATTATGTAGTGATTTTTTAAGTGCCCTCGTGAGTAAGTGCAAGAATGTCCCAAGCCTTTTTTGAGATTTCACATGTCACGATTCGATTATACTCTTCAGGTGTGACATGTGAAGAAATAACATGGAGACATTTAGAATTATAAAGTGTAAGTCTATATTCGGCTTAGATACATGACTCAAGATGTTTTAAACTAGTGGCCTCTCCCTCTCGTGTGACCGATGGTGTCCAACCTTTTTCAATTGCTAACTAAACACACTCATGAATTGATTTTAAAGCACTTCTCATTCACATTTTTCAATAAGCATAATTTGTGCCGTAAAAAACAAGAGTTCTAAAACTATCAAAATTTCTTAAATTCATCCTTAAAAGCACAAGAGATCAACACATAAAAACAACTGTTTCTAGATTTGATACTAATTTGTAGGCCCCTTTTTCAAAGTGTGCTTTAAGGTGACAAAACAATTTTTCTTTCAAAAATCTTTTTCCAATTTTAACACTATAAGTTTGTGAACCAATTAAATTAAGACCAATTTTATCGTGTTTAATCCTAAACATGTATCTAGGTGATTAAAGCCAGTAACATAAATTAATGTTCATAACACAAGATGAATGAGGAAACCACGAAGGGAAAAAACCTCGGATGACACAAGCCAGATAATCACTATGATACTGTTTTATAAAGGAAGACATATATACTTACACAACGACTCGATCCCCACAACGCTTGACTCCCTTCTTATCTTTAACCGCTCCTCCATAGTGCCCACACAAAAATCCTTCCATGATACTCGTCCACATCACACGCATCCACGAGTGCCTATATATTAACCGATGTAGCTTTAACAATCGTATATAATTAGGAACACTGCCTTCATCATTTCTTCCCCGTAAAACTCCAACGAACAATGTTCAAAGTGATGAACAAACTCCAGATGGTGCAAACAAGACATCTATAGCAATCGTATATGGAATCTCAAATCTTTAAACACTAAGGATGGTTTTAGTCTTTGAAAACCTTAGAAAACTTACACAGAAAAATGAAACTGTTCTAAACTGTATTTTGATTCTACACACCTTTCGAAATTCTGAGAGAAAATTGCCTTACATAAAAAAGTTAAGTCGGCAAGTCATTTTAATGATATCCACACGTCGTTCTAACGATAGTGAGATTTCTTTCAAACGACATCACATGTCGTTTGAAGTCTCGAACCAAGGTGAGATTTCACACGACTTTAAACAGTGTTTATCTCAAAATAAATGAAGTGAAACCATTTAAAAATATTTTTGACAATTTAAAATCATATACGAACAAAATATCATCCTTAAAACATTTTTAGAGTTGCATAAACATTATGCCGTTCATACCTGAGAGTATCTCGAAATGCAATGTGATATAAAGACGTGAAACGAGAACAAATAATCAATATGGCATGATCTATCTTTGATGCTTCTGCCCTATGTCTTCAACATAAACACGTCATAACTACGTGGGTATCGTGCCAATAAAAAACTATCTATGACTCATATAAGCTTTGTTCCGAAAATAAGTCAATTACATACAAATTAACTTAATTGGAAATTTTCTCCTTACATATTATTATTCGGCCATATTGAATGTTGATAATTATCGTGTCCTAATTAATTGAATAATTACAATGCCAGTTATTTTGGATAACATGGATATTAAATGCGACCGGCCTAGATCACGATTTTCTGGAAATTTCATATTATTATTTTCTAAACTAAATTTAATCGGATAATTAATTTAAATGTATGAATAAAATTATGATATCCGATTTCTATTTTTGATTTAAAAATATTTTTTTTAAACTAAAATAATGATATTGGGAAATTTAAATGTACAAGTAGATTGAAAATTTCCGTGTAATTAGTTGGGGCATTTAGAATTGAATAAATTATTTTTCAAAATAGCCTTAAGTTTTTAAATATTAAGTAGGAGAGTTTTTAACATAAATCCCACGATCTCGATGGGTGTTTTAAGAATGTGATGTGACTAATTCCTCGTGTTAGTTTGTATGCCCCCAACAGATGGAAATAAATCAAAGCATCTGTAGTTTCTTAATGATTCAATTAACATCAAATAAATAAACAACCAAAGGCCTAAAATTTCTAACAGTACTCATATTAGTGTGTGAGAGGGAGAACCCTTACTGATCTTGCGACTTTCAATTCACGTGTGGGTGAATTGAAGGAGTATTGCCATTACCTCTAACCAAAGCCAGTTCCAAAATGCAAATACGCGGCGTTCTAAAAATAAATATATAGCGAATCAGAAACATAATGGAAAAGCAATTTTCTTAATTATTCAATTTCACGAGCCCATATGAAGTCATATAAATGAGGATAATGCCATGATATATATATATATATATATATAAGTCAATAATAGATACAATAGTTAGAAAATAATAAACATATAAGATTTTGAGATGAGGGTGTGTGAGTGAGATGAAACCCTAGATACAACAGAGAGTAATGGGAGAGGTGGCATATACACAGTTATTTCTTCATGGGAGAAAATGTAACGGCACAGTGGGGTGGGGGGGATAAGGCAACGATTTTCCTGAGGGTGGGGGATGATGAAGCAGGTTGGCTTTTTGTCTTTATATTTTTGTTAATAATATGGCAAGGAAGGTAAGTGGGAAAGGTATAAAATGGAACCAAACAATTTTTAGCCATCTCATAAGGTGTGACATTTGAACGGCTTCTAATAATCAATACCATTAATATATCTTTATAAGATGGGTAACAAAAGGGGTTTTCAATACAATTAGTTTTTAAGACCTCTGATTATACAAATCCCAAAAGGTGTGTTTTAGGGACTCAAAATAGTCATCTCAAAAGCTTCACTCCATAAAACTATTTTTCTTAGTGTTATGACCACATGATATGTTGCATTTAAAGTTCTTAGTAAGTTACGTTCATTGCTAATTTTATAGTTCTTTGGGTTAATGTGTGATTTTCTCTCTATTATATACATATTTTCTTTATTTGGTTTTCCAGCTACTAATTTGGTGATTATACCTTGTGTTTATTTAGTTTACAATGTCACGTATACTCTACTCCCTCTCTCAATTTTTCTTATTCTCCAAAGTAAGGTATATTTGTTTTCTGATTTATAGGAGAAATTTTTTTTTCTTTTGGTTTTTTAATCAGGTTTATATTGATTTTGGTATTGATTGTTTTTCCTATCATTTATATTCACGCGTCTTAACTATTGTGCATTAAATATTCCTCTATTCACTTTCCATCTTATACTGTTGTCGGTTTTTTTGTGATGGATCGAACCCAAGACAATATTGTATAGCGGTGTTGACTATTATATCCAAAAAGGGCCTTTTAATCAAAAGTAGCAACATATCAAGGTACTTTTTATTTTTGTCATTGTTATTTTCACTTTATCTTCGAAAATTACACTGGTGAGGCATTAGGTGTTTGGAAAAAGAATCAATTGATTGCCTTGATATCCATTCTTTGGTATCAAGGACAAAAATGAAGTTGTCCATCAATATATTTTTCTCCCAAAATAATTTTTTTTCTTTACTTTTATGGTTCTCTTTTAAACATTTTTGGCCTTATATTAGGTATAATTTACTGGCTTGAACTGTACATTAATTTTTAATTATAATTTGGACATTCCTTTATTTAGCTATTCCTTTATATTAATATGTGGCAAATTTGTTCAACAGTTTAAGTTGAGTGATACATTTCACGTTATGGTTGTTAATAGAAAAAAGGGAAACCAACTATCAATTTTTTAAGCCTCTTATTGGGTTAATTTTATAATGTATAAGTTCAATGTTGTGCAGAATAATATCCAAAAAATTTATGACTTCCGGACTTAGGATTTTAAAATGAGGCAATTAAACCCATGCGTACTGCATATACTTTAGTTTGTCCACATGGATGTTCTTTTCTACACACTTATTGTTATTCTAATAGTTCTATTAAGGAATTACTATACATCTAAACTTGAATTATTGTGTTCATGTAAGTTATATATAGTGAACATCCATTCACTTTCTCTTGGAATTATAACACATAGAAATTATAGGTTTTCTTTTTATAATCATTTCAATTACTAAGTAAATTTTGCTTTAATGAAAAAGTATTATGATACTAACATTTTGTATGTGGTTCCCTCCTTTTACTTTTTTATCACACCCCAACTTTGTTTTTTATGTGTCATAGTAGGGGGTTTTGAGTTATGATCAAATATCAATAGCATGTATATATCGTCTTAAGCTAATATGAGATGAAAGGGCCAAAAATCATGTATAATATGAGTTTGTTTTTTTATTAAAGTTATCATATGTTGTTCTTGATGTTTTGGGTGATTGATAGGTTCCTACACTAGATGAAATTGGAGCATTCTAAAACCTTTACAAGGCCACCTCCATTGATCTTGCTACTCAATTATTATTGTTTTAGAACTAAAAACAATATATATTCGCATATAACTTTCTTCTTAAAAGTTGTTCCATTATCTATTTGGTCTTTAATAAATATTGCATAACAATTGTTTTAGTGATATGGACACAATTATAAACTTGGATTATATAAAATTATTTTATTTGAGTTCAACTATAATGTTTATGTAGTTCTTAAAAAGGTGGATAATTCATTAAATGGAGGAAACTTTGCCTGAAATTTTTAAATTGTTTGAAATTATTTGTGTTGTATAAAAAAATCATTGACTTAAATTATGTAAGACTTAATATTGTATTTTCATTATTGCAAACGTGTGTAGTATCATGTTTAGTTTTAGTGTTTCGTTCAAATTTCCCTTTTTTCAGCAAGCCAATGGTATGGTATTGATATTTTACAAGTTTTATGGGGAGAAAGATTAGTTATTTTTTTTAACTATTCATTACTTTTTATGGATTACATACATGAGGTTTTTTATGAACGGTTGTAGTAAAATAAATCACACATATGTTGTGTGCTTGGTTCTCTTCACCAATTTAAGTGTTCGAATGTAAGCAGATGGTTTAATTTGGTCAACCTATTTTGGGCTATATGTTAACTTTTTTTACAAAGTGAAGTAAATTATTAAAAAATATATATTATATATATTTATTTAAATTGGTTCGGGAAGTAAAAATGTGACAACGTTATATCACATGACATGTCGTGACCAAAGTGCAATCACTCAGATGACAAAGTTTTTATCTTGCTGATTCTCTTTATTTGTAATTTTTTATATGTTGGTTTGTTATAATATTTGGCCTAAAGCTTCTCTCTATTGTTAGTGTGACTTTGTATAGGTTCAATTGAGTGGTTCTATTGATAATCGCAAATCTGCCTCATTTAGTTTTGGAAGTGTTCATATCAAATACCTCAGTTCAATTTTATGTTTAGGTGTGGGTTTTTTTTAGGGTGTTTGTGGTGGCATTATGTCACAAGGACAAGTATGAATATTGTGGGAAAATTTATCTCCGTGCCTTTAGGCACATGCATTTCACTACTGTGTATGTCTGTGTGCGTGTATGTGTATACAGTGAGGCTCCAATGTGAACCTAACATGCAAATATTTTTTTTTGAGATTTTTAAAAATAGTGTAGAGACCACATTCTAGAACCCCCTAAACACCTCCTTAGGTCCCTAGCACTTACTCTTTCATCATAAAACCTATATAATACTTTGAATACTGATATGGAGGCCACCGGGCGCTCTTGGTCCCCATTTGACTATCGATCAACTCTCTTATCGGAGCAAAATTGGATATTTGAAGAGCCCTGAATAACCTTTTCGATGGTTCATCCCATGAATGAATCGCCCTTACGATTCTGACGAACGAACTATTTTCCCTCGAAAACTGATTTGGAGGCCACCGGGCACTCCGAGACTTCGTTTGACTCCGGTCAACTCTTCAGCTTCAACGAGACTTAATGAATTCTTGAAGATCTCTAAATACCCATTCCAACGATATGCCTCGTACGCAAATCAGCCTTACGGTATGGACAAATGACCCGTTTTACTTCGAAGGGTCATCTGGTGCTTTCGAGCCCCATTTGACCTTAGTTAACTCATTGAATCGAACGAAACTCTTTTGAACATAGAAGGGCCCTACATAAGCTTTCTAATGGTCTGCCCCGTATGTGAATCAACCTAACTATTCAGTTGAATGATCCATTTCCCTTTTTTATAAAATACCGATGGGTGCTTCTAAGTCCCGGTTGACCAAAGTCAATTCTCGAACTCGGGCGAGGCCCATGTTTTCTTAAAAGGATCTTAATACCCTTTCCTACGGTTCATCCCGTTCGCGATTCGGACTTACAGATTGCACTTTACGACCATTTTTTTGTCGAAAATCTACGTGAGATTGCTGAATAACAAACCCATTTTCCTGCCCATCGATAGTGTGTCTGGGGTTGCTTGTAATAGGTAGGTCAAGGACAATGGTGATTGGCACCCCTTGACCCTATATAAAGAGAGCATGAGCTCACTTTTAAAGGCAACTTAGAAACATCCCTCTCAGTGATCTCACCAACACTCTCTCAAAGTCAACATGGTTTCTATAATGAAACCTCTGCCCCACATTCAATTTCCATCCTTTCCTTACCCAATTTGTCAAATTACCATCCCTCTCCACCTATCACCTTCATTCTCTTGCAAGAGCAACCGTTCAACAATAAATATCAACTTTAAAGCTTCGAAATAAGGTCCAAAATTTTCACTCTCACTTTAAATTCTCTTATTTTCGCATTAGTTACTTAATTCTTATTTTTAGCATTTCGTCTTATTAGATCACACCTATTAACATCCAACTCTTTTATTAGTAGTATTGCACATATTATATTTTTTATAAAAAAAAAAAACAAAAATAAGAAAAATAGGGTTTGCTTGTAAATTCCAAATGGGGATTTCTCACTAAATTTTCTTACACTAAAACATAATTTTTCCACACACACTCATAAGAAAAGTACACAGTTTGATTTATGCGGTAAACCCCACCCGATGTTATATGTGAACTACATGGACTTTTATGCCTTTTAAACTACATAGGCATCTTTGGAAAAATACCAGATTCGAGTCCCCCTCTCTTATTTTTGTTCATATATTATTTTCATATCATCTATTTGTGATTCATTCTTGCATTTTGTCCAACTTACATCATCGTCCTTCTATAGACAATCGTTGACCCGACAAACACACACATTATATTTTTACTTACCATTTTGGAAAACACCCCTGATGATAACCTCACTCCGTGTTTATCCATGACATGAGTCGAATAATTCCATTCTCCATTTATATATACACGCACACACTTCAGAGAGTTATTAAGGAGAAGAATAACACATGACCATAAGAGATCGAAAGTGAGGGGTGGGTGCCTAACACCTTCGTATTCCGTAACTTAGTCCCAGAATCCTTTAACTAATTAGTTTCACAAGCATTAGTATGTTTTTTGTTCTCTCGAGGCCAGAACATTTCTATTTCCTATTTTGTGCAAAATAGGCTGTTGACTCTATCTCTACACATCACCCCCAATTGACGACAACCAAAGCGCCCCGAGAAAGGGCGTGACCCCCGGCGCATGCGCGCGTCGACTGGGAGAGGGATAGCCACAAATTGAAAAAACATTTTTTTACTTAATTTTTTCTGTGATATTAACATTGCAGGGGACCCTTATAAAAAATTCAGCTCAAAATGAATTATTTTGCTATTTTAAAAAATCGGTCAAATATATGTTAAATTTTAAAGCTCTACTGACATATGTTTGACCAAATTTTTAAAAATAGCAAAACAATTCTTTTTGAGTTGAATTTTATTAGAGGGTCCCCTGAAATGTTTAAATCCTACTAAAAAATCAAGTCAAAATATGTTTTTTTTTCTATTCTTTTGTTTACAAGTTACGTTCGCATTGGAGCGTTCCCCCCCCCCCCCCCCCCTCTCTCTCTCTCTCTCTCTCTCTTGTAATAAACCTTATTTTGGAATCATTGATTTTATACAATTTTCCATGTGAAGTAATTATATAAAATCATGGAAGTTGAAGTAAATATTATTTTAAGTGATTTAAAATATAATGTTTACTAAATGTTGCATATTTACTGTTAAGAGAATGTAAATAGCATTATGTTATGTTTTATTTCGTTGTTGTGGTTTAAACGACAATTATAGTTTAAAATGATGTTAGAACATTAAATAATTTATGTTGTTACGGATGTCAATTTATAGGGCGCGGTTAGTCCTGAAATGATTGAGATAGTCAAAATAAGTGTCATATTGTATTTTTGGGTTCCGGGCACTTTTAACAGGTTATGGCTGAATTATGTAGTTATGAGTCATTTTAATGGTGTAATAACATTTAAAGATGGAATTTAGTTTTAAATTAATGTTAAAGTCTTACAACCCCTTTTATCCCCAATTATATGTTCCTAAACCTAGAGAGAAGGAGAGAGAACGAGAATTGTGGAAAAAAGGAGAGAAATGGAAGAAAAGTGAAGAAATTGAGCTCGATCTAGTGTCTACCGAAAGACGATCTAAGATTTCATCTTTCAGGAAAGTTTTTACTTGCAAATATACAATTTTATGTGGATAAATTTTAATGATAGTTGCGTATTTGGATAAATGGAGAAAATAGTAGGTTTTGATGAGTTTTAGAGTTTAACCCTTAGGTTTTGTTGTTTATATGAATTAAATTGGTTATATTGGCTTATTGTTGTGTAGTATTGTTACGGTTTTGTTATTGGTTGATGAGAATGAAGGAGGTGAAAGAATAGGGGGTTAGGGATTTGGATTTGGTGTCTTAGAAGAGGGTAGAGCTGTGGTTCTGGTGAGCACAGTCGACCGCGATTCAAACCCCGGTCGACCGGCCTTAAAGGGAAAAGCTCGATGCTTTCTTGACAGGCTTAATTTAGAAGCGCGATCGACTGCGTTCCAATGACCGGTCGATCGGGCCCTCAGATTTGGGCTTACTGCATTTCTTGGTCGACAAACCCCCTTAGGCGCGGTCGATTGGGGCTTAGAGGCCGGTCGACCGGCCCCCTATTTTTCACCCAAAATCCTTAGTTTTCTTTGGCTCCTTTATTTTAAGGTAGGGGCCTAGGAACCTTCTTGAATGAAGTAAAACTAGAGTATTAGAGTCTAGTATTAAGGTTACTTAGTAACCTAAGCTAGAAACGTGAGTTCGGGCTTAGACTGGGAATTTATCTAGTTAGTTGTTAGAGGAAGGTAAGGGATTATTTGTATATTATGAGCTAGTTTAGGTCTAGGGGGAATTAGAGTGATAAAATTTTGGGCTTCGAGAAATGGGCAGAAGTAATATCATACTTATGGGCTCATAGGTCTTTCGTTAAGTTTCTTGGAGACGAATATGGAAATATTAAACATGTGGCTTATGAATTATTATATGAAATGCTTATGGCTCCAGATGAAATGAAATGTACCTTATAAATTGATATATTTTCTGAATGATGAATTGCATATACATATCTCTCTAAATTCTATCATAAGGTAAGTTACGCATATGAGGTGAAGTCCCCTGACTAGTGAATGCAGGGTGAATATAGTCCTAGGCCATAGGACTGATTGTTATATATTATTTTGTTAGTTTTTCAAAGCGAGGTAATTCCGGGTATGGTGATGACTCACTGTCAAAGGTATATACCCACTTCCCAATGTCATGCAATTTAGGATGCCCAAGTTGTCTTGGTGATAGGCCCTAGAAGATGATAGCTATTTAGGGGCACATCCGGTGGGGTGACTCCCGAAGGATGGTCTTAGAATCGTTATATGTTGTGAGTATAACAATTCTTATGAAAGTGGTATTTTATAAATGGTGAATAATTTTACGAACTAAACTGTTTTGGAAATAAATTCCTAATGAGGAATAGACTTGTAAAGTCATGATAGGCTAAATGGAAATGGAATATTGTTAAGTGAATTTGAGTTTATTTTTTATGCCTACAAGAATATTCATCACTGTATTTAATATTACGCTAGGTTGTGCATTTAGATTGATAGGTAAGGATATTTATTATTATTGTTAATTGTGGAGAGCGAGTTAAGATGAATTATGATGATTGATATTCATAACTGTCATGCATTTTATTCACATAGTTATCATATCATACTCGAGCCCTGACCCGTTTATATCTCTTTGTTTTGTATGAATCCCATTTACACCCTGGTGCTCCGTCGCAAGGACGCACGTAATGACCCTTCCATCTAAGTGTCACGGAGATATATCATTTTCTGTATGTTGTATGATATTTGTTATAGACGCTTCGATCTTTTGTACTCTAGCTGTGATCAGTTTGCACATTCGGACGTGTTGCCCGAGTTTTGTACTTGTTAAATATATTATGATATTCATTTTAATACTCGGTGTAACCTACTTGATTTGGTCTGTTAACAGATAGCTTATTCGGTTATTATATGGTGAATGAATGAAATTGTTACTTGTCTTTTATCCACCTCTTTAATTTGGATTGTCTAAAGAATTTTCTTTAAATTTACAATTATAATGGCATCCATTTTCGAAAATTATTGGTGGTTATCTCGTATATTTACTTTAATGACATTGATGCTAAGACTGGACCATCTATGATTCATATATTAATTGAAATATCGGGTTGGCCACCTCTTATTTTAACAAGCGGGGTGTCACATCTCTCTCTCCCTCTCTCTCTCCATGTGTGTGTGTGTGTGTGTGTGTGTGTGTGTGTATATATATATAATATAGCCAAATACACCGCGTGGATTAACACGTGGCCAGTAAAAACCAGTAAGTATGATCGACCAAATAATTAGGGGGAGGGGCTATGTGAGAATCTAGGAAGATCACATAGATGATGTGGATAACCAATCCTAGAGGAAATCTATAACTTATATTAAGGATCAACATAAAGAGACCTATAATGGTAGGAACCATGTACTTATAAATAGAACGACCTCACCCAATTTAAGGGTATTGACTTGTATCTTGCTCGCGATTACTTGGACTCTCAGCTAACAACCCTAGCACTCCAATCGTCTTCTATTCTTCCAAGAAATAAAAAGATCTCTCTCTTTCCCGTGGACGTAGGCGTGAGGATCTATTAAACCACTTACATACCGTGTCCTTTTTGTATTGAATTTAAATTTTTCGAGTTAAATTAAAAAAATTCTTTTATTATGGATTTGATATCCCCTATATTTTGGTGTTGTCTGTGGGAAACTCCTGAATTCTCACCACCGTGAAAATATCTTCCCCATAATAAATATGAGTGTTAACCATTCTCATTGTTCACATGAGCGAAGTTGTATGCAGTCTGATATACAAGTTATCTGGGGGCACTCCTGTTGAAATTCATTCTCTCCTTAGGTGATCTAGGTCATGGGGGATCTCGACCAGAAGGTCTTGCCCTAGTCTCTAATGTCATACTCCTTCCGTTGACTGACCCATGGGGAGAGAATCATCCCCACCGGTCAATATATATAAAAAAAGGTTGGACCTTCATGATAAAGAAATTTCTCGTATAAGGATTTAATTGAGTAGGCAATCACAAGAGCGTAGCTCTAGTTATCGCACCTTAGAATGATATAGAAAGATGAGAATCCATTCCATGAGGAACAACATATCTGTATATACAGGCAGGGCTCCCAATTTTAGAAGCCCCCTTGTCGTTCACTCTAAACCGCGATGCATCCATTGCTTATCGACTAATAATTCTTTAATCTGCAACCACCCACTAGATATCTCGACTCGGAGCATCGCCAAATAGAGTTGGGAGTGACAAAATCCGAAATTTTATTAAGAGGGAATTGGAAGGAAGGTTGAATCTGAATTTCATGAGAACTTCAAAAGACCTTACAAGAAAACCATTAGGGTATGGCTCTGCCTCACCCTTCTCCGTGGAGATAGAAACCTCAAAGCCCCCGAAGAAGTTCTATATTCTGAACATCACAAAGTATGATGAGAAGGTGGATCCTTCCAATCATATCAAATATTATCAGCATATGATGCCGCTCTGGAGATATAATGACGCACTAATGTGGCAAGTCTTTCCCTCACCTCTGGAGAGATTAGCTTAAATTGGTTTGAGAGGTTGTTTCCTAGATCAATATCCTCATTCTGAGAGGTAACCAAATAGTTTATGACCCACTTCATGACTAGCATTAAAGTAGTAAATAAGGTTCACTCGCTGATTGTCCTTTAAAAAGGGAGAATCCCTCAGGCAATATAAACAATGCTACATGGAATTAATTAATGAGATAGACAACTGCAATGAACAACTCGCTATTTCATCCTTTAAGTTCATTTTTTCCATGTGAGACAATCTAAATCAATCCTTAACAAAGAAGCCCACATCAACTATGAACTATATTAAAGCACGTATAAAAAATAAGTCAAAGTAGATTATGAAATCTTTATCGTAGAGGCTCCGGACAACCAGAGTTCTAAGCAATTGAAGACGAAGACATGAAGAAAACCTCCAAAGGAGGAAATCAGTCTGCTTTGGTGAAGAAGGGAACACAAAATGACATTCTCAAGGGATGATGCAAGAGGCAAACTAATCAAAGTAGTGTCTAGGAAGTGAATAATATTTAAAGAGCCTATCTACAAGTTGATTCCAGGGATAAGAGACAAGACATACTTCAAGAGGCTGACCAAGATGGACAATAATCGAATAGAAAGGGATGCCAACCTCAAGTGCACATAGCACAAGGACCATGGACATATTATAGATAATTTTAGTATTTTTAAGAAGAATTTATTAGAGCTCGTCCAAGATGGGCATCTCAAATAATTTATTGACACATCCAAGACCAAGTCTTTGGTTAGGGTGAACATAGTGCATAAGACAGTACACTATCTACTTCCTTAAGGGATGATCATAGGAATTCATGTCTACATCGATCCTTTGCAGTGTATCGAAGAGAAGCTCTGGGATAGGACAAAGATTGCATCTTGCATCAAAGAGGCATTCCGGGTTGAAAATATCTAAGCTCGTACTATCCAAATGGGAACATATGGACATAAAATTTGATTGAGCTGTAATATTCACTGATGAAGATTTCATTGCCATAAATTCAAGGATACTTTGGTATAGACCCTTCGATTAACTAGTTCTGATGTCAATAGATACTCAACACCGAACACATAATTCAGGATATGGATGCCAAGGTTGGGATACTGATCGATTTCAATGGGAATGTAGAAATTTCTTTTGTGAAGATCAAAATACCAGTTAGATTCAGACCAGTTAATCGCAAGATAGAACTTCATGTCATCTAGTCAGTGTTATCTTACAATGCCATTATGGGTAGAAGTTGAATCCACACTATAAGGTCCATCCATCCTTCCTTTTACAAAAACTCAAGTTTTTTAGTGATTAGGGATTCATGGAGATCAAGGGATACAAAAAGGAAACTCGTAATTGTTTTCGCTACCATAAATATAAAGCTAAACCAGTAAAAAAGAGTCAGAATAATGATTTAGAGGACAATCAGCTCATGTACCAACCAAAGGGCATTCAATTGTGGGTTAAATGAACTCTGATGGCCCTTGTTGAACAAGTAAAGGAGGAACTCATCACTGTTCCTCTATATCCATCCCAACTGAACAAAGCCTTTATGATCATATCATAACTAACCAAGGAGAAAGTAAAGAAACTCATCCTCTTCCTCAAAACCCATACTAACTTCTTCTCATGGAAACCCTATGATCCTCTAGTAATTTATCTGAATATCTTCTCCCATCATATTCATGTGGATCTAACAGTCCAACCGATTAATTAAATCTAAGGAATTCAGTGCTAAAAAAGATAAAAGACATGGAAAATAAAGTGAAAAACATCCTCCATGTCGTCTTTATCAGGGAAGTCCAATTTTTTATCTTGATCTTTAATACCGTTATGGTCAAGAAGAATAGAAAAAAATGAATGGTGTATGTAGACTTCACCGATCTTAATAAACATTATACAAAGAATGGTTTTCCACTATCCCAGATTGATCAACTTATGGATTCAACAACCGTACATCAGCGATGAGTTTCATGTATGTGTACTTTAGATATCATAAGATAGTAGTGTTTGGCTGAGATCAGGAGAATAATTTATTTGTAATTACCTTTGGGCTTTACTATTACAAATTATCACCGCTAGTTTGAATAACACAGGGACAAACTACCATCGTCTTATTACCAAGATGTTTAGAATGTAGATCGACGCAACCATGGAGGTTTAGATCGATGACATGTTTATTAAGAGCATATTGGCGACCAACCATATCAAGGATTTGATAAATACCTTCGACATCCTCAATAAATAAAAGATGAAAATAAATGCCTCTAAGTGTGTCTGTAGGGTAAGTTTCGTCAAGTTCTTGGGATACCTAGTCATCATTGAGGTCAATCAAAGATGGGAACTATTCATCGACAGGGCATCGAATGAATGAGGAACTAGAGATGGGATCAACTTTTTCATGCTGTAATGTTACCTCACAGGGCAAGTAGTCTGACTGGGGTTCAAAGGCTCCAATAATAATGTTGAGTATGAAGTTATGATCTATGGTGTCTAAAGGGAAGTCACACTTGGAGCTCATCATATAGTAGAACATTATGACTCTTACTTGATTACAAATTAAGTAAGCGACGAGTAAGAATCCATATATCCCAAGATTCTCACTTATATGGATAGGGCGATAAGTCTTCTCCAACTCTTCAGGTCTTCCTAAATGGACCAACTACCAAGGGACAACAACATTCATATAGGGGCACTCGATACTTTGGCATCTGAGATTGATAGTGACCATATAACAATTAAGATCGAATATATAGATTGTCCCAGTATTGATGATCCAAATCGAGTATCGAATGTAATGGAGGTTCAGTCAGTTCCATCATAGATGGACCTGATCATTACCATTCTAAAGGATGGTAACCTACCATCAGATCCCAAAAAGGTTCATAAATTAAAGATCCAGTCGGCAAGGTTTTGTCCTAACCCTAAAGGAAAACTTTATAGGCGATCATTCACTCGTCCTTTACTTTAGTACGTCCATCTAGAACAAGTGGAAGGAATCCTCATGGAGATGCATAAAGGCAGTTGTTTAGCTCACATAGGAGTAATATCACTCTCCTAAAGGGCGATCTCACATGGATATTAATGGACTTTTATGAAAAATTATGCCTTGCAATTTTCCCGAAAGTGCATTAAGTGTCATTAGTTCTCCCCAATTATCAAGCAGTCGGACGAAGACATAAACCGCTTCATAAGTCCTTATCCCTCTATTCAATGGAGTGTAGATGTCACAAGACCTCTATCAGTGGCATATTGTAACTAAAAATGTATGCTAATTTCCATCGACTACTTCACAAAGTGGGCGGTGACAGAGCCGCTCACCCACGCTAGATAACAAAATATGAGGAGATTCATTTGTAGAAATATCATCACAAGAATTGGTACTCTAAGAGAGTTGGTCACTAATAATAGAACACAATTTGACAATGACATTTTTTGGGAATTTTTCAAAATATGGGATCAAACTCCACTATGCATCAGTTGTGTTTCCATGGTGTAATGGATAGGTTGGGATCGCCAGTAAAACTCTATTGTAAGGCATCAAGCACCGACTAAAAATACAAAAGGAAGATAGGTGGACGAACTCCCTTCCGTTCTCTAGGCATATAGAACAATGCCATAAAGGATGACCAAGGAAACCCCATACTCTCTTGCTTATGGGATGTAGGAAGTCACTCCTATAGAAGTCAGATTCCTAACTCTCATATAAAAACAAATGGCATGGTTTAAATGATGATCAGTTGGCTCACGAGTTTGATCTAGCCCAAGAGAGAAGAGAGAAAGCTCTCACAAACTTGGCATCTTACCAATAATAATTGGCAAAGCAGTATGAAAGAAGTTAAAAGTCAAGAAATTAAAGTCGATGACTTGGTTCTTATAAATATCATGTCGGTGGAGAAGAATCCTTTTGTTATAAATATAGAACTGAATAGTCAGGGCCATGGATAATAGTTTTAAAGGGTGGTGGCGGATCCAATCTTATAAAATAATTTGATGGACCAGTAGCCCAAAGGTAATGGAATATCATGAATCTTAGGAAGTTTTATCATTAGATAGTAATGATAGATATTTTTCCCTTTATGTTTCAATAAGATAATTTGGGGTTAATGTAAGAATTTCTTTACTATATTATGTTTCATTATTTTTCTAATTCAAACCGTCTCAAGCAGTGGTAAGACTTAGAACAAGTTGGTCACTTCAAAAACTAGACAAAAAAAACACCTAAGAATTAAGTGGTGCGACTTATAACAAGTCAATCCAGCAAAACCCACATAAAAATTTGTTAGCACAACTTATAAAAAGTCAATCGCGTACGTTTGGAATTAAACCCACTAAGGTAGTTATACGATTTAGAAGAATTCAGTCGCCTAAGAACCTGACACTAAGCCCACCTGAAAATGGTGGTACAACCAAAGTCAAGCTTGTCGGTCTGGAAGAGTTATAAAACCCACCTACGAATTAAGTGTTACAATATAGAAATAAGTTGGTCTCCTACATTTGGCATAATACCCACCTGAAAATGGTGGTACAACCTAAGTGGGGCTAGTTAGTCTAGAACATGCTTCAATTCAACCTAAGAATTACATGGTGCAACATAGCAATAAGTTGGTCGCCTAGGTTTGTCATATCAACACACTGAAAATGATGGCACAACCCAAGATGGGTTAGTCGGCCTAGAATATTCATTAAACCCTTTTAAGACTAAGTGGTACAGCTTTAAAAAATGGTTAATCGCTGCTAGAGGGGCATCATATCAAATTTGGACGATCAAACTAACTTGCAACGGTTAACATGATCCATAAGCATATTTTAGAAGGGAATAATCAGGGAAATAAAGAAGCGAGGATGTCACAAGTAAAGAAAAATGCAAAAGAAATAATGAAGATAACTTAATTTATTTCATTAAAATAACAAAATGTCCACGAGCCTATGAAATAAATAACCTTTAGGTCTACATGAGTTTAAAACAAAAACAAATAAACTAAGACCCTGATCTGCTGGAGGTGAGTTCTCTGCAGCACCAGTCGCGTCCTTCATCGGGGAATTAGCGTCAATGATGATATAGTTATTGGCATCAGTATCTTGATTGACCTCATCAAATGTCGTGGTTGAATCGATAGCATAAGGATCAACAGTTGAAATCTCAGGAGCAGCTAGATCCCCTCCTCCCATTGGATTTTAAAATTGATGGTGTTCGACGTAGGCCGAGTTGCCCTTAAGAACTTTACCCCTTTGAATAGTGATTAACCAACTCTTGTTGAATGCAAAGGACTCATAGTAGTCCACTTGTGAAGCGGCCTCTTGAACTGTCACCTCAAATCCTTCATCAAAGGCTTTTTTATGTCAATATCATCTTCCCTCTTAAAAATGAACTTTTACCTCTTGAGGAAAATATTTTGGAAAGTATTTTTCTATAGTAGGATTTTCTTAGTTCCTTTATCTTGGTATTAACCCTATTGAACTCCAACTGAGTTTGATATCCTCCTCTACTGCCTTATCCGTAATAACATACTCCTCTTTCAGCTTATTAGTAATTTCGGTCACCTTGTTCTTCTTTTTGGTCAATGCGTTCTTCAAGACATTTTTATTGTTAAGAAGAATTTTATCTGTCTTCCTGAGGTGGTTTGGCCAGTGAGAGAGCTTCTGTGTGACCTTAATGGTCGGTGCAAAGAGAAGTGACGACTTGGCAAGAAAAAGTTAAAAAAATAATTCAAAAGATTTGAAATGAAATTAATTCCTTACCAAAATGATGTGGCAGAGCCCTTTTTTATGAAGGCACTCCACAGAGAATGCTCTAAGGTGGACCATGTCAGGAGGTAACATGTGTCACCCCATAAAATCTACTCTACATTTATTAGGTATAAAATAATAATATAAAGAAAAATTTGGGTATCATTCTAAGCATGACTTGAAATAAACTGAAAATATAATGTAAATAACTGAACATAAATGAGTAAACCATAATACTTTGATACCATATCCATCATAAAGTAATAGAAATTTTTCATATTATAATTGTCATTATGCATGACGATATTGAATAAAGAGTCACTACATTCAATATAAATCTGACGATAATAAAAGGAATATAAAGCATGATCACGGAGGCTCTACACCTACATCCTATAAGATCAGAAACGCAAAGGAGATCATGACTATATCAGGGGCCAGGTTGCATTGGTAGCCTTTGTCCTGAAAAATATTAATAGCAGACATTGACAACAAGTTTAAGTAGTATAATAATATATAGTTGATTTTGGATTACAATATAACTACACACTTTCTTTCATTCTTTTAGTTTTTTTTTAAGTTAACCCAACCCAAAATAACCCTAAATATTACATGCCTATACTCCCAAGCCCATATATTTCCCTTGGTTAAGTCTTAATCATTACTATAGACTTTTATGTACCAATTGTATGACGTCACATGGGGAAAGTAATTTATACATCTACATTCACATAATATGAGTGGTCCCATATGTGTACCTCATATAAGGGTCCCATCATAATCCCATACATAACAAAGTCCTATCCTACCACCTCCAGGTATTGTTCTGTCGTACTAGGCATAGTCATAGGATTTTCCATAACTATAACCATGCAAAAATATACTAGGGATAATCACTATTTCTTCACACAAGTCTAATAGTCCCATACCCAAAGTTATATGTGTTGGCAGCCCATCCTAAGACCCCCCTAAGAACTTCTTTAGGTCCCCATCACTCACTCATCAACCATAAATCCTAAGTCATACTCAAGTACCAATCTATAGGCCACCAGGTGCACTATAGACCCATTTGACTCTAGTCAACTTTTTCACCTGAGAGAAAGCTCAATTAATCTTAGAATGGCTCTGAATCCCCTTTTCAACAATCCGCCTCGTTCTGGATCAGTCTTACAGTTGGACGAATGGTCTGTTTTACTATAAAAAATCGATCTGGAGGCCACTGATCACTCCCGGACCCCAATTTGACCCTAATAAACTTCCTCACCTGGAAGAAAGCTTAATGGATCTTCGAAGTTCTCTGAATATCCTTTTCGACAGTTTGCTCCATGTGCAAATTAACCTTACGGTTCGGATGAAACAATTCATTTTTCCTCAAAAATTGATTCGAAGGCACCGGGCGCTTTCGGTCTCCATTTAACTCTTGTCAACTCTTCAAGTCGAATGAATACGACTGAATCTTTAAAGTTCTCTGAATACCCTTTTCCCATGGTCCTCCCCGTGCGCGAATTAGCCTTATGGTACGAATGAATGACCCATTTTACTCCAAAGGGTCATCGGGAACTTTCTAGCCCCGTTTGACCAATGTCAACTCTCCGAAACAAACGAAGATTAATCAATCTTCAAAGGGCACTGAATAACCTTTTAAACGGTTCTTACCATGAGAGAATCATCCCTACGATTTAAACGAACGTTCCATTTTCCTCCAAAAAAATTTAGTCCATATATCAATGGGCGCTTTTGGGCCGTGTTTAACTTTGTTAAACTCCTGAACTCGAGAGTGGATCAATGGATTCTTGAAGGGCACTAAATAACTGTAATGACCCTACTTTTATATATATATAGTTTATTTTTACACTCTTGTGTTACTTATTATCTTATAAATTTTGTATTATTAGATATGTGATATTATTGGCTATCAATATAACAAACCCCATTTTTAATTACGAAGAATCAACTGTAAATTGGATCAAATCAAAGTCTTATGACATATCTTAAGGTAAATAATAAGTTTTGGGGTAGAAAATATAATTTTATGAAACTTTAAGGACTAAAATAAAAATATAAAATGGCCCATTTTGTAAATAAAATATTTTCAAGGACCTCTAAGAAATATTCAAAATATATAGTGTGAAATTACCAAAATACCCTTCATGTGTGAAATGACCCTTATACCCTTATCACCTTTCCACCACGTGCTGGTCACTTCCACCTTACATATGTCCTCTTTGGAGAGAAATCTAAAACACTTGTCATCATTTGGTGATATTAACACTGCAAGACCACTCCGGATCGTGACACCTGGGTGTTGAATCACCACTCCAAAAAACGTAGTCATTAGACACGTGTCAACACCATAATACTTTTGGAAACCTATAAATAGGGCCTTAGGGTTCATTTGAATCTCACACCAATTCCTTGAGAATTATAGTAAGAAAGAGTGATAGAAAGCTTGGGAAATATCTTAATAAGTAGTTCTTTAATTTCGAAGAAAGAATTCATTTCGTAGGTACGATTTCATTTAAATGTTATAATGTATTTTTATAGTTTTAATTTTGTGTTTTGTAGCTTTACTAAGTAGTTATGCTGGTAAAATACACTAAGGACTTCACTAATCAAAACATAAAGTTTAGAAGAAATCCAAGTTGATTTTATGTAAACTTGTTTGAAATTATATATACGCTTTTAAAAAAAATGATGTTTTAAAAGTAATTACTCGTTATTATGGAATCCCATTTAAGTAATTCCAAAGTTAGGCCAGGTGAAATTCTGTCTGGATGAGATGGTATTTAAGTGGTGCCATTATGACCCTCCATCTCTACTATGAATGAATCCGAAAATGTTCTGTCTAGAGGAGATGGTATTTAAGCGGTGCCCCTGTGACCCTCCATCTCTACTCGGAACCGACTAATTAGGAAGAACTATGAATTGAATCCTCTAATTACGATCAATGAGTTTTAAAATTTAAGAAAATGGTTTTTAGTAATCCTTTGAAACAAGTTATTATTAAAATACAATATGTAGACTGGACCTTGTTTAGAACGTATACTTAAACCTTTATCGTATTTGTTAGATTAACGGGCGATCGAAGACTCATTACCTATAATTTCGACCTCTATTTTAGGTGAGTACTCTATGAAATTTCTTGCGCATTTTGATTATATTATATTATGAAAACTATGTATATTTTGTGAAATGCTTTTATTCTCAAAATGCATCTGATAACGATGATTTCATCGTTTGTTATATGTTTATATCTCTCCATATAAACATCTGATTTGAATTCTGAAATTATTGATTCGGCCTATGGAAACTCTCTTACTATATTGGCCTTGACTATACCCTCCCAGCTGGTTTATCGCTGGTGTGCCCTAAACAAGGCGTTGTTCCCGAAATGATGATTATCTTTCTGTGATGTTACCAGGTGGAAATATTTGGTAACACTATCTGTCTGGGTATTAGAGCATACATGGCCACTAAAACTGAAAAATTGACACATGCTCAATGGTTTTATCTGATCTATTTTGAACTGTTTATTCTAAATATATATATATATATATATTGTCATTTACTTTATATATATTACTTGAAATTCCTATCTCTATGTATATACCTTCTGTTCTAAATTGAATAGGTATTAATTTTCAGAAAAACCCTGGAATGTCTGGAGATTGAATCTCATTCGGCTTTTAGCTGACGTTGTATAAATAAACATATTTCAGGAAATAATTAATCTTGTGGATGGAACGAAAAAGGACTATGTTGAAGATTTATCTTTTAAAGCTCTTTTTGTTACCTTAAGTGGAAGTTTGTTTAATTAGATAGAGCATGTTTAGCTCTTTGTGTCATGTTGTAACTCGTTGATATTTTAATACAAATGAAGTTCCCTTTAGAAAGCTCTGATGATGTAATTCCTTCACTTTTAGTATTTTATGATTCATAACCATGTGATTATACTTCCGCCACATATAATTTAAAAAAGAAAAATTTTTAAGGCCAGAATATTGGATGCCTTGGTGGCATGTCAAGACACTCGTTCCCTACTATTTTTGGGTCGGGATCGTGACAGAGGTGGTATCAGAGCATAGGTTATGAGCCCGTAGACTACTGAGCATAGGTTTTGAATGTTATAGATTCTATGTTTCCATCCTTAGGAGATAGTATTAAAAATCTAATTTATGTGATAACCCTCCCTATGTGTTATATTATTTATAATTGGTCTTTTAGTTTTCAATATTGATATAGTATAGTAGATCTTACGTTTGGCAATGACTGTAGAAAATGACCAAGAGAAGATCATCAATGGGAATTAGTGATCCGAGTATAGAAGGACTGGAAGGTTCATACAAGGCAATTGAAAGTCTGACAAAGATTGTGGAGCAGCAGGTGAACAATGGAGTACCAAAGAATCTTGAACTAAGTAGATGTACTATTCAACAGTTCAAGAAGTTTAATCCTCCATCTTTTAAAGGTACTCCTAACCCCACCGAAGCAGAAAGTTGGGTGATGCAGATGGAAAAGATACTCGATGTTCTTAAGTGTACCGATGAACGAAGGGTGTCATTTACAACATTTATGTTAGAAAGGGAGGATGAACATTTGTGGAGAATAACTAAGAGAATACATGGGGAAAGGAATACTTACATAGGTTGGAATTATTTCTTAGTAATCTTTTATGAGAAATATTTTTCGAAAACGGTGAAATACGAAATGACAGCTAACTTCATGAGTCTGGTGCAAGGGAATATAACGGTTAGTCAATATGAGGGAAAGTTTACTGAGTTATCCCGTTTTGCACGTCATATTGTAGCAACTGATGTTTTAAGAGCGAAGAAGTTTGAGCGTGGGCTAAGGTTGAATATTCGTAGTCGAACTTCCATCCTGAAATTAACATCATATATTGATGTCATGACTAGGGTTACTCTAGTTGAGAGGGATGGTGAGGAGTACTATCGAATTAGAGATGGCAAGAGGAAGTTTGGGGAACAAAAAGTAAAGAACTAGAATGATATAAATTTCTTTAGGAACACATCCAATGTTGGGTGATCTAGTGATAACAAACAGTATAATAACCAGATATGCAAACAATGTGGAAAGATGCATGGAGGACAATATTGTTATAAGGATTCATGAGCTTATTTTAGATGTGGACAGAAAGGACATCAGATAAAAGACTGCCCAAACCCAGCAAGGGTTCCGATAAATCCTTCAAGTGCAAACAAGGATCAAGGCAGACGGGGTAGATTTTATACACCTTCTGATACCCAAGCTTCCAATACGGTAGTGTCAGGTACACTTTTTATATGTGCACAACCTTTTAAAGCTTTTATAGATCCCGGTTCTATCCATTCATTTGTATCTATACATGTATTAAATCTCTTTCATAAATTGTATGAACCCTTGAATCATAACATACACGTTTTTACTCCTTCGGGTGAGTTATTAATGGGTAAATTAGTATACAAGGCTTGCCCCATATACATTGATAGTCATAAACTATTTATCGATTTGATAGTTTTAGACATGAGAGATTTTGAAATAATTTTGGGGATGGAATGGTTACCATCATATCATGCTAAGGTGGATTGTTTTGAGAAGAGTGTTACTTTCCAAATCCCTAACCAACCAAAATTTAGTTTTGAAGGAACTGGCATCATATCTCCGATGTGTATTGTTTCTGCAATGCAAGCCTATAGTTTTCTTAAGAAGGGATGTCAAGGATTTCTTGCAAATGTTACCAGTTTGCACACGAAAGGGCCTAGCTTAGAAGATATTCATGTTGCTAAGAAATTTATGGATGTTTTTCCAGATGATTTACCAGGCCTACCTCCTAATAGAGAAATAGAATTTACCATTGACCTTATTCCTGGAACCATGTCAATCTCAGAACCACCATATCATATGGCACCTTTAGAATTAAGATAGTTAAAAGTTCAATTAGAAGACCTTTTAGACAAGGGTTTTATCCGACCAAGTGTATTGCCTTAGGGTGCTCCAGTGTTATTTATGAAAAAGAAGGATGGGACAATGAGACTATTTATAGATTATCGTGAACTGAATAAGGTAATCATTAAGAATAAATACCCCTTACCTCATATAGATGACTTGTTTGATCAATTAGAAGGTGCATAAGTATTCTCTAAGATTGACCTTAGGTCAGGCTATCATCAATTGAAGATTAAGGATGATGATATTTCAAAATCATCTTTTTTGTACTAGATATGGTCACTATGAATTTCTTGTAATGCCATTTGGACTAACAAATGCGCCAACCGCTTTTATGGATATGATGAATAGGGTGTTTAGGAAATATTTGTATCAGTGTGTGGTTGTTTTCATTGATGGCATCCTTATTTATTCCAAAAGTATTGAAGAACATGAAAAGCATTTAGAGACGGTATTACAAATCCTTAGGAAAGAGAAATTATATGCAAAATTAAAGAAGTGTGAGTTTTGGTTGCCTAGTGTCTCTTTTCTATGACATGTCATTTCCAAGGAGGGAGTGTTGGTTGACCCTCAAAAGATCAAAGATATACTAGATTGGCCTAGACCAACTAATGTGATGGAGATTCGTAGTCTCTTGGATTAGGAGGTTACTATCGAAGATTTGTTGAAAGATTTTCTAGTATTGCCCAACCTCTATCTAGGATTAACCCAAAAGAAGGTGAAATATGAATGGTCTGAGGAAGTCGAGAATAATTTTCAAGAACTTAAGAATCAATTAGTAACTTCCCCAATTTTGACTATTCCTTCCGGGATAGGGGGATTTGTGATTTATAATGGTGCTTCTAAAAATGGGTTGGGATGTGTGTTAATGCAAAATGGAGAAGTAGTAGCTTACACCTCGAGACAGTTGAAAACCCATGAGCATAATTATCCAACCCATGACCTAGAATTAGCAGCTGTAATTTTTGCTCTTAAGATTTGGAGGCACTATTTGTATGGCGAGACTTGTGAGATTTATACCAATCATAAGAGTTTGAAGTATATATTTACTCATAAAGAGTTGAATATGAGGCAAAGGAGATGGTTAGAATTGATGAAAGATTATAATGTAAATATTCACTATCACCCGGGGAAAGCTAATGTAGTAGCCGATGCTTTAAGTAGGAAGGCTAAACCAAATTTAGCGTGTCTTATTACAAGCCAGGAAACACTGTTAAGGGATTTGAGAAGTATGGAAATAGACGTACGTATCTATAACAAAGGAGGAATAATTGTAAACTTACAAGTACAACCCATGTTGATGGAGAGGATCAAAATTGCATAAGTAAATGACCCACAACTGAAGAAGATTAGAGAAGAAGTCATCGAGGGTAAAAGAACTGAATTTGCGATACGAGATGATATATTGAGGTTTGGAAATAGAGTGTGTGTGCCATGTGATGCCCAACTAAAGAGGCAAATTTTGGAGGAAAGTCATTACTCAAGATTCACATTTCATCCTGGATGTACAAAAATGTATAGGGATCTTCGAGAAGTATTTTGGTGGAATAACATGAAGAGGGAGATATCAGAATTTACATGTCAGTGTTTGGCTTGTCAACAAGTAAAGGCAGAACATAAAAAACCATCAGGATTACTGCAACCCCCACCTATCCCTGAGTGGAAATGGGAACATATTACTAGAGATTTCTTGACAGGTTTACCGAAGAGTTCAAATGGTAATGACTCAATTTGGGTAATTATTGATAGGTCAACTAAATCTTCTCATTTTCTTTCCATTAAGATTACCCATTCTTTAGAGAAGTTAGCTAAGTTGTATGTGCGGGAAATTATTAGGCTTCATGGAACCCTAATTTCAATTGTTTCTGATCCTGATCCTAAATTTGTGTCTCGCTTTTGGAAAAGCCTATTCATCCTAAAACAGATGGACAATATGAGAGAACTATTCAAACCTTAGAGGATATGCCTAGGGCATGTGTACTTGATCTGAAAGGGAATTGGGATGATCATTTACCGTTAGTGGAATTCACGTATAATAATAGTTATCAAGCAAGTATTCAAATGGCTCCGTATGAGGCACTTTATGGTAGAATATGTCGTTCCCCTACATGTTGGGTAGAAGTTGGGGAAAGAAAATTGTTGGACCATAATTGATTCAGATCACAATAGAGAAGGTGAAATTAATACAAGATCGACTTCGAACCTGTCACACCCCAAAACCCAATATCCATACTAATCATTTGTTATTGGAATAATTAGATCATAATCTTGAGCCCATTGGAAATATGATTCATTCGTCAATATTTTCCTACATAATAAACATAATATTATTCTTATATCATAAAATTCAATATCAGAGTCATAATTAAGCGAACATACAATGCCGTGATTAGCTATGATCAACCCAATACATACTAAATCAATATATACAATGTATGAGTATATTAAAATCTTCAGTGTGACAACGATAAAATCCCATTTTTAAATCCCATCTCTCTCCAACGGTGCAACTCTCAAAGATACCGGTCATATGGTATCCTAGCTGGCAGCGTGTGAACCTGAAATTGTTAAAATATAAACCGTAAGCATTAATCTTAGTGAGGTGCTCCTTCCCTGCAATAGAATAACCATTCTATATCGAATATGTACATATAAAATTCGAACAATCCTGCCCATTGGCAATAACAAATCATGGATCATAAGATCCAAATAATTCTGCCCGTTGGCAATAACAAATCCTGGATATTTGAATATCCAAAAAAATCCTGAATACCGAAGTATTCAAACCAATCATGGATCATGAGACCCAAACAAATCCTGGATATTTTAATATCCAAACAAATCCTGAATACCGAAGTATTCAAACCAATCCTGGATCATGAGACCCAAACAAATCATGGATATTTTAATATCCAAACAAATCCTGAATACCGGAGTATTCAAACAAATCCGCTCTTAGAGCTATATTCATATTTATATATGAAACAAATCATAAGTACACTCACCTTGGCAGTTTAACTGGCTTTGCCCTTGCCTTTATCCAGTACTTGTTCAATCAGCTCTTCTTACCTTCCTATCATTATTAAAATATTAGTATCATCATAATAATATCAATAATCCAAAGAACGATTTAAACATCATTCAATCCATAAGCATCACATGATTCCATTCAAATCATTTATCACAAGTGAAGTTCCATCCAAATCCATGCTAGTATATTTAACCTATCCAAATCATAGACCAAATATAAATTCATTTATTCTTGAAAATTCAATCCTTGTCATATTAGTATTCCAATACAAAAGACGGTACATCATTTTAGGTCTCGTAGAGCAAGATATGCTCATTTCTTTACCACATGGCAAATATGCCCTATAGGCCCTCTTATCGTTCATTCAACTTCCACGAATTTCCATAATTTTTCTACATCATAAATTTCTGTGGTATTTCACCCAACATCAGTAAACATATTGAAAAACGCAAAATTAAAGTTTCATAATTTTTAAGGTTCGTTTGCTATGTCAAGCAAAACACCGAACACATGGTGGGCATATTTTCACCCTTAGGGCAGATTTCATACCCGAACTTCAAACTCTCACCAAAGACTCATTTATTGGTAATTTATCATGATTTTCGGATATGTAATACATATATTAGTCTAGGTTAATCTCCAATTGGAATCAATGAATTCCAGTAAGTACACGAAAATATATGGAAGTTTGAATAAACAGAGTTTATAAACAAAGCAATTTTAGGGTTTTGTACATTCAACTTAACTTAAACTTGCATATATCCATACATATGCACCCAAGCATGAAAGGTCAATAAAAAATCAAGGATTTATATCATATAAATCGTAAATGAAAGAAAAATAGCAATATTCATGGTTGGAATTACCTTAGGGGCTTTTACGTAATTTTCTATGAATTTTCTTCAATTTTCTCCTCACTTTTTCTTCCTAACTTCCTACTTCTCTTTCCTTAAGCTTAAAATCTCTCATGGCTGCATTTTGGATGAATGAAGAGGTAATTATAAGGGTTTAAGGTCGGCCAAATCCACCACCCTTCCCAACCAATGAGAATAAAACATTTGTTGCCATAATAAGACAAAATACTATTTAACGGATGGACTACTTTGCCCTTGTTTCGTAACATTGGTATAACTTCTCACTCGAATCTCCGCTTCACACACCGTTTGTTGTGTTACAACCATAACTCAATTTTCTACAACTATGTAGTTTTCACCTCAAGTCAATTGTTGTGTCCTAAAGGTCAAAACTAGCCTAAACATGAACATTCCTACCGAAACCTTCAAAATTTTGTATTTGTAACTAATTCGACATTTCATGCTTTTTGAAGGTAGGATTAGACAAAAAATAATAAATTAACATCACATGTATTAATGACACACTAATCATATCACATAAGCTAGGTATGATTTAAGCATAATTAATCATAATTATATTCGGGTTGTCACAGAATCGCTCAAAGCCGTCAAAAGAGTTATGTTGACAATCGACACCGATAGTTAGAATTCGAAAGAGGAGATTATGTGTTCTTTTGAGTATCGCCGGAAAAGGGAGTAATACGATTTGGGAAGAAAGGTAAGTTGATCCCAAAATATATAGGACCTTTTGAATCCTTGAAAGGATAGGAGCTGTTGCGTATAAAATAACCTTACCACCTGAACTCTCTAGTGTATATAATGTGTTTCACGTATCAATGATAAAGAAATATGTGCCAGATCCAAAACATATCTTAAGCCATGAGCCTCTTCAAGTGAGAGAATATTTTGTCATACTTGAGCATCCAATGTAAATCTTGGACCATAAAGATCAAATATTACGAACCAAGGTTATTCCACTAGTCAAAGTATTATGCCGGAATCATTCTGTTGAAGAAGCAACATGGGAGCGGGAATATGAAATAAAGGAGCGATATCCATACCTTTTGGGGAACTATTTAAAGTAAAGTTTGGGTATCAAACTTTTTATAAGGAGGGTAGGATGTAATGACCCCACTTATATATATATATAGTTTGTTTTTACACTCTTGTGTTACTTATTATCTTATAAATTTTGTATTATTCGATATGTGGTATTATTGGCTATCAACATAACAAACCCCATTTTTAATTACGAAGAATCAATTGTAAATTGGATCAAATCGAAGTCTTATGACATATCTTAAGGTAAATAATAAGTTTTGGGGTAGAAAATATAATTTTATGAAACTTTAAGGACAAATAAAAATATAAAATGGGCCATTTTGTAAATAAAATATTTTCAAGGACCTCTAAGAAATATTCAAAATATATAGTGTGAAATTACCAAAATACGCTTCCTGTGTGAAATGACCCTTATACCCTTATCACCTTTCCATCATGTGCAGGTCACTTCCACCTTACACATGTCCTCTTTGGAGAGAGAGCTAAAACACTTGTCATCATTTGGTGATATTAATACTGCAAGACAACTCCGGATCGTGACACCTTGTTGTTGAATCACCACTCCAAAAAGCCTAATCATTAGACACGTGTCAACACCGTAATACTTTTGGAAACCTATAAATAGGGCCTTCGGGTTCATTTGAATCTCACACCAATTCCTTGAGAATTATAGTAAGAAACAGTGATAGAAAGCTTGGGAAATATCTTAATAAGGAGTTCTATAATTTCGAAGAAAGAATTCATTTTGTAGATATGATTTTATTTAAATGTTATAATGTATTTTTATAGTTTTAATTTTGTGTTTTACAGCTTTACTTAGTAGTTATGCTGGTAAAATACACTAAGGACTCAGCTAATCAAAACTTAAAGTTTAGAAGAAATCCAAGTTGATTTTATGTAAACTTGTTTGAAATTATATATACGCTTTTAAAAAAATGATTTTTTAAAAGTAATTACTCGTTATTATGGAATCCCATTTAAGTAATTCCAAAGTCAGGCCCGGTGAAATTCTGTCCGGATGAGATGGTATTTAAGTGGTGCCCCTATGACCCTCCATCTTTACTGGGAATGAATTCGAAAATGTTATGTCTAGAGGAGATGGTATTTAAGCGGTGCCCCTGTGACCCTCCATCTCTACTGGGAACCGACTGATTAGGAAGAACTATGAATTAAATCCTTTAATTACGATCAATGAGTTTTAAAATTTAAGAAAATGGTTTTTAGTAATCCTTTGAAACAAGTTATTATTAAAATACAATATGTAGACTCGACCTTGTTTAGAACGTATACTTAAACCATTATCGTATTTGTTAGATTAACGTGCGATCGAAGACTCATTACTTATAATTTCGACCTCTATTTTAGGTGAGTACTCTATGAAATTTCTTGCCCATTTTGATTATACTATATTATGCAAACTACGTATATTTTGTGAAATGCTTATATTCTCAAAATGCATCTGATACCGATGATTCCGTCATTTGTTTTATGTTTATATCTCTCCATATAAACATCTGATTTGAATTTTGAAATTATTGATTCGGCCTATGGAAACTCTCTTACTATATTGGCCTTGACTACCGGGTGGAAATATTTGGGTGGTACCTTCCCAGCTCGTTTATCGCTGGTGTACCCTAAACAAGGCGTTGTTCCAGAAATCATGATTATCTGTCTGTGATGTTACCGAGTGGAAACATTTGGTAACACTATCTGTCTGGGTATTAGAGAGTACATGGCCACTAAAACTAAATAATTGACACATGCTCAATGATTTTATCTGCTATGTTCTGAACTGTTTATTCTAAATATATATATTGTCATTACTTTATATATATTACTTGAAATTACTATCTCTATGTATATACCTTATGTTCCAAATTAAATAGGTATTAATTTTTTGAAAAACCCTGGAATGTCTGGAGATTGAATCTCATTCGGCTTTTAGCTGACGTTGTATAAATAACCATTTTTCAGGAAATAGTTAAGGTCGTGGATGGAACGAAAAAGGACTATGTTGAAGATTTAGCTTTTAAAGCTCTTTTTGTTACCTTAAGTAGAAGTTTGTTTAATTAGATAGAGCATGTTTAGCTCTTTGTGTCAAGTTATAACTCGTTGATATTTTAATACAAGTGAAGTTCCCTTTAGAAAGCTTTGATGATGTAATTCCTTCACTTTCAGTATTTTACAATTCATAACTATGTGATTATACTTCCGCCACATATAATTTTAAAAAGAAAAAATTTAAGGCCAGAATATTGGATGCCTTGGTGTCATGTCAAGACACTCGTTCCCTACTATTTTTGGGTCGGGGTCATGATAATAACCTTTCCAACAGTCCACCCTGTGTGTAATTCTGACTTACGATTCTTATTTTACGACCATTTTTTCGAAACGCCTGCCTCTGACTACCAATTGTAAATATGAGGACCCTACCTATCGACAGTGTGTCTAGGGTTCTATACCGATAGGAAGGTCTAGGACTATGACTATCTCCCTCGAATTCAAATCTGTTCTTTACATAAAAGCCCTTTTCCACATTCTTTCCATCATTTTTATACCCTTTTGAGTATATTCTCACCCACCTCCTCAAACCACCATCGCGTCACTTTGATATCAGCGCATCTACAAGCAAGATCCACTTCAAGTCTTCATAAGGACATCCATTTCTTCCTCATTGTCTTCAAATTCTCTTAATTTTGCATTATTTATTTCATTTTCTGTTTAGTATTTTACTTCATTACATCATAAATCTTAATTCCAAACTTTTTATTATTAGTATTTGCACATACCTTTTTTTCATTGAAAAATCCCCCCCCCCCCCAAAAAAAAGAGGGTTCACTTGTAAATTTCAAACGGGAATTTCTCACCACATTTTCTCACACTAAAACACCTTTTTCTACACATCCACGTATAATAAAAGTCCCCGATTAGTTTTATGGGTTAAAGCCCTCCCCATAATATTTTCGAACTATGTGGACTTTGATGCCCTGGGGCTATGTAGGATTCTTGAGTAAATCCGTTGACTCAGGTCCTCCCACATATATTTGTTACTTTATTCGCATCATATATTCATGATATATACATCTGATATGTTTGCTTGCTTGCGTCTTGTTTGATATACGCTATTATTCTTCTACAAGGACTTGTGAATCGACAAATACTTACCTCGTATTTTTTATTATTATTTTGGGAACACTCCTAAAGATGACCTTTCTTTGCCTTTATCCATGACGCAATTTGAGCTATTACACCTTCAATTTATCTTATGCATATAAGAACACATATTACGGAGTTCTACAAGAGAATATTAAAACATGCCTATGAGAGACTGAAAGGGAGGGTTGGGTCCCTAACACCTTCTAATTTCACAACAGAGTCCTAGGGCCTTTGAAATACTAGGTTTATCAAGAATTAATATTATCCTTAATGCCATTGTCTCGAGGCCTCAACATTTCTTTTGCTTATTTTGTGAAAAATAGGTTGGGACTCTATCTCTACATATCACCCCACATCGACGACGAGGGAGCACCCCACAAAGGACAATATCTCGTGTGCAATCTGGAAAAAGAGGGGGAAGGAAGGAAGGATTCACCTCTGGAGACCCTGACCCCTCGACCTCGGGATGGCCATAGTGAAGACTCCACTGAGGAATTTTATAAGAGGAATAAACTCTATTTTTTCATGGGCTTTATTCTTTTTTACATGTGTGCATATAAACCTACTTGTATGTTCTCTTTTCCCCTCTATTTACCTTTTTTCATATATCTCTCATGTATATATCACTTTATACTGACTTATACACTTCACACACTTGTATATACTCTCCATGTACACTTCACACACTTACACTTACATTTAGATTCACTTTACACCCACATGTTTTACGCACCACTTAAAATATCCATGCTTTGGCTTACACCACTTGTAGTTGATCCGTGTATAGATTCACTACCACGCATATTCACTTGTATATTATCCCATGTCACATACTCACTCACACTGATATGACCAAAATGTACCCTCGTCTCTTAGGATGACGGGCATCACATGTCATGGCCGATTTGTCACAAGAGCCTCACATAAGGGTAGGCCACGACTTAATACTAAGCATGGTCGTCCAGATAAGGGTCGGCCTCAATTGGGTCGGCCATGGATTAATCATTCGTATGGTCATCCACATAAGGGTCGGCCTTAGTAAGGTCGACCACGGCTTAATCATTGGCGGGGTCATCCAGATAAGGGTCGGCCTCAGTAGGGTCAGCCTTAGCAGGGTCGACCACGGCTTAATCATTAGCTGGTTCATCCAGATAAGGGTCGGCCTCAATAAGGCCGGCCACAGCTTAATCATTAGCGGGGTCATCCAGATAAGGGTCGGCCTTAGCAGGGTCGGCTATGGCTTAATCCTCAATAGGGTTGTCTAGATAAGGGTTGGCCTCAGTTGGATCGGCCACATCTTAATTATTCGTAGGGTCGTCTAGATAAGGGTCGGCCTCAGCAGGGTCATCCAAATAAGGGTCGTTTAGATAAGGGTCGGCCTCAACAGGGTCGACCATGGTTTAATCCTCAGCAGGGTCATCCAGATAAGGGTCGGCCTCAGTTGGGTCAACCACGACTTAATCCTCAGTAGGTTCAGCAACATCTTAATCATTAGCAGGGTCATCCAATTAAGGGTCGGCCTCATCAGGGTCGTTCGGATAAGGGTCGGCCTTTGTAGGGTCAGCCACAGCTTAATCATTGGCAGGGTCATCCATATAAGGGTTATCCTTAGTAGGGTCGACCATGGCTAGTCATTGGCAGGGTTATCCAGATAATGGTCGGAATAGAAGACGTTAGCCTCAGGCTCAACCTCATAGCTCTCATACAGCAGCTCAGCCTTATAGATAATCACATTGTGCCTCGACCTCAGCCTTCTCCAGCATCAACATCATCTCAGCCATAACCGAATTGATAAGAAGCTTATAACAACCATTAGCAAGGTTGTCTATCATAAGTTCGGTCCCTCATACATTAACCTTGACTCTTTATCAACCATGGTTAGCAGAGTCTCATGGGCTCAATCAACTGCCAAGGTCATCATCGGCCTCAGCCGACGTTACAACTACCTCACACCTAACCTCAGCCAACCCTCCTCACCGAGTTTATCAGGATTGGAGATAAGATAAAGCAACTACAACCAATTCCACTAACCTCGTACTCATCTAGGTCGAGGTTACATCAGTCAAGGACACAGGGCCGAGCATTTACAAGAACATGTAAGGTATGGAACACGTGGGCAAATCAATTATAATCGAATCATTCCCCTCGCGTGAGGGAATATTGAGGTCATCATTATCTACATAAGATCAGCCAGGTGTCATTCTCATATTGGTTCGATCCTCATACACATGCTCATTGCATGCTTGGGGGGTACATTACACCCCCCAAGCACTATATATTTAGAGGTCATCCTCTACCTTGAAAAAGGATCCAAAAATTACAGCCCAAGCTGAAACTCTGTCCAATTGTACAGTAGAGAGAGAAAGCTTAAAAGATTGTATCCATGGCCGTTAGTGCCTTATTCTAGTGACCTTACTCTCTCACTTGCACAATGGATGTAGCCCTAATTGGCTGAACCACTTATATATTGGTGTTCATCCTCTTTTCCTCATCTCTGTCTCTTATATTTAATATACTCTTGTGATGCCATTGTTAACATAGATTTAAGCTTACAAATACCTTGAAGGGTGGTGTTGCTTCCAGCATCATCATTTTGGAGCCGTCTGTGGGAACGAGAAGTTATCGCTTCCTTTTTTCTGATTAACCTCACCGGAGAGACTGGTGGTGAAACAGGCCTCACCCCTTGCGTGGAGATGTTTCACAATTGAAAGTGGTCCTTTAAGGTATTAATCTCTTCTTCTTCACAAGCTCTTTAGTTTTAACATATGGCACCGGAGTTTCCACCACCTCCTCTACCATCTGGTGTTGGAGGACCTAGTTCCAGCCAGGGACCACCCCAGTCCGAAATGGCTGGGGTGGAAGCAGCCTTTAGGTCCTTGGTTTCAACACAATAAGTGATGAAGGAGAAATTTTCACAGCTCGGTCAAAATATGATGAAGCCACCTGAGGTCTCACCGGAGATAATTAATCTGATAGCTGTTCAACCCCATCCTAAAGCCAGGGGATCATCCCAGGCATCGTGAAAATACTAACCTACCCCTCAACGGAGGAGGGATGTTCTGATCCTAGGGGTTTACGTCTGGGGAGGTAAGGAAACCCTTACGTCGAGGATAGGTATGATGATATAGAGGAAGAAGATGCTCCAGAGGACTGTTGGGAGCCGTATGAAGTTTTAAACAACACTGTATGTCCTATCCAACAAAGTTGAGGATGTGGGGGCAAAAGAGATGGTGGTGACCAATAACGAGGATCAGCTTTCGATTACTTGAGTAGAAGGTCGGCCTTTGAAAGGCTCGACCCAGTTAATGACCTGAGGCAGAGGTTATCCAGGTCAAGAAGTGTAGCAGGCTCACAAAGAGAAAATGGGGAACATCGGCCTCATCTGGCCGACCCCATCATGGTCGACCCCAGCAAGGCCGAGATAGGGATCAAGAGGAGGTCAATAGCCGACGTTGTGAAGTGGCTGGAGAACCCTCAGTTCACCCCATGGAGGTGGATGGGGATAACCTCTGCCAGGCCGATGTTGCAGAGCCATGGAATGAATCCATTTAATGTCTTGAAGAGAAGATAGGGAACCTCATCGAAAGTCAAGACCCACTACAAAGAGGTTTCTCAGAGGGCTCCCCATTTGTGGCACGAATTGTGAACTTACCAACCCCTGCAAAATTCAAACCGCCAATGATGTCTCCTAAGTATGACGATAGTACCAACCCTGTGCATCATATAGAGATCTACCAGTCTACAGCAGACATTTATTCAATCCCAGATGAGATGAGGTGCAGGACCTTCTCAAGCATTTTAACGGGTGCTTCATATATTTGGTTCACTTCTCTTCCAAAGAACTCTATTGAGAACTTTAAGGGCTTGGTTGAACGGTTTATTCACAACTTTTGTTTTGGGTCAAGACCTCAAAAGAAGACCACTCATCTTCTATACATCAAGCAGGGAAATAATGAGAGCCTAAGAGACTACATTGCAAGATTTAACAAGGAAAAACTAGAAGTGGAAGATTACGAATAGAGTATAGCTATGAGAGCTCTCATTGGAGGACTTCATAAGGGAAAGCTACCATGGAAGCTTGCTGAAGACCCTCCAAAATCAATGGCTGAGCTGTTGGCAATAGCTGGTAAAGTCATAAATGCCTAGGAAGCCATGGTGTCCAAAGAAGAGGAAGAATCTGGTGGAAGCAAGTCTCATAAAGCCAAGGATGAGACGAGTAGAGACTAACATCATTAACTTGGTGATCTCATATCTAAAACATCATTAACTTGGTGACATGAGAGTTAACGTCATTAACTTGGTGGCCTCATATCTGAGGCAAACATCATTAACTTGGTGATCTTATATTTGAAACATCATTAACTTGTTGACATGAGAGTTAACATCATTAACTTGGTGGCCTCATAATTTTATGACAAACAAACATCATTAACTTAGTGACATGAGAGTTAACATCATTAACTTGGTGGCCTCATATATGAGACAAACATCATTAACTTGGTGATCTCATATCTGAAACATCATTAACTTGGTGACATGAGAGTTAGCATCATTAACTTGGTGGCCTCATATCTGAGACAAACATCATTAACTTGGTGACATAAGAGTTAACATCATTAACTTGGGGTCCTCATATCTGAGACAAACATCATTAACTTGGTAGCCTCATATCTCAGATAAACATCATTAACTTGTTTAGTCGATGCCTGTTGTGATTTCCAACAGTATGGCAAACATACTACTGACGATTGCTTCCATCTTTAGAATCTAATCCAAGGTTTAATTAATCAGAATATCATTGCCCCACTATCCAATCCTAAACCCAATACCACTCATAACCCACTTCCAACCCATGAAAATGCCATCTTTCTAGAGAGTGACTCAAAATTTGATCCATATACTCAAATTGTGCTAATAAAGAACCCATTATACCCGTTATCTCACCCAAACCGCTCAAAGCTTGTTCATATTTTCTCCTACACCTTACCTACTTCATCGATCGATATTTTTCACTCCTCATAAGGACTTGTATTATTGTTTGTACCCGGTATGAAGGGAATGATATGGATTAACCTGGTGTATTGAACCACCACATGGAGTTTGGGATGAAATTTCCTGTAGAGATGACCATCGATTATGGCAAATTCAGTGGTTTATTCATGAAAACTCGAAAATGGGTTCGGGAGTTAGATAATTGGATGTTGTCTGTTGATGAAGTTAGTCTAGATGGCGTAATGCAGATTATGACTGATGCATTTTGACAAACATATGAAATTTGTGATATTAATGAACTAGTCATCACCTTGAAGCTTTGGGGATAGGTGGTCCCTTCACTTTTGCGACTCCCTAATGAGTGGGAAGATCTGTACGATGAAGTCGTCGAGGTTGTTGAATGCATTCATTTCTCTTAGAAAGAGGATATACTCACCACCGAATTGGGAGATAAATTTTAGTGCTCAGATGATGAGCCCAGTCGGGAATACACCAGTCTAATAGCTATTTTGTATGGAATGATATCCTTCAAAGATCTGTTAGGGGAAATCAACAAAGTAGCCATTCAGCAAAAAATAGATGAAGACACGGGGGTCATGTTCTTCCCCGCCTCAGTAAATCACTTAATCAAATTATGGAGACACTAAAAGGATATGATTCCCCATGTGAGTAAGGAAAATTAAGGAAAAGGAGTTACTGAAGAACTCCCCATGCTAGAGATGACCCTAGAAGAAAGTAAAGCCCTTGACTAGTTCAAGGAAACCCAAGCTAGAAACACCTTATGGAGGCTTTTCATATCCTCCCAAGTGCACCATAATGCTCTCATAAAGACTCCCCACTAGGCATATAGTCTCTCCTTCCACTACTCCTGAATAAGACAGGATTATAATTGGGTTCTTGAACTCTTCCATACTCCTCTCCTTTTTTGAAGCCGAGATACCAAAGATCATACCTGACCACAATTCTGCCCTCAAAATATCTGTTGAATTATTGGGAAAGACAATCATACTCTCTCTTATTGATATTAGATCTTCCCTCAAAGTTTTGCCTCTCATAACCTTTAATTCCTTGCTCTTAAAAGTCAATGATTTCACTCCTACTTCCTCCATTGTACATGCTTACGATAATAACCGTCGAGAGGTAATAGGGTCCATAAAACTCATAATAAGGGCTGGACCTATCAATATTATCATTGAGTTCCAGGTTATTGACATACTTTAATGTTTGAACCTTCTTCGTGTCCATCTATGGCTCCATAGTTTCTGAGGGGTATCATCTTCCCTTTACCATAAACTAAAATTCTTCGCCAGTGGACAAGTTATCACTATCTAGGGGGATAATGACATTTCATACACTGTCAGTACTAGTAATCCAATATTAGAGATCCAATATGGGATAAATAACACGCCCCTCTCTGGCTTCAGAGTTAACCCATTTCTCCTTCTAATAGGAGATATTTTCAAAGACCAGGTATGTTCGAAACACATCCCTCACGGTAACGTTAATGTGATTCAGATGTTCAAGAACATGCACTTCATGCTCGGAATAGGGCTATGATGATTCCAATAAGGTATACTTAAGAGCATAGTACTAAAGGAGGCCTTTCCCCATGTGGACTACGCTACCAACACTCATCAGAAGAACTCAAAGCCCTCAAACAATAATGAATGAAAATAAGCTTGGAAAAAGAAAGGACTATTTTAAGAGACTCTTTGAATGGAAATCTTATCAAGGAAGGTGAAGACTTACCTTTATGCGGATTCCTTGAACCATGGTATAAGCACGTTGACAAGAAGATGAAACCGTGGCTGGAAATCTTCTTTCAAGACAACAACCCTTGGGCCACAGATTGCCAGCATGAAGTTCAACCACTTACGGAGAAAGTCGTGACAGCTACCAAGGATTTTGAGGAAAGTGATTTCAGGGACTCATTCAACCTGCAGACACTGGGTCTGAGTCTTTGCATGATCCTTTTAGACACTATGCTATCGTACCCATCTACTCAAATCAGAGATGCTAGCATGCCTCACCTCAATTGGAATTTCGTGCCTATCCCACTTGCCTAAATTGAAGTTGGCCCTATTTTCTACCTTATCCAAATATCTTCATCCGATGTTGTTGTTTCCTTTTTTTATATCAATGTAACTGATACGTCTTTTGACAAGGTTCTCAATGCTTTTTTCCTTAAAATAAAATAAATGAAGATTTCGAGTATCTTGCTTTGCCTTACATTAATTTTGTTGATCCTAATCAAACTCTTGATGATGATGATTTTGCAAATGAATAATTTATAATTGATCTTAATAAGGAGAATAACAAACAACATAACCACATACAAATTAATGATGATGAAACTATTGTTATTAATCTTAAATCTAATAGCCATCAGTGCAATATAGGATATGGCCCACCCTTAACGAGCATGAGCGTGTGCAATTTGAAGAGCTACTGAAGGAATTCGTGGATGTGTTTGCATGCTCCTACGATGATATATGCGGTATTGATAGAGAAATAGCTCAAGACGAGATCCCAACATTCCCTGAATGTAAACCGATCAAACAAAAGCTATGGAAGCTCCACACTGAATGGTCGCTCAAAGCCAAAGAATAAATGGTCAAGTAACTAAATGTACATTTCATTTGCATAGTCTAATATCCCACATGGCTCGCCAATATCATACATATGCCAAAATCAAGAGGGAAAGTTTTCATATGCATTGGTTAATGAAATTTGAATAAAGCATCCCCAAAGGACTAATACCCATTACCCAATATATTCATGATCGTGAATAACTTGGATAGATATTACCTCAATTCATTTGTCGATGGATTTGCTGGATACAACCAAATCAAAGATGAACCCTGACCATCAGCAGAAAACTACCTTTATCACCCAATGGGGAACCTTTTGCTACAATATCATGCTATTAGGACTCAAGAATGGCGGAGCTACCTACCAAAGGTCTACCATAACCATCATGTATAACCTTATTCACAAATAGGTAGAGGTCTATGTGGATGACATGATCATTAAATCTTAGACTCGAGAATGTCATATTCTTGCCCTCCAAAAGTTTTTCAAACGACTATGGCAATACCAGATGCGCCTGAACCCATAAAAATGCATTTTTGACATCAGGAAAGGAAAAATCTTGGGATTCATTGTCAGTGAAGAGGGAATTTAAGAAGACCCTACCAAGATGAAGGCCATACTTTAAATGTAGACACCAAGGATAAGGAAGGTGGTTCGAAGACTCCTGGGAAACTACATTACATCAGTTAGTTCATCAACTAGCTAACTTCCATCTACGATCCCATTTTCAAGATTCTTTCGAAGGGTTATACCAAAGTTTTGAACGAGGCCTGCCAAGAAACCTTTAACAGAATCAAGCGATACCTTACCTGACCTACGGTGCTTATGCTTCTGCAGTCAGGTCTCCCCTTACTCCTACATTTGACCATGACATAAACTACAACAGGGGGTTTTCTAGACCAATACATGAAGAATTAAAGAATCCCATAAGGAAAGAGACATTTAATACGCCAACCAAAAATTAGCCGAGTACAAACTCAACTACACTAATTTTGAGAAAGCATATGTTACCCTAGTCTGGGTCACGTAGAAATTACGACATTACATGATTGCCTTACCCATAAGACTTGTGTCCCATATGGATCCCATCAAGTACTTGCTAAAAAAGCCCTCTCTATCTAGCCGAATGGCCCGATAGTTGATGTTTTTAGCTGAGTTCAATATTGTGTACATTACGGAGAAAACTATGAAAAGGAGAGCCATCACTTACTACCTTATTTAGTACCCCATTGAAGAAGCTAATATTTGGGTCTCTGAATTCTCAAACGAAGATATTTTTTAAACCTCTTGGGAGGAACTCCGATGGAAAATGTTCTTTGACAGAGCTGCCAACAAGAAATGATACAACATTGCGATATTCCTAATCTCTCCTGATGACTGTCACACCCCAATTGTCATCAAACTAGACTTCCCTTGCACCACCAATATGACGGAGTACGAGTCATGTATTGTAGGCCTCAAGATCACCCATCAAAAAATAATCCGACACCTAAGTCCTTAGAAAATGGAAAGTTAAAGACGAAAAGTTTCTAACCTTTCATGCCCACCCTGAAGAACTGGACTCCTAGTTTAATAATGTCATCTTCCACTACTTTCCCCAAGAAAATAACAACCTAGCTAATGCCATTAACACCCTTGTCTCTTTGGTCGGCATGCCCGAGGGAATAATAATGGACCCTTTCCTAGTTCAAAAATAAGTGAAGCCTACGCACTACTACCACATTAAACTCACTTCTAAAGAAGATTTTGATATGGTCGGGTTATGGTAATATGATATTTAGCATGGTAAGTATCCTCAAGGCACTGATAAGAAAGATCGTGAGCCCCTCCTGATACATCATGAATATTGCATATTTGCGCCCTTGATCTTTATGCATTCTAACACTTTTACGTTCTTAATGTCTATATTTATACTCGTTAACCAGACAACCTCGTATTTGGACATATATAAGTTTTGTAGGGGTTAATTGTGCTTTTGTAGGTATTGGAACGCTAAAAGTGAGGATCGGTTGCATTTCAGAGAAGTTCCATCATCGAATGCTACTTCAAGGGAAATTTGGTCTTTTCAAACTCATTATTTTTTATATAATGAATTTACCAACATGTATATCATCAACTTATCTTTTCTTGGCCACTGACCGTGCGTCATTCTGACTCCGTATGTGGAAGTTATGCCCATTTCTGGAAGGTTTCGGTATTTTCTTCTATTTCAAGGGCATTTTGGTAATTTCATACTACATAATTTGGAGGGTTTCAAAATATAATCATGTAGATAATCGAATTATCTTCACGTCGGTTCCGACCACACATCATTTCGATTCCGTATGAGGGAGTTATGGCCATTTTCGTGTAACGCGTCAAAATTGGTTTGGAGAGGAAAAGGGGGATGCTAACAGCCCAAGGAAAATCTCAAAACCGCGGTTGACCAGTCCCAAATATTAGGTCAACCGGGCCCATCAGATATGGACAAAAAATGACTTATTTTGGGTTTTTTGGCTTTGTTTTGTTGGGGGTTTGTTTTGGGGTATAAATAGAATGTTGAGGGCTTTTATTTGGAGGAGATATTTCATTTTAGATAGGATATTTTGGGGTTTTGTTTTCGGAGCTTTGTCCCTTCTCCTCTTCTTTGGGTTTATACCCATTTGTATGTAAGTTACTATTCATTCATCCTCTTCCTTTAATTAATGCTTTATTTCTTTGTTTAAGATTTGTTCTCTTGATTTATTTCTTTATTTTATTAGTTGTTGGTAGTTTAATTCTTGTTTTCTTTAGTTAATTAGTTGACTTAAATTAGTTAATTTATAAATACTCTTTAATATGATTTCTAGCTAATTTAGTTTAGGTTGTGTCGGATTGAACTCATTCCGGGTTGACATGTTACTTTGCTTTGGTGATGGTGTTTACTGGCCTATTTCGAGTGCGTTGTCCTAGTTATTACGCCTAAGGGATTTGATGGGGCATATCATGTATGTTTTGTGCTTACGGCCTTGCGTGCATAATTTTGGGGGTATTTGTTGTCACCAAAATCGTATTAGGTTTTTATGAAAATTTAGGGGCGTGACAACCATTGATTTAATTAACTGTCGAAATGAGACACATTTGTAATAACTCGTCGACCCATGTAACCATTTTATACTAATTAACCCGGGTGAGGAATATTCGATACAACCTATAGTTTTTACTTTCTTTCTTAATCTAGCTTTATTTTCCCTTGCCTAGATTACTATTTCCATTTTATGCATCTTTTCCCTTTTTGTGTATAATCATCTTTTACCCTTTTGTTTAGGAATATTAAACCTTATAAATTCTAGCAACTCGTCTCTGTGGATTTTCGATACCCGACTTACCGCTATACTCACCAATTGAGTGTATTCGTAATTTAGGTTTTTGTATAGAGTTGGTGAGCCGAATATAAAATGATTGGCGCGTAGGTGACGTTCGTGCCGCGGCAAAACCCAGTCTATCAAATGGCACCATTGCCAGGGATGAGTTTGTTTTAGACTTTATTTGATTTAGTATTTCATAGTATTTTCTTTCTATTTGTATTTTTTTTACTAACCCTTTTTGTTGGAGTTCGACATTTGAGCACTTAGAAATTCTCGAATTCATCATGCGCGCACCTACTTTATGGAATTCGCCACTTCGAGACATTTTTGGGGTAAGCATGTATTATTCCAATTCTTTTAGTAATCATTGTTATAATTCTCAAATTGCTTGTAGGCCTATGACTTTCGGTCAATACTTAGAGTCCCAAAAAGTTGTAAATTCAAAAATTTCTTTGGGCAAGTCTAACGAAAGTCAAAATTTGGGTTATTGGAATTTTGATGATGATGATAATGATTTTGGGCCTTTACCTCCTTATAGTAGGAATCTTGAAACGAATTGCAATAGTTTTCAAAATTCCTATAATAATGAGTTTCCGTTTAAGTCCGATGGTAATTTGTAAATTTCCCATTTTCAAGTATCCGCACCTCGACCTATGACATTTGGTGAGGGCTTGCGTCATCTTGAAAATGAGAAAATTGAAAATCGTTATCGGGAAGAAAATCGTTGTTGGGAGCAAGACTTGGATTTATTATTCGAATCTGACGCCGATTTTGCTTTCGATACTTTCGAAGTCGAGGAATGTTTTGAACCAAATGAGGACTTTGTGCCTACTTTGGAACAAACCATTCTTGACTTTGCCCATTGCATAAAAGATATTGAAAGTGAGGATGAAAATGACGTAATATCTATTTGCAATGAAATGATTTCTTCTTTGGCCCCCCAAAGAAGAACGTTTCATTGAAAATGATATTATTTCCTTCGAAACTCAATCTTCATGCGATGATGATTCATCTCATGAGTTTTAATTTCTTTCATCCCCATTTTCATTCTCTGTTATCACACCGTCACAAGTACCCGATGATTCGGTTTAAAACTTTAATGTTTTAAACCTTTTCGTCGATGAGGAGTACTTGATCGAGTCGCCTTTCACGATCACATCTTTTCCCTCGTGTGCGCTACCTCCCATTCCGGTTGCTAAATCTTTGTGAGGATATTCTTGTTTTCTCGATCCCCACATGTTTTTGTCACCCGTTCAATCCCAACCCCCCATCATCCCTCCAAAACTTTTAATTGGCGATGGTTCATTTCTTCCGCCTTACACATGCCTTCCGTTGTTCAAATGGAATTCATATTTTCTGGAAGGCATGCTTTCATGTGAGGGTACACCGGTTATCCTCCAAAGTCAAATCATTCTTACGGTGGACCCTTAGCTATTTAGGCTTCTAGTGTATAGTTAGTGTGAAGCCTAAATAGTAGGTTGTATATAGTTAGCTTTTTATTCTTTCTTTCTTTCTTTTTATTCTTTATTTCCTTTTTAATTTAGTCTAGTGTAATTACTTAACTTTTAGTTATTTGTTTTTGCTATGCTCGGTACTAACGTATTTTGTAGATTCTTTGGGCTTGTTCTTATGGGGATCGCTCCAATTTTGTGTAATATCGCTCTTTTCTTCTCTTTGACTTGGTTCTTAGTTTACATTGAGGACAATGTCAAGTTTTAAGTTAGGGGGTGTGGGATATTCTATCCATTTCTTATTTTAGTCCATGTTTTTGCTCACATGTTAGTTACTTAGTATGCTTTTCTTAGAAAATTCAAAAATTTCAAAAAGATTTTCTTTCTTTTTTCTCCTTTATTGGGCATTTTTCCTTTGTTTCCGATGATAAATTTTAATAATTTCCCGATCCAATAGATAACCCAATGATGCATGTTCTCGATTTTTGAAGTTATTATACTTTAGTCCTCGATTATTGATATTATGAATAGCTTCATGAATTAAACTTTAATCCTGTAAGCTCAAGCACTTTTCTTGTTCTATTGATTTGGTTTAAGATTTTTATAACTCGATAATCTTTTGTTGCATTGTATATACTTACACCAAGTAAGCTTTGTACCTTTCGTCATTTGTGAGTGTATACACTATTCTTTCCTCTTTGAAAATGTTGAATTCGTTGGTAATCTCACTATTCTTTCATTTGGTTGTTCATTAATTGAGTTCATACTTGAAATGTGTTACTTGATCATAATTTTCATATATTATTTTGACTTGAGAATTACGTAAACGTTTTGAAATGATCATATGCCCTCTTTGTTATATCACCCATATTGACCTTGATCTCACCTTATATGTTTACCCTCGTAAACCCCTTTAAACCTAAATATAGCCTTTCGTTTCATAACCCAAATCGCATAACCAACTCCGAATTGGAGTTTTATCCCATACATACACTTTCCATACCTTTGTTTGCAATGTTACTTGGGATTTAATGTTGTTGTTGTGATGTCGATTGTAATTTAGGCATATGAGAGTTTGAAAAGTAAAGAAAAGAATGAAAATAAAAAGAGTGAAAAAGAGAAGCAAAAAGCAAAAGAAAACATGAGAAAAAGAAGAAAAGAAAAGAAAGAGAAAATTGTGAATGTTGTGTATATAGTTCAATAAGCTTTGATTACTCTCCCCGATGATATTTCTAATGCCTTTTGGAACTTGTTTTCCAACTTTGATATTGCCCGCATTTTCCCATTATCCCGAGTTTTCATTTCCGAACACTTTGAATCCGTACATACATATCCTTCATTTCGTACCCTAGCATAACCTACATTACAACCCTATACAAGTCCTATGCGATCTTAGGTAGATGTAATTTAAAAGTTGAAATAGTTTTGATAATCTGTGAAAATGCATTTCGCCTCGTTTAATGGGTGGTATCTTTCATTGAGATAACAATTTTTTAGTTTATATATAGCGTTCTTCATTTGTGACATGTGCGCGACCTAGTTTCCATTTCCATTTACTCTTTATGCCCGCATGTTCCGTGTGTTACCTCCTTGTTTCGAGTGATTTCGCTTGATGAGTGAAATGCCCGTGAGGATTGAATATATGCTTGATTTATTTAGTATCTGATTTATTTAAGTTTTTGCCAAATCACACTTTGCATGTGCTCTCTCCCCTCCCACATTTTAAGGTTTTAATTCTATGAGGTGCAATCTATAATGTTAATGATTTCGGACTTTTGTTTGAATTCCTTCATTGTGCAAATGATGCATATGAAATCTTTTTCGTTGTTGTTGGTCTTGTCGCATGTTGGTTTGGGCATATTTTGAGGAAACGATATGATTCCATCTCTAAAAACCCTCACGAGACGACACTCGTCCACTAGGGCAACCTAGAGGTTTAATGGCTTATTGCATATACTAAATGAAATCGTGTTCCCTATGAAAGTGGCAATTATATTTTGATGCATATATACATTTTTTATTTCCTTCTGTGGACTGGTTTTGTTTCTTTAATCACTAGGTACTAACAATGTCTAAGTTAGGGGGTGTGATACATCACGAATATTGCATATTTGCGCACTTTATCTTTATGCATTCTAGCACTTTTACGTTCTTAATGTCTATATTTATGCTCGTTAACCATAGAACCATAGATTTGGACATATTTATGTTTTCCAGGGGTTAATTGTACTTTTGTAGGTACTGGAATGCTAAAAATGAGGTTCAGTTGCATTTCAGAGAAGTTTCGTCATAGAATGATACTTCAAGGACAATTGGTCTTTTCAAACTCACTATTTTTTATGGAATGACATTACCAACATATATATTATCAACTTATCTTTTCGTGGTCACTGACCGTGCGTCAGTCTGACTCCGTATGTGGAAGTTATGCCCATTTCCGAAAGGTTTCGGTATTTTCTTCTACTTCAAGGGAATTTTGGTAATTTCATACTGCATAATTTGGAGGGTTTCAAAACATAATCATGTATATAATTGAATTATATTTGTGTCGGTTCTGACCACGCATCATTTCGATTCCGTATGAGGGAGTTATGGCCATTTTCGTACAACGCGTCAAAATTGGTTCAGAGAGGAAAAGGGGGTTGTTAACAGCCCAAGGCAAATCTTAAAACCGCGGTCGACCGGTACCGAACATGAGGTCGATCGGGCCCATCAGATATGGACAAAAATTGACTTATTTTGAGTTTTTTGGCTTGGTTTTGTTGGGGGTTTGTTTTGGGGAATAAATAGAATGTTGGGGGCTTTTATTTAGAGGAGATATTTCATTTTAGATAGGATATTTTGGGGTTTTTGTTTTGGGAACTTTGGCCCTTCTCCTCTTCTTTGGGTTTATACCCATTTATATGTAAGTTACTATTCATTCATCCTCTTCCTTTAATTAATGCTTTATTTCTTTGTTTAAGCTTTGTTCTCTTGATTTATTGGTTTGATTTATTAGTTGTTAGTAGTTTAATTCTTGTTTTCTTTAGTTGATTAGTTGTTTTAAATTAGTTAATTTATACATGCTTTTTAATATTATTTCTAGCTAATTTAGTTTAGGTTGTGTCGGATTGAACTCATTCCGGGTTTACATGTTGCTTTGCTTTGGTGATGGTGTTTACGGGTCTATTTCGGGTGCGTTGTCCTGGTTATTATGCCTAGGGGATTTGATGGGGCATATCATGTATGTTTCGTGCTTACGACCTTACGGGCATAATTTTTGGAGTATTTGTTGACACAAAATCGTATTAGACTTTTATGCAAATTTTGGGGCGTGACAACCCTTTATTTAATTAACTGTCGAAATGAGACGCATTTGTAATAACTCGTTGACCCATGTAACCATTTTATACTAATTAACTCGGGTGAGGAATATTCGATGCAACCTTTAGTTTTACTCGCTTTCTTAATCTAGCTTTATTTTCCCTTTCCTAGATTACTATTTCCATTTTATGCATCTTTTCCCTTTTTGTGTATAATCATCTTTTACACTTTTATTTAGGAATATTAAACCTTATAAATTCTAGCAACTCGTCTCTGTGGATTTTCGATGCCCGACTTATCGTTATACTCACCTGTTGAGTGTAGTTGTAATTTAGGTTTTTGTATAGAGTTGGTGAGCCGAATATAAAATGACCGGCACCTAGGTGACGCTCGTGCCGCGAAAAACCCAGTCTATCCACAAGATGGTTGCTCGTTATATCATCTATGACAAAGCGTTGTTTAAGAGAAACTTTAACAAAACCCATTTTCTTGCATTGTAGGTGATGATGTTGAAGAAATGATGTAGAAGATCCGTAGTGGTGAATGTGGGCCCCACATGAATGGTCATATGATTGCCAAAAATATCATTCGTTAAGGGTACTACTGGACCACATTGTTTAAGATTTCACTGCATATGTCCGAAGATGCCTCAAATGCCAACAATTTACCAATCTCTAATACATGCCTCTCCGTGAGCTATACAACATGACCTTTCCTTCGCCCTTCTCCTACTAGGTCATTGACATCATAGGGAAAGTTACTCCCAAAGATTTAAATGGTCACGAATTCATCGTGACCACCATTGATTACTTAACCAAATGGGTCGAAGACAAGTCTATGGGGTGTTGAATGCCAAGAAAGTGGCCAAGTTTATCAGAAAGAACATCATCTGTGCATATGGAGTTCCTTACAAGTTAATTTCAGATAATGGACTCCATTTTGAAGATGAGGTTATAGAACTAGTCGACGAGTACGAATTCAGAGACACAAATTGTCCCCTACGAACCTCAAACTAATGGTGTTGTCGAAGACACCAATAAAAGCCTCAAGACCATAATCAATAAGATGATTGAGAGTTGCAAAGATTGGACTGACCGGATCCCTTATTCTCTAGTATACAACATGAAAGAAATCTTACTCATTGAGTTGAAATACCTTCCCTCTGCATCCTACTTGAAATCAAGGTTGACGAAGAAGAATGGCATTAGAGCCACTTTGAGGAATGATCACTCTAGGATGAAAAGATACTAAAGTATCTATACCATATACAAGGGTACCATATCCGAATAGTGCGATCATTAAACAAGAAATTCAAGGACCGTAGTGTCTAAGAAAGAGACCTTGCCCTCAAAGAGATCATAGAAGCCGTTTAGGATCCTAAAGGAAAATTCAAGTTGAATTAAAACGGCCCCTACATCGTGACGAAGATTTTCTCTGGAGTCGTTGTTATGCTCACAGACCTTGATGGAGAAGAGATGGTGCATCCAGTCAACTTGGACCATCTCAAGAAATTTTACCCTTAGTTCAAAATCTTGGCGAGCTAGGACTGTTCTAACCCCCTTCTATTTTTTGAAATAAAGCTTCATTTCCCCTTCCTAGAACTATGTAGTACATCATCCTTTCAAAGACATTTTCTTTTCAAAATGAAACTCATGAAAATTTTCAAATCCTACAGAGGTACATAGGCAGCCATATGCTATACATGGGTCCAGTCCCCTTGTTTTCATAAAATTCTATTCTTTTCTAACCTCTGAGAATGACGGTTAATCCAATCATTTACATAAACAAAATGATTATGCATGCCTTAGCGATTAATATAGATAGTTCAAATGTAAAACTCATCAAGAGGCACAACAAAATATGTTCAAAGTGAACTTTTATTTCTAATTAAGAATAATGGTGCTATTACACGATGTATCAACAAGGGGAGTTAAACCAACTACCCCTATTCGGTGACCAAATTGTTGCTAAACAAAACAAAACCTAATCAAACCACACAAAATCATCCCAATCCTAAGATACAAAAACATCCCAATCTCCATAGCTTCACAAAAATCATCCAAGCTTCATGGACACTACCTTCAATTACCGGACGACCCTGCTTCATCATTGTTACCAGCCCATGAAGGTCCCCAAGTTTCCCACTCCTTATTGACATCCCATATGGGATCCATGGAAATGTACGCCCTGAAAAACCTGGATAAAACCACGACACCGTCTTCCATGGTGTCGAAATCCACGAACCACCTTTAGCCGATCTCTTCCACCATAACTTTCTCTACTAACCACTTCCATAACAATTTTAGGTAGTCCCCAGAAACATTCTAGGCCCCTACCAGGCACTGCGATGGACAAATAGATGATTGAAGGCGCTGCCACAAAGAGCCTAACATCATCGTCATCAATTCAGTCAAATCCTCCACTAGGAAAAAAATTGTTATACGAGGGGGAACAACCTGTTCCCACTCAATTTGGTGCAGGAGCTGCTTGGTGAAATAGGAAGAATTCTACCGAAAGACCACCATTTGCACATACCAATAATCTCCAAGCTTCAAGATAGGGAGTAAGTCCCCCCACCGTGGCACTGACTAGCGAAGACACTAGGATCCACGCTCTACAAACTAGTTTACCCTACTCTCCACAAATGAGCCAAAGTTGAAGAAAGTATGGAAAAATAAATTGGGAAAAACCGATAAAGGGTACTCAGGAGGGGCTTCCAGATGGAACCTTTCTGCAAGACACATAAATAGCATTACGGGTCTCCCCCTCAAAAATTCAGAATGACCCTCCTTCTAAGCATCCAATCCATTCAGGGTCTCATCCAGCACCACTGCCGCTATATTATGGCAGTAAGACATCCAGGATATTATAGCATTAACCTAGAGATCCACAGTTAAGTCCCCCGTCACCAATAAAAGCCTCGCAATAAGGCCTAAGACCACACCCTAATAAAATTGGTCTCCATAAACACCCTCAGATGCATTAAATATACATATTATTGAAGAGATATTACCCCTCCAATAACCAAGAGTCTAGCCACCGAGGGAGATATGTGAAGAAACTCTTACAAGAACACCCGGGGAGAACGGGAGAAATCAGGCATAGCCACCTCCACACTAGGGTTGACTCCAAACATGGATGAGAACTCCTCATAAGTGGGGCAGACCTCATCCAGGCTGAAATGAAAAATGAAGTCTTTGGGGCACCAAAATTGCACTGCTACAGCCAACAGGTTCCATTCTATTGCACGATTATGCCACATAGAAACTTGACGCAAGTTAAAAGCATCGTAGTCAACTTTATACAATAACATGCTCTCCAGACCTTCAAGATACTAAGAAAATCCTTTTTGGATGGGAAGTGCCATTTGAAAAGGAGGAATTTAAAGAAAGAAAGAAGAGTGTGGATAATGGTGGAGAAAAGACTCATCCCACATCCTCCCTTGTACACTTAAATCTTTGCCTAAAGACAAGAGCCTTACAAACTCGAGAAGAATCCAACCCCACCAGAGTACTTTAAAGTGCAGGAAAGTGAAATCAAGTCCTAGGGATGATTTAACTTGACTCCCATAACGACAGGAAGGTCAAGGGGTATGCGATCGGCAAACCCCTATTTGGGAAAATTCCATCTTTGCTCTTTTATCGAAATCAATTTCAAAAAAATCCTCATTTTGAAAAATTACCCGCAGGTTTTTTACTCAGTTCTCTCTCCTAAAAAATTGTTCTCTTAAAAACAATTTACACTCAATTTTTTTCCCTAAGCTAATCACTATTACTTCCTTTAATAAATCTTTGTCATATTTATCTCCATCTTTGCATAAAATAAACAATCTCAGTAGAAAATTAAAACTGCATATTAAAGAAGTCACTAAATTAAGATAAAAAGCCAAAAAGAGCATGCATGTTTCATCATATATTTTGCTTCACTAAGTTACAGTTTGAAGATAACAAAAACACAAAACAATGGGACTCAGCCCAAAACCCACAATCTCTCTCTCTAACCCTTTACCCCCACGATAGACGCGCTTTCCCAGGTGGCGAGCAGTGGATCCTCCACTCCCAAAACATGAGACCTCATCAGAGGTGGAAGGCGGCACGAAGCATGAAGAACTCGAACTCTTAATATACGCCTACATGGAGGACATACAATCCTTGATATCCTTTAGCCAAGTGGTTGACACACGAACATACTATAAGAAGTAATAGCAGAAGGCAAATCAATCTGTTAAAGAGCAAAGGAAAGTCCACAAAACAAGAAAAAACAGAAAAGGATATACCTTAGGTCAAAGGCCATCCTTCGTAAGCCCTATCAATCCATACACTAACGTGTGAGGGTGATGTCTCACGCTCAATGACTCCTCGTTTCTCAATCGGAATTTGTAAGAAGATGAAGTAACCTGAATAATCGGAGCCTTCTCTACTTCCATCGACATGCCACTACCTGCGCTATGGGCCGATCCCATCAGTGCACTAGTCCCCCTGACCCATGTTTTCCACGTCATAGATACAAGGAGGCATCATTCATCTCGTTAAAAAATCCAGATAGTAAGAGCTCATCATTGTATTTATATAGTGCGTGTAGGGATCCCCGATCATCGCTGGCATCCGGGCATCATGTGACATATCCCTCATTACCCTCCTATACATAGGGGGAACCGATGGTGGGACCTCCACCTCCTCCACGATCTTCCTAACCACTCTCTCCCTTAGGTACTAGGTGTACCCAAACTCATGCGCGATAAACCGTTGCATCAATACATGTAGGCCCCTCACCCCATATCATGCGGAGTCTCCCCTGTGGGGGTAGAAGGTCACCTCCAATCCCCAACATAGAATCAATATTTACTCAAGGAATAAATATTCCACAAAGACTCAGAGAAGACAGAAAAATAACCTAATCACTCTTTAAGGCATTCCAAGTACGTTATACATTCGCCCTGGACAAAGCCTAATTTAACCTTAGGTTGGACTATAGACACCAAAACATGCAGTAGAAGTCCCACAAGCAATCATCTTCGGGGCTATCAATCCTACATTACACACGATCACCTCATAGAACCACGTTTGCCAAATAAAGAAATCAACAAAAAAAGAAACCAAAGAATAATTCAAGGAAATTCATGAAAAACAAAATGAATTCAATATTACCTTCAAAAGATATGTGGACCTTGTAAAAGTCTGTCAGAAGAAACAACTGAAAATATTCAAAGAAAAATAAAGGGAAACCAAGGTCAGGCTCCCCTAATCATACATCCGGACCTCAAAAATCATTTGCAAATACGGAAAGAACCATAGATGGACGACGTCACCACTTGTTTCCAGAAAAATCTACCCAACGAAACAAAAATAAATAGACGGGTTATTTCCCTCACCTACCGCCCCTTAATCACATCCACTCTACTCTTGAAAGTTTTTCCTTCTATAAGAGGTTAGTTTAGATTAGAGGACGTGTAACCCCTTTTGAGTACAACAATGATAAGTTAACCAGTAAAACTATTGATTAACTATAGGATATGCAAACATAACTTAGTGAATATAAACTCAGTCTTAACTCACAAATATCTCGTGTATAACTTAGAAGATAATATTGAACTCGAAATAGACTCATTTAGAGGGAGAGATAAAGCAATCACTCTAGATACACCTTGGCAGGCAGCCAAACACCTCAACCACCCTCGAGGATCTCTATCAGGTATTAAATCTTTGTAATAAATGACAATGGTGGGTGAGTAAGCTCTCGGGTTTGTAATAAATCTCTCTCTGATATCTCTCTAGTAATAACTTTTGAACTCTCTGAAGGAACATACTCTCCCCATAGATGGTTGGGGTCTTTAAATAGCCCACACACCACTACCGAGGTAACTCAATCATTAATATATGTGAAAGACATCCCTTATACTTTATATCACAAACATTAAATGAGCGATGCACTAGTTAGTTCCACGGCATAAACATTAAAAACCAAGACAAGCCTTTTGCCTAACCACTGTGTGTCAGGGGGCTGTCGTCACAGAGATGTCTCACCAATTGTCTGAAAACCCCAAATACCATAGTGGTTTACTCAAGTGCAAATTTGTCATTGCCTATCTGGCTAGTGACATCACATAAAGTAGATATGACATTAATAGAGGTTTGTTTGGTTCACACCTCAATACCCGATGGAACCCAAGGCTGCTCCGCCCAAGGTTCCACGGTCAAGGTCTTTTGGTATTTTACCAGGTGTATCTAAGATGGTCAGAATAAGCCCCAACAGTGCCTCACTTCTCAATCCTCCAAACCAAATCCCTCTAAAGTTTCCATGGTGAGATCGTTCGATAAAGCATAAAAGCTCCCCCAAGCCCTGCCAAGTCTGGTCTCTCAAGAGTACCGTTCGACCTCACACCAAAAATCATTATACTCGTTACATCATTACAATCGTTATAGCTCGTAGTCAATATAAACAAAGGTGCAATATGACTAAGTAACACAACAAGCTAAAGTATGAGCTGCCATGCCAAGCTTCCATGCTGAGCTGCCTCGTTGAGAAGATTAAGTTGCCTCGTTGAGCTGGCTTGTTGTGTTAATTCCAAACACTGTTCTTAATGGGGAGATTATCTCTAATCTCAGGATTACCTTCAAGACCCCTCTACATTTTCCCTTTCATGGAGAGATTTATTATGGAATCAAGAAATGTCTGCACGAAAACTTCTCAATCCGATGAACCATCTTTCTGTGAAAAAATTATGGCATCTTTCCTTCATTACAACCAACTACGGTTAACGGTTCTACGAAAAAGTAAAATTCTCACCAATGTACCTGAGTCGAAGAGCTGCGTCTTATTGGCACTTTAGCTAAGGGACATCGTAACTTTTTCCTGTTACTGGGTTTCAACCATTCTGGCTTGACTATTTGAATTTCTCCCGATAGACCAACTATTTAGGGAAGTCAAATTCTCTTATTTGTGCTATTGTGGAGCATAGTTATAGGTAGTGAGTTTTTTGTTAGGACTGACCCTATCGTTGAGACTTGTGAAATTATCCCTTATAGCGTTTCGCCATGTTCGAAAAAGCATAAATTCTCCCTGATGTAGCTGAGTCATAATTAAACAACGTTTAGACTTATGGCGAGGTAACATCATAACTTTTTTGAACCAAATGGACAGCGTCTTCGTTGGGAGTTATTGGGTATGTCTGATAAAAATTCTGGGACCAAGACTCAAACTTGCCTAGGAAGAAAACCCTTTTTATTCCCTATGCGTCACTTCATTAATGACACAAAGATATCTTTTTAACTACCAGAACACTTCCCAAAGTTCCATGTGTCTGTTGAAATGATTATATGCAGCTTTGCACGTGTGGAGTTAGGAAACTCAAAAGACGGGTTAAAAGAATTCAAACGTCTATTTTTTAAAATAATTCTCTTTTTTTCATCTTCTTCAAACTCCATCTACTCTAGAGAGAGAAACTCTGCCAAAACTCTATTTTTGCCAAGCCTTACTCCTCATTCCTTTCCCCTTCAATCATCCTCACTTTCTAGCCACTTCATTATTACTTCTCCAGTGTATTTTCTAAGATTTTCTTTGTACTTCACTATCATCTTTAATGGCCTCCTCAAGCAATCTTACTACGTCTACCACTAATACTCCACCTGCCACCCCTGCTACCACCACTAGTGCCACCACCCTGGATGTTGCTCGTCAAGAGCAGCTAAGTTTTTATCGCCGGTCTCCCATCTTTGGCAAGGATGATGAGTTCTTTGATTTATGTAAAACCTGCCATTTTTCAGCCAAGTATGACCCTTTGCTGCTAGGTGATGAAGATGAAGATTCATCAAAGTGGGTCTTTATTCCTCCAGAGGGGACTCTACGCTTCCAGTTGGATCGTGGCAACTTCCCTTACTCCTAGATCAATTTCGAAGCACCTGGGGAATTTCCAGCTCATTTTTCTTCCTGGCATGCACACGTGAAGAGCTCTCACGTTGCATCTCTTGCCAAGGTTGGTCTTCATCGATACAACTGGTTTGGGGAGTTCACTATTTATAAGCATAATGCTTCACTCCAAGTGTTGGTTTCCAAATGGAACGTTACAACTCACATATTTTTTGCTGCCTGGGGGAGTTCACCATTTAGTTGGAGGATGTTTGTGAGTTACTTGGGTTCGATCCCATGGGTGAGTTTACTTATCATGATGAGGCCTTAGATGCCAAAGAGACCGCTGACCGAGCTGAGCAAGATTGAATTTTCTATCGTTGCACTGGGTCTTCTAACAAGACTACTTTTACTCCCCTTATTAGCTATTTTTTCGAAGCTCCTACCGCGAATGACATCACTGCTGTTACGGGCCAAGGTAAAGGTATATCTTTGGAACTACCAGCTTATATTCTTGTGCTTCTTTCGTGTTTCTTAATTATTGGGAAACCCAACAACCAACCCAGGAGGGACCTTATAAACATTTCCATTTATTTAGCCATGGGTTTCAACCTTCCTCTAGCCGCCATTACTTTGGGGTCCCTCTATACCTGGTTGGATCGAACCCATCACAACATGGCACGGTCCCTTGGTAGTTATAACTTGACCAATTTTGCAAATATCGTTATCTTAACGGGTTTCCTCTATACCTATTTTCCCGACATTGCTGCCAAATCTATTCTTTATCCCATGAGCCAAGGCATCAAACCCACACGCCTCTTATGCTTCCATAAAAAAATATAGTCGAAAGGAAATAATGGGTATTTTTTACCATTTCGATTCCTTTGTCACGAGGTCGTACGGAGAATCTACCTTCACCCATGCTTGGAATTTTTTTCCTTCTACAGCTAGAATGGTCACTTTTGTTCCAGTTATAGAAGATCCTTCGCAGGTCGTGGTACTTTTGTTCACTCCTGGGTTTCTTCCTTCCTTTACTGAATGGGGATATACTTCTGAACCTTATTACCCCGATAGGTGCAGAAGGTAATTCGGGTTTAATCAAGGGGCTCCTCGACCTGTGTTTCAGTTAACAAATAGGAGGGCTACTTTTGTTGAGGCTTGTACCTTCTAATTTTCTATAGTGATAATTAGCGTGACCTTTACTATGGATGGTCGAGTCACCCTATGAATTGCTACTAAGAAAGGGGACGTGTCTACCTCTTTTGCCACCAAATTCTGATTGATGCAATTGGGCATGATCCGTGAGTTCATACAAAGTCCCCCCCCCCCCCCAGTATCCCCCAGTTCTTTATTTCTCTGCCTTGGAATTGGGATACAAAGGAAACTCTATTCTTGGAGTTGAGTTCCCTCAGACTAAGACCATTAAAGATCCTCCCCTCGAGCTACCCCCTTATTTCCCAATGATCCCTACTTCTACGCCCAAATCCAAGACCATTGCAAGCCCCAAATAGCCTGCCCCTATAACCGAAGCAGCTTCTGGCAAAGGTCCTTCCCAGACACCAGCCAAAAACAATAGGAAGTCCAATAGTGGGACTTCCACAAAGTCTAAGTCTCAAACTCAGACTCAAACTCCTTTGCAGGCATTCCCCATCGCCTCCGTTCCTCCTCCCATGTCTGCAGAAACTAGTGAGGAGTTGAGAAAAAAAGTTCAGGCTGAGGTGGAACGAATAAATGTTGAGTTTCAATGACGCACCCCTATTGTTCCTCCGTCTACTACCTTCCCCTCTATCTTGGTTAATCCAACGGAACCAGGGTAAAAGAGAAAGAAGATTTCAAAGGTTCCTCGAAGTACTGGTGCTCTGGGTGCAAGGAAGAAGACTCCGGGTACCAAGTCCCAGAGGAAATGAGTTCCAGATGTACATCTCCCCCAAGCTACCTCTGTTGCTACCTCATCTCCACCTTCTCCAGTGTTTATATCCTCTCATTCTCCCTCTGGATCCGAGGTATCCATGTGTGTTGTTGTTCTTACTCCCATTTTTCAAAGCCAAGCTGCATCTGTTTAACTCTTAACAAGTTTGGTGCAGGAGGTTAAAGAAGAAAGACTCATCCCCCCTATGATACCTTTCATGGGGGGACATTTTGATTCCTCTCAGACCGATGTAACTCCACCCCGTTCCCCTATGATCGGTCTTACTTACTCCCGTCGTTCGGCCTCACAACGTGCGAAGGATGCTGCTATGGGGGGGTGATTTTGTTGAGTATGTGGGAATCTCTTCTCAACTAGAGACAACTACCCCAGCATCTTCGGAATTATAACCTCGGCCCGAGGTTTTTCTTCCCATCATTCTAGCTGCAAAAAGTTCCCTCGAGGTAACATATTATCAATCACTTGTTAGGTCTGATGTCTTTTCTCTCTTCCACCCTTTTTTTCTTTTTGAGGTGCTGAAATTTAATATGTTGGGATGCCTTAGGTCGAAATGGTGTCTTTGTTAGCTAACATTCTTCTTCCCACTGTGCTGACAAGATCCATAAATGCAGTTTCCCTCCTTGGAACCATAACTGAGGTAAGTAAAGCTTAGAGGTATTTCTCCCTTCTTCTGTACTTATTCCTCATTTCTAACACTTAGCTTCATTTTTTTTTGCTATTTTCTCCATATTTGCCCCACCCTCTCCTCTTGGTGGTTTGCCTATCCCCCAAGCTAGGGTCGATATGGTTCCTCTACATCCACCAACATTGGGGCATCACTTGGAAGTCGAACGTCCTCCTCAGGTGGGGCTCCTATATTGGCTTTGGTACCTTTTATTAGCGAAGGAGATTTACCGGACGTTGAGGCTTCTTTAGTTGAGGGTGTCATTAAGGCTTCTGAGGAGGTGAGCCTGCCCCCAACAGTTCCCACCACTACAAGAAAAATGAATATTAGGGTTGGGAGTATTAGGAACGACCGTGTCATTTTGTCCCTTATAATATATCAAAAGGGACAGTTTTAATTACCGTCCTTTTTTATAGTAACAAAAGGGACGATTTTTTAAAAACCTTCCCTTTTGGTATATCTCAAAATTTTAGACTTTTGCCAAACAAATATAAGGGAAAAATTTTAATAACCGTCCCTTTTGGTATAGCAAAAGGGACGGATTTTAATAACCGTCTGTTAAATTTGTTTGGAAAAAAATAAAAAATCACTGTATAGGGACGGATTTAACCGTCCCTTTTCATCAAACACACCTTAATTTTTATTTTCCCACAAAAAAATTCTCCCATTCCCCCGCTTTCTCTCTCTCTCTTCGCCCGACTCGTTGCTCACTCTCTCTCTCTGCTCTCTCTTAGATCTCACTCCCCCATTCCCCCTCTTTCTCTCTCTCTGCCGGACTCAGAGCTCTCTCTCTCTCTCTCTCCCTCTGCTCAAGCGCTTGCTCTTCTTCAGAGCTCGCTTCTTCTCCCTCAAGCATATAGCTATCCTCCCTCCTTTCTCACCCCTACTCCGCCTTAGCTCTGCCCTAGCCCACCCCTGCTTTACCTCAGCTCTGCCCTAGCTTCCGCCCCAGTCCCAGTCTCTCCCCCGGTAAATTTTATTCATTTTCTCCATTAATTTATCTAGATTCCATTGATACATGTATATACAGATTATATATGTTTTTCCAAAGTATGTACAATATATATATACATAATTTTTATGATTAGAATTTATGATAATAGTTGTTGGTTGATTTTTTTACTAGAATTTGGGATAATAGGTGTTGGTTGATTTTATGATTAGAAATTCTACTTGTAATTTGGAATAATAGGTGTTGGTTGATTTAATGGCTGATGGAATGAAGTTGATGGCAGGTGCGTTTAAGACTGTTATAAAGGTATTCTTAGTCAATTTCATGATTGAAAAATGGACAGAGAATAACAGTATTTAATAGAAAAAGAAACATAAAAGAAAAATATAAATTGTTACAAATCTTTATACTCATGTGCATTTTAGTATGGGTATGTTTTCCTCTTTATAGTTTTTGTTTATTTGATGATTGGAGTTTGGGATATCAGGTATTTTAAAGAGCATGGTCGACCATCTTGAACAATCTTTGAGATGCCTCCTAAGGATTACACTGATATGAAAAATCTAATTGATAGTCTTCAGGTAAATATTCTCATTTGTACATTACAATTTGGTTGTTGATAAATTATAGGAAATGAATTCCTTATTTGTGTTTGTGGTGTGATTCAATATTTTTTATTCTTATTTTGTCTAGGTATATATATTTAGATGACGTCTTCGAGGACCACATTGGCGTAAAGGTTTTTTTTGTCTAGGTATATATTATTATTTTGTCTAGGTATACTCATCTCTTTTGCCCTATTTGTTTGAACGCACGATGATATATAAGGGGTTTTCGGGTTAAAATGGAGTATCATGATACAAAAATTAGTTTAATCTCAAAATTTGTGTTTTTTCTTTGTAGAAGAGAATAGTAATCCCAGCTCTGGATTCAGTTCTATAAATGTGGTAGTGACGTGGAAGGAATTTAATTTATTGGCATCTACTGAATGGTTTAGATGTTTAAGATACTATAATTTTTTTAATGTTGTTTCAAGTTCACACTTTCTAGCGCTATATCAAGAAGTTAGGTGTGCATGTTCCCCTTTTGAACAAGCTCTGGTTTTCTTCCTTTGGTTTTGAATTTGTTTTTTCGGTTCTACCATTTTTTTTAATTAAACATAACTGTTTGTATAAAATTCATTATTTTTTCACTGTCATAGGATACATTGATGTTGGCGTCGAACTACTATCAAACATAATCTGAAATTGCATCGCTGCTAGCATAGGGAAGGTTCTGATTGGCATTGGGTGTAACAAAATATCCAGGTAATGGATAGACCTATGATGAACTTTATTTTAAGGTTAAATATGCATTGATTCAATTTTTTAATTTTTTGGGTTTGGATTCTATTTATTTCTAAACCCCGTAATTTTAATTCTTTTGTGCCCCCATATAGCTTGGGTATTGTTGGCGCATTTGTTTCTAGTCACTTCCAGTTCGGGGGGGGGGGGGGGGGGGTAGTAAATAACTTTTGAACAAAGACTAGTTAGGGTGAACACTAGAAAAATAAGGCATTATCCAATGAATTGCAACTTTCTAGGTTTAAGGCGTGTCAATTTCTCTGTAATGGTACACATTAAACTAATTGGTAACCATTTGTTTAATAGCTTAAAGATATTATTGATTAGTCCGAGATGAATAGGAGAGATGTGAAAATGGGAATAAAAATTAGTCATGGTTCGAAAGTTATTCTTGAGTTTGTAATTTGTGACTACCCATCTTATTCACTTGTCGTAGGGGACCAATGTGGCTCGTAGTAACTGACCGCGTAGTCACGGGGCTCTCGGTTTGAGTATACGATGAAAAGTTCCAAAAATTTAGACTTGAGCATAAAAACATGCCATCGAAGGGTGAAAACGTAAAACAGCAACAAAACGGTCCGATAAGAGTCACGAACACCTCGCATGGGACCAATCTGACTCGTAGGAACAGATCGCGTAGTCATGGGGCTCCAGGTTAGAGTATACGATGTAAATTTGTAAAAAATTTAGACTAGAGCATAAAAACTTGCAATCGAAGGGTGAAAACGTAAAACTGCCACAAAAAGGTCCCGTAAGAGTCACGCACATCTCGCACGAGACCAATGTAAGTCGTAGGAGCCCGTCGTGTAGTCACGACGCTCACGATTTTTGTGTAAGACATAAATTTGCAAAAAGTTAGAATTAAGCATAAAAGCTTGCCATCAAAGGGTGAAAACGTAAAATAAACACAAAACGGTCCCGTAAGAGTCATGAACACCTCGCACTCGACCAATGTGACTCGTAGGAACCCACCGCGTAGTCTCGGGACTCCCAGTTTTAGTGTATGACGTAAATTTATAAAAAAATTAGACTTAAGCATAAAAACATGCCCTCAAAGGGCGAAAATGTCAAACAACCACAAAACAGTCTCGTAAGAGTCATGAACACCTTACACGGGACCAATGTGACTCATACGAACCTATCGCATGGGAGCAATGTAAGTCATAGGAACTGACCGTGTAGTCGCATCACTCCCGGTATTAGTGTAAAACATAAATTTGCAAAAATTTGGCTCAAGCATAAAAAATTCCATCGAAGGGTAAAAATGTAAAACAAACACAAAACGATCCTGTAAGAGTCACGAACGCGTCGTACGGGACCAATCTAACTCATAGGAACCGACCGCGTAGTCACGGGGCTCCAGGTTAGAGTGTAGGACGTAAATTTGTAAAAAATTTAGACTTGAGCATAAAAACTTGCAATCGAAGGGTGAAAACGTAAAACGGCCATAAAAAGGTCCCGTAAGAGTCACGAACATCTCGCACGAGACCAATGTAAGTCGTAGGAACCCGTCGTGTAGTCACGACACTCCCAGTTTCTGTGTACGACATAAATTTGCAAAAAGTTAGACTTAAGTATAAAAGCTTGCCATTGAAGGGTGAAAACGTAAAACAAACACAAAACAGTCCCGTAAGAGTCACGAACACCTCACATAGGACCAATGTGACTCGTAGGAACCCACCGCGTAGTCTCGCGGCTCCCGATTTGAGTGTATGATGTAAATTTGTAAAAAAATTAGACTTAAGCATAAAAACATTCCATCGAAGGGTAAAAACATCAAACAACCACAAAAAGGTCCCGTAAAAGTCACGAACACTTCGTACGGGATCAATGTGACTCGTACGAACCTATCGTGTAGTCACCAGGATCCCGATTTTAGGGTACAACGTAAATTTTTAAAAAGTTAGACTTGAAAATAAAAAGATTCCATCGAAGGGTGACAACGTAAAACAAAAACAAAACCATCCCGTAAGAGTCACGAAAGCCTCACATGGGAGAAATGTAGGTCGTAAGAACCGGTCGTGTAGTCGCGGCGCTCCCCATTTGAGTGTACGAAATAAATTTGTAAAAAGTTAGACTTAAGCATAAAAGATTGTCATGGAATGGTGAAAATATAAAACAAACACAAAACAGTCCCATAACAGTCATGAATACCTCGCACGAGATCAATGTGACTAGTAGGAACCGACCGTGTAGTAGCGGGGCAACTGGTTTGAGTGTACGATGCAAATTTGCAAAAAATTAGGTTGGAGTATAAAAAATCCCATCGAAGGGTGAAAATCTAAAATAACCACAAAACGGTCCGATAAGAGTCAGGAACACCTCGCACGGGACCAATGTGACTCATACGAACCGACCGCGTAGTCATCGGGATCCCGGTTTGAGTGTACGACATAAATTTGCAAAAAGTTAGACTTGAGAATAAAAAAAATGCCATCGAATGGTGAAAATATAAAACAACCACAAAACAGTCACGTAAGAGTCACGAACACCTCGCACGGGAGCAATGTAGGTCATAGGAACCGACCGTGTAATCGCGGCGCTCCAGGTTTGAGTGTACGACATAAATTTGCAAAAAGTTGGCTTAAGGATAAAAAATCTCATCGAAGGGTGAAAATGTAAAACAAACAAAAATCGGTCCCGTAACAGTCATAAACACCTCGCACGGGATCAATGTGACTCATAGGAACCGACCACATAGTAACGGGGCTCCCGGTTTGAGTGTACGACGCAAATTTGCAAAAAAATAGGATTGAGCAGAAAAACATGCCATCGAAGGGTGAAAATCTAAAATAGCCACAAAATGGTCCGGTAAGAGTCACGAACACCTCACACGGGACCAATAAGACTCGTAGGAACCGATCGCATAGTCACGGGGCTCCCGGTTTGAGTGTACGATGTAAATTTGTAAAAAATACACTTGGGCATAAAAAAGATGTCGTCAAAGGGTGAAAACGTAAAACAACCACAAAAAGGTCCCGTAAGAGTCACACACATCTCGCACAGGAGCAATGTTAGTTGTAGGAATCGAATGTGTAGTCACCGTGCTCCCGATTTGAGTGTACAACATAAATTTGCAAAAATTCGCTTAAGGATAAAAACATGCCATCGAAGGGTGAAAACGTAAAACAAATAAACAATGGTCCCGTAAGAGTCACGAACACCTCACATGGGATCAATGTGACTTGTAGGAACCGACCGCGTAGTAACGGGGCTCTCGGTTTGAGCGTATGACGCAAATTTGCAAAAAAATAGACTTAAGCATAAAAACATGCCATCGAAGTGTGAAAATCTAAAATTGCCACAAAACGGTCCGGTAAGAGTCACAAACATCTCGCAAAGGACCAATGAGACTCGTAGGAACTGATCGCGTAGTCACGGGCTCCCGGTTTGTGTGTACGACATAAATTTACAAAAAAATTAGACTTGAGCATAAAAACATGCCTTCATAGGGTGAAAATGTAAATTAATCACAAAATGGTCTCGTAAGAGTCACGAACACCTCGCACGGGACTAATGTGACTCGTAGGAACCGACCGCGTAGTCACAGGACTCTCGGTTTGAGTGTACAACGTAAATCTGTAAAAAAATTGACTTAAGCAAAAAAAATGCCATCGAAGGGTGAAAATGTAAAACATACACAAAATGGTCCCATAAGAGTCACGAACACCTCGCACGGGACCAATGTGCCCCGTATGAACCTATTGCGTAGTCACCGGGATACCGATTTGAGTGTATGACCTAAATTTGTAAAAAGTTAGACTTGAGAATAAAAAAAGATTCCATCGAAGGGTGAAAATGTAAAACAATCACAAAACGGTCCCGTAAGAGTCACAAACACCTCGCACGGGAGCAATGTAAGTCGTAGGAACTGGTCGTGTAGTCGTGGCACTATCGATTTGAGTGTTGGACATCAATTAGCAAAAATTTAACTTAAGCATAAAAATATGCCATCGAAGGGTGAAAACGTAAAACAAACACAAAACGGTCCTGTAATAGTCACAGACACCTCGCACGGGACCAATGTGACTCGTAGGAATCGACCGCGTAGTAAGGGGATCCAGGTTTCAGTGCACGATGCAAATTTACAAAAAATTAGGCTTGAGCATAAAAACATGCCATCGAAGGGTGAAAATCTAAAACAGCCACAAAACGGTCCGATAAGAGTCATGAACACCTCGCACGGGACCAATGTGACTCATAGGAATCGACCGCATAGTCATGGGGCTCCCAGTTTCAGTGTACGATGTAAATTTGTAAAAAGATAGACTTGAGCATAAAAAGATGTCGTTGAAGGGTAAAAGTATAAAATAACCACAAAACGGTCCCGCAAGAGTCACGAACACCTCGCACGGGATCAATGTGACTCGTAGGAACCGACCGCGTAGTAACGGGGCTCTCGATTTGAGCGTATGACGCAAATTTTCAAAAAAATAGCCTTGAGCATAAAAACATGCCATCAAAGGGTGAAAATCTAAAATTTCCACAAAACGGTCCAGTAAGAGTCACGAACACCTCGCACAGGACCAATGAGACTCGTAGGAACCGACCGCGTAGTCACGGGGCTCCCGATTTGTGTGTACGATATAAATTTACAAAAAAATTAGACTTGAGCATAAAAACATGCCTTTGCAGGGTGAAAACGTAAAACAAACACAAAATGGTCCCGTGAGAGTCACGAACACCTCGCACAGGACCAATGTGACTCGTAGGAACCCACCGCATAATCACGGGGCTTCGGTTTGAGTGTAGGATGTAAAATAGCAAAAATTAATACTTAAGCATAAAAACATGCCATCGAAGGGTGAAAATATAAAATAGCCACAAAATGGTCTCGTAAGAGTCACGAACACCTCGCACAGGACCAATGTGACTCGTACGAACCTATCGCGTAGTCACCGGGATCCCGATTTCATCGTACGACGTAAATTTGCAAAATGTTAGACTTGAGAATAAAAAAGATGCCATCAAAGGGTGAAAATGTCAAACACCCACAAAAAGGTCCCGTATGAGTCACGAACACCTCGCACGGGAGTAATATAAGTCGTAGGAACCAGCCATGTAGTCGCGGCGCTATCAGTTTGAGTGTACGACATAAATTTGGAAAAAAATTGGCTTAAGCATAAAAACATGCCATCGAAGGGTGAAAATATAAAATAAACACAAAACGGTCCAGTAAAAGTCATGAACACCTTGTACGGGACCAATCTGACTCGTAAGAACTGACTGCGTAGTCACAGGGCTCCCGGTTAGAGTGTACGATGTAAATTTGTAAAATATTAGACTTGAGCATAAAAACATGCCATCAAAGGGTGAAAATCTAAAACATCCACAAAACGGTCCGGTAAGACTCATGAACACCTCGCACGGGACCAATGTGACTCGTAGGAACCGACTGCGTAGTCACGGGACTTTCGGTTTGAGTGTACGACGTAAATTTGAAAAAAGATAGACTTTAGCATAAAAAAGATGTCGTCGAAGGGTGAAAATGTAAAACAGCCACAAAACGGTCCCGTAAGAGTCACGAACATCTCGCATGGGACCAATGTAAGTCGTAGGAACCGACCGCGTAGTCACGGGGCTCCCGATTTGTGTGTACAACGAAAATTTGCAAAAAAATGGACTTAAGCATAAAAACATGTCATCGGACATAGCAGTTTTTATAATAGAACATAGCAGTTTCTAAGATGTTGCTTTTTATGTTGAATTAAGGCACTATTCTATTATGAAAACATGTTGTGCCAATGAACATTTTCTAATATATATATGCATATATATATTGTTCTATATATAAAACAGCATATATTGTTATATATATATATATATGTGTGTGTGTGTGTGTGTGTATGTGTGTGTATATGTGTATATAACAGTATATGTTGTTATATACACATACACATATGTGTATATAACAGCATACCTATTATATACACATATATGTATGTGTATATAACAGTCATATGATGTTATATACACATATACATGTGTATATAACAGGTATATACACATGTACATGTGTATATAACAACATACATGTTATATACACATGTATATGTGTATATAACAGCGGCATTATATACACATATACATGTGTATATAACAACATACATGTTATATACACATGTATATGTGTATATAACAACAGCGTTATATACACATATGCATGTGTATATAGTAACATACATGTTATATACGCATACACATATGTGTATATAATAATACCTGTTATATACAAATATGTGTATGTGTATATAATGATGTTATATACACATACACATATGTGTATATAATGTTGTTATATACACATACACATATGTGTCTATAACAGGTATTATTATATACAAATATGTGTATGCGTATATAACAGTTATCCTCGGACATGATCCTGAATCATTTTTTCCTCCCAATCTGCTATATTCTCAAAAACATGTTTTGGAAGACTCTCAAAAGGTTCTTTATTAGGGTCATTATTAGCCAAATCATAAGTGGGGTTCCTCAACAAACTTTGAAAAATTTGAGTCTCCTGTAAACCAAGGTTAGATTGGAAGTGGATTTCTTATCATTTTTCTTGAAATATGACACCACCACAGTGTTCTCAAGTGGAGATACCAGCACTAGTGAAGAGCTGATGCAAGTGTTGCCTACAGTCCTCATTTCTCTCTTTTTCACTTCACTTTTCTGTCATGTAACTCCTCTAGTACCTTTTACTTCTTAAACATTATTTGATTATTAATATCTTTTTATTTTTATTTCTTATATTTTTTTGCAGGATAACATTTTAGGGTTATATTTTATTCGCGTGGGACACAAGAGCAAAGCAATGGTTTGCGATAGGTATATTGTTTCTTTATTATTGCTGTTGATATGTGAGATTTTTGTTTTAATTTTTTTTTACTGGTCGTGCGGGCTTTTGTGTTGATTAAACATGTTGGTTTTCATGTATAAACAAAGGAGTCTCTATAGATTTGTTTTTTAAAATTGTAAAGAATTGTTTATATGGAGATTTTTTAATTTTTTATGGTCGTGTGGGCTTTTTTGTTGATTAAACAGGTTGGTTTTCATGTATAAACAAAGGAGACTCTGTCGATTTTTTAAAAAAATTGTAAAGAATTGTTGATATGCGAGATTCTTATAGCCGTGCGGGCTTTCATATTTATTAAACAGGTTGGTTTTCATGTATAAACAAAGGAGACTCTTTTAAATTTTTTTAAAAATTGTAAAAAGTTGTTGATACGATTAACTAATATATTTGGATATTTTATTTTACTATAATATTATTTTGATAAAATGATTATTTATTGATTGCAGTTTGTGCAAAAGAAGTTGAAGATACATGTTTTTGAGTGCGTCTACTATATATAACACTAAGAGAAGTTTTTGAAGCGTGACAACCATATTTATCATCTTAATTTAGGGATGATATTTTTTTTGACAATTGTATATCTTATTAATTAGTATGATTTTGTACTCATTTAAATATTTTGACTTGAATGTAGTTTAATGGAAGAAATTGTTATTGGATACATGCTTCGATGAATATGGTTGATATATTACGTTTTTTATCGGATGATTTGATTTATAATGCAAATTAGACGTCAATTATTATTACAGCATAAAACATATAATAATATAACTATTTACGATAATTTTTTATTTATCAATTAGGATGGTTATAAACCATCTCTAATAATAATTTGTATTAATTGAGAATACCTTTTGGGACGGTTTTTACTATCCTTAATACCCATTTCTTCATCAATTTTAATTACCTTTAGGGACAGTTTTTACCATCCTAATTAGGTTGCCAGAATCTCAGTAGTGTTACGGACGGTTTATCCGTCCCTAATACTATTGGCAGGAGTGGGGATTTTTTCGCGGGAACACCATTTGGGACGAAAAAATCCGTCCCTAATGCCAAATGCAGAGTGTTCATGAGTTAACATTTAAGACGGTAAAATTCGTCCCTAAAGTATTTAGGATGCCTAGTATAAGGGACGGATTTTTTCCATTACAAAAAACGTCCCTAATACTCTTTAGGGACGATTTTTGTACTTTTAGGGACGGTTTTTTACCGTCCATAATACTCATTTTTCTTGTAGTGAACCGTTGTGGCCTCCTCGGTGACTCTCGTTCTTGCTCCATCCATTACTGAGGTACTTCGCTTGTTTCTCTTCATCCCTTATTGTTTGTCCTTTATTCTTAACACCGTACAATCTAGAAGAGTCTCATTTCTCAGACTTTTCGCAAACGCCACCTATAACGGTGACTTAACAACGAAAATTCTTGTTAAGATTATTCGTAAACTACACCTATAACGGTGACTTAATAAGGAAAATGTTTGTTAATATTTTTCCCAAACTCCACCTATAACGGTGACTTAACAATGAAAACACATGTTAAGATTTTTTGCAAACTCCACCTATAACGGTGACTTAATAATAAAAACACTTGTTAAGATATTTTGCAAACTCCACTTATAACAGTGACTTAACAATGAAAACACTTGTTAAGATTTTTCGCAAACTCCACCTATAACGGTGACTGGACGATGAAAACACATATTAAGATTTTTCGTAAACTCCACCTATAATGGTGACTCAACAATGAAAACACTTGTTAAGATTTTTTGCAAACTCCACCTATAACGATGACTTAAAAACACTTGTTGATATTTTTTACTTATCTCATTGTTTCTTCTACCTGTTCTTACGTTGCACGTGAATCTTTTCCAACGGGAGAGAAATCTCCACCATTTATTTTGCCCATCGCTTCACCCCATCGAGAACCCGCTATTTCAGAAGATTCTAGTCATAACGACTAAGGTTCCACGACTGGTGTTGCTGCTGATAGCCAATCTGGTTGTGAGCTTCCTTTGCCCAACTTATTTCCTCACGACTTTTTCCTCACGGTCCTTCAGCATTCTCCTCAAATGCCTTCTAGCCATCATTTGGTAATTAAGAAGCTTGCAAACCACTATCGTGAGACTTTTACTGTGGATTTCCTGTGTTCCAACATCCTCGTGATAAGCCATAGGCTTCAGGGCATATGAATCATTATTGGTGATATCATCAGCACTCCTATCGCGAATGTTACCAGACCTCTTCTTAACCAATTCTTGGGCGGGATTTGGGTCGATATGGCTTCCGTTTTGACTGGCTGATTGCGCACTTAAAGACTTTGAAGAGCCAATGAGTGGATAGTCAAAAGGAACTACTACAAAAACATCAGGAGAACAATGGGCTGAGGAAGCTAAGTTGGCTAAGATATCACCTCTACTTGAATCTGCTAATAAGGATGTAGAGTACATCGAAGAAGCTTTGAATTTGCCAAATCTCAAACGAGAGAAACTCATTATCCAGCGTACACAAGTGCAAACGAGATTTGAGGTTTTTATTAATGCCCAACAATATTACCTAGCAGCTTCTTCGAGCTTACCTAGAGATTTTTTCTTTGCTCCAGACATGTGGTTCCTCTTAGGCTAATGAACTTGTGTATAAATTTTCCTTTTTCTTCTTATGTAATTCTTGGGCAATAGCTCCTAATTTTGTAATGCACCAAAGTTTGTGAATGAATGAAAAAGATGTGTCTTTTTCCATATCATTTCTTTGTGCTATCACTGTTTGCATATATTATGAAGATCTATAATTTTTCATCTCCACTCGAGTTGCAATAAAAAAATTACTTTTGTATTCATAACATCAGTTAGATACAACAATGGTCTAAACTTAATTTCTTACATATGATTGACTTTCAACCATTTATTGTTAATCTTGAATGGTTTGTCTTCTTCCATCTTATAAATTAAGTAATAACCTGAATCATGAGCTTCTTTTACAATGAAAGGTCCCTCCCAATTCGCTACAAACTTAGGTAGAGGAGGTCCCCTGATGTGCTTCACTACTGCTTTCAAAATGAGGTCTCCCTCCACGAACTTCCTTTGTCTCACCAAGTTATCATATGCCCTCGAGAGTTACTTTGTATACATTTGAAAGTGATGCATTGCATTATCTCTATATTCGTCCAATGATTCTAATTGCACATGTATATTCTGAGGGAGCATGCGACTTCGCAAGGCATATCGAGCAGAGGGAACTTCCAACTCTATTAGGAGAATCTCCTCGGCCCCATAAACAAGGGAGAACGGAGTATTCCCTGTGGGCTTCCTCTTGGTTGTTCGATAGGCCCATAATACAACGGGTATCTTGTTATCCCACTATCCTAGAAAATTCTCCATTATTTTAGCTAAAATATTAACCAAGGTTTTATTAGTTTCTTCGGCTTGACCGTTTCCCTTTGGGTATGCCAGTGTTGAAGTACGATGAACAATAGAGTGCTTGTCTGTGAGCATTGTTACCTCTATATTGATGAAGGGGGTTCCATTATCTGAGAGAATAGCCTTTGGAATCCTAAAATGAAAAATGATGTATTCTCTAATGAAATTGCTCACCACCCCTACTGTTGCCTTTCTTAGCGGTATCGCTTCAGCCCATTTTGTAAAGCATTCTGTTGCTACTAATATCCAGATCTTCCCCCTCGAAGAAGGATGTATTGCCCCTACTAGGTCAAATTCCCAAGTGTGAAAAGGATAAGGCATCACCAGGGACTGTATATCCACCGATGGGGCATGGATCATATTTCCATGAAGTTGGAAAGCCTTACAATTTCGAATGAACTCAGTAGAGTCCTTCTCCATCGTTGGTCAATAATACCCCAACGTCATTAATTAATCATACAACTTGACCCCTCCTATGTGAGATGGATCGTACGCTTGTTTGAGGACTTCAGATGCTTCTTCCTTTATGATGCAACGCAATGGCCTATTGAATTAACCCTTTGATGAAGTTTCCCCTCCTGAACGTAAAACCTCGGGGCCCTTCGCATGAATTTTCTATATCGAGAAAACTCTATATTGAATGAAGTCAATATAGGGCTGCCTCCAGTTTGATTGAGCTTCAACAAAATGACATTCTACTGCCTTGAAAAACAGTTGGCACTTATCACAGTTTCATTATAACTCTATCGCGTCATGTTTCATTCTAGGCCAAAACTATTCCTCCCTTTGAATTCTTCTATAAAGGGGTATCTCAGTTGTTTCGTAGTGCTCTTCTTGTATTTTCTTCAATCTCCGCTCTTCTTCTTCTAGGTCGATGCATCTTAATAACCATCCTCCCCTATTTATGAAATAAATGTTTCCCTGATTTGTAAAGTATTGGGCTAATTCCCTCAGCTACATCGCTCCTTCCCCAGACTCCAGTTATTTTCTAATCTATCCCCTCTAGTCAGCGTCCTCCTCTATCAGTAGAATTATTTGTACCATCGAGGGAGTTATTCTTCATTGTATTATAACTATATTTGTATCGTCTCTCATGACCATCTTCTGAGCAATGGTGGCATAAACATTTAGATGGAAGTTAATCGTTCGAGATGTCTCTTGATCTTGGTCCGATGGAACTAGCTGAGAAGCCTCTAAATGATTGTTCTGTATGGTTCCAGACTCAGATGTTTCAATGCATATTCTCCATTCACTTAGTGAATCACCAAGTTCGAATCACCCTTGATGCAAAGTGAGCGAATTCCACTTTGAAGGGCCTCCAGCAATCCTAGTACCAACGCTTCATACTCTGTTTCATTGTTGGAACAAGGTAAATCTAACTTGTAAGAAAGATAAATATCCTTCATTCCTCTTGAAATAATAACCCCTGCTCCTCCTTTCTTTTTTGTCGAAGATGCATCAAACTGCATCGTCCATTCTTCTTCACTTGCATCCAGGTAATTGGTCTGCAAGTCGTCTCCTAAAATACTTTTTCTAGGTGGTTTAAACATCCCATAGGGGAAGATTGCCAAGAGGTTTGCGTATGCCTAGATCTTGATTGCACGAGAGACCACACACTTCAAGTCATATTCTGAGAGGATGATGAACCACCTAGCTACCCTACTAATCAATATAGTTCTTTCCAGCAAAAACAAAATAGGATCATATCTGGTTATAATATGAATTGTAAAAGATAGCATATAATGTCTAAGTTTTTTAGCTACGAAGACTAAGGCTAAAAAGTTCCTTTCCAAGCTACTATACCTAACCTCTGGCTTATGTATGATTCTATTGAGATAGTAGACTGGGCATTCTTTCCTGTCAGTCTCTTGCACCAACAGAGCTCCAACGGACCTCATGGTGGATGTGAGGTATAACTGCAATGGTATTCCTTCCTTTGGGGGAATCATAGTCTGAAGTAAAATGAGCAGCTTCTTCAGCCCAGTGAGGGACTCCTGGTGAACCTCCTCCCACTTGAATTTTGTGTTCTTTCGCAAAATTTTCATCAATGGGTGCGTTATTTAGGCTAATCCTGGCACAAATATCCTAAGGTAGGAAATTTTCCCGAGGAAACTCATTATCTCCTTCACTGTTCTTGGACTTGGAATTTCTAAGATCGCTCGCTATTTATCCTGGTCCATCTGCACCCCCCATCGATCAACCATGAAACCCATAAACTTTCCACTTGTTACTCCGAAGACGCACTTCAGTGGGTTCATTTTTAGCTTATACTTCCTGCATACGACAAACACCTTCCTCAAATCTCTTAGATTGGACTCCTCCTTCCTCGATTTGATGACCAAATCATCCACATAAAATTCCACAAATTTGTGAAAAAAAGTCATGGAAAATGGCCATCATTGTTCTTTCGTAAGTAACCCCAGCGTTCTTGAGTCTAAACGACATTAATTTGTATATGAATTTGCCCAATGGGGTTTTAAACGTCATTTTCTCTGCATCGGTGGGGTCAATCTTGGTCTGTTTTACCCTACATACCCATCCATGAAGTTTTACATCTCATGACCAGCCGTTGCATCTATCAAGCTATCTATGGAGGGTAGAGGGAACTCATCCTTGGGGTAAGCCCTATTCAAATATCTGAAATCCACACAAATCCTTATTTGATTTTTGTCTTTCTTTCCCACCGGGATAATGCTAGAAAGCCAGAGTGGGTGTTGTAATGGTTTGATGAACCCTGCCGTCAATAAGAGTTGGACCTATTCCTTGATCTTCAAGTCCAGCTCAGGCTTGTACATTCTCGTCGCTTGCTTCACTGGAATGGCTGAAGGCATCACGTTCAACTTGCGGTAGCTTACTTCCTCATCTAACCCTTCCATCTCTGTGTACTTCCATGCAAAAAAATCTATGAACTCCCGAATCAACTCAACCAATGCCTCTCGTTTATCCTTATTGAGTTCCTTCGAGATAAAAATGGGCAGTGGATCATCCCCTTCTTTCTCCAGGTTCAACTACTCCAACTCTTGTGCTTATGGCTTTGGTTGATCTGCCATATAGTTAGGTTATTCAAAAACATCTTCCACAAACTCCTATATGTTGGAGTTGTCTATCACCATATATTTCCCCCATTAATCCACCAGAAAACACTCATATATCGGGTCAACCTCATTATCAGTTTCTTCGGTCGCCCATTCACACTATTATAACCGATAAACCACATTTCCTTCTTCTTTAATAAATTTTTTGCATTGTCTGCTTGAAGTTCCAACTGCCTTACTTTTCTTCTCTCTAGAAGCCTCATCAACTCTTCCTCCTGAAAATCGACTCAGCACACTTTGTCATTGTACCTCATGCTCCGTTGGATCCATTCTGGGCCTCATTCTGTCTTTGATCTATTTTAAGATGTTTTGATGACGAGGGACCACCTAGTGGGCTTCTTCTTCTTCCATCACTCATTTGTTGTTTGCAACTTCGTTATTCTTCTCATTCAAGGGACCCATCCTTTCTCTGATCGAGGGAACCCATGCTCCCTCCATTTTCCTTGTTAGGACTCTGACATCCTCCTCTAATTCTATGTAAAACTCTTCATCTGTTAGGTGAGGTTCTTCAACATTGAAGGGCCTCTCTGTAGCTCTAATGGTCACCTATGTTCCCTTAATATTCGTCTTGGCACATTGGTGATATGTCGAAAGAACTAGCCCTTGGTTGTGCATCCACGCCCTTCCTATCAACAGATGGTAGGAAGTTGCACTCTCTATCACGTCGAATTTGATGTGGGAACTCAGATTTCCCATCACAATCCCAACGTTCACATAACCAATGGACTTGGAAGACTGGTTATCATAACCTGAAATCCCAAAGGCATGGGGACTAACCTTTCCTCCGGAATATTAACTGCGTGGAAAGAGTTGATTATCATGATATTGATGGAGGCTCCCCCATCCATAAGATCCATTATAAACCTAACCCCGTTGATGTTGGCAGTCACATACAATGGCCTATTATAAGGGACTCTCACGACCCTATCTGCATCGCTGAAAGTTATCTCCGACAGAAACAACATTACCAACTTGGACATGGGTCCCTTACATCTCAGCAAAGGGACTGTGTTCTTCCTTGCAATATCAAGGATTGCCTGGGTTATCTCCAATCCACTCTCTTTTGGTATCCCTACCTGGTCGAAGAACGAGGCAAACTTTAGGGATTTTGAAACTGCATAGTATTATATAGCTTGGTCTACTTCCTCACCTTCAATGTTATATACGTTCTCCACATCTTTAGCACTTGCTTCATCATAAACTAACACTACGTTAGCCATTCCCCTAGTGAAATCTTCATCATAAACTAACACTGTCGTTATCTCCCTTGCTTCTCTCTCTGCCTCCTCATCGTAGGCCACCACCAAATTGGCCCCATGTGCTAGGAATGGGTTGTTGTTAACATATTTAGAAGGGATTTGCAATGTTCCTGCCTTCACATATTTGTCCATGATTCTTCTTAGCGTGAAACATCTCTCTGTTGGATATTGGATCTTTCGATAAATCTGGCAATATTTGGGATCCGCCCTAGTTGCAACGTTTGGTTCCCCAATGGGGATACCCTTTGGTTCATACACCGTTCCTCCTTGAACCATAGCGTTGTAACATCTGATAGCCTCTTCTACAGTCCAAGGAAATGGTGTTGGGTCTTCCTTGTCTCTCCCAAACTTTCTCTTATTGTCCCTCTTTGCTACTTTGCCCCTATATGTTCCTTCAGTATATCCCACCCATGGGGGTTGATACCTCCCTCCCACAGTTTGTATCGGCTTCCTGGACATCATGGGAACCACCACTGGGTTTGGTCATATAACCAACGAGATATTCCTTACTGCTTTTAGGAATGCCACAAAAGTCCCCTCGCATGTCTCGTTAATAAGACGGAAGATGTACTCAGGAAGCAGTCCTTCCACACAGATCTATAGCAGTTTGGATTTTTTTACTCCTCCCTCACATTGAGGGACCTTTCCCTGAACCTTTGAACGTATGCCACTAAATATTCCCCTGGTCGTTACTTATCTCTACCTAGTTGGGTCAAGGTGAACTCATCTTCCACCACAAAGAATTTTTGGATGAACAAAACGTGTATATCCTCCCATGTGGAAACACTCTTAGGAGTTAAGTGAGAATACCAGGTATATGCCTTATCGGTTAAGGATTTAGAAAATTCCCTCAACCTCAGTTTGTTGTTATTACAGTGCGCCCCCAAATGTTCCACGAAGCATTTAATGTGCTCTTTTGACTTCCCACCCTTTCCTGTATATTTTTCAAACATAGGAGGAATATAATCTTTTAGTTATGGATCATCATTGTACTCCTGGGGGTAAGGCATCTGAAAGTCATCATAAACTGAAGCTACCTTGCCAGCAGATTGTGAGGAAGCTTGAATGACTTTTAGCATCTCTTTCCTCATTTCTTCTATAGCGGATGCCGTTGAAGCAACGACCAGAGGGACCATAGGCGGAGTACCCATTCCAGTTGGAGAAATCTTCACAGTTGGAACGGTTGATACTCTTGTAGTTCCCACCGTTGGATTTACCACAAGGGGGTACACCTACTGGAACTGTTCCTGTTAGAACTGCACTTGGTGGGGCCATTGGGGCTGCCTCTGGTGTCACGAAGGAGTTGGCTTTAAATCCTCCCAACACTGTTGAAGCTGCGGGAGTTTACAAAAACTTGTAAAATTTATTCATGAGGAGTGCCACTTGGGCTGGTCCAAACCCAGCGCTCATAGAAATTTGTGTCACCCCTAGGACACCTGTCGCCATTTGAACTGGAGGTACCTCTAGTCGAGGGGCTCCATCCTTTGAAGCCTTCAGATCTCTCACCGCCTATTCTTCAATGTGTTGAATGTCATCAAAGTTAAGTCTTGGATTAACGGTATCCTGCACCATACTCCTTGCTTAGAAGAATTCCTCTCCAACAGAGTCGCCAAATGTAAGAGGGTAGTTTAGATTAGATGTAAGCGTAACCCCTTTTGAGTACAACAATGATAAGTTAACTAATAACACTATTGATTAACTGTAGGACACGCAAACAAAACTTAGTGAAAATAAACTCAGTTTGAACTCATAAATCTCTCGTGTATAACTCAGAAGATAATAATGAACTCGAAAGTGACTCATTTAGAGGGAGAGAGAAAATGAGCACTCTAGATACACCTTGGCAGGTAGCCAAACACTTCAACCACCCTTAAGGATCTATGTCAAGTATTAAATCTTCGTAATAAATGACAATGGTGGGTAACTAAGCTCTCTGGTTTGTAATAAATCTCTCTCTGATTTCTCTCCAGTAATAACTTCTGAACTCTCAAAAGGAACATCCTCTCCCCAGAGGTTGTTGGGGTCCTTAAATATCCCCCACACCACTTCCAAGGTAACTCAGTCATTAATACATGTGAAATATATCCCTCATACTTTATGTCACAAACTTTAAATGCCTAATGCACTATTTATTTCCACGTCATAAACATTAAATGCCAAGACATGCCTTTTGCCTAACCACTGTGTGTGAGGGGGCTGTCGTCACAGAGGTGGCTAACCAACTATCTAACAACGCCAATTACCACGGTGGTTTACTTAAGTGAAGATTTTACATTGCCTATCTGCCTAGTGACATCACATAAAGTAGATATAACATTAAGTAAATGGTTATTTGGTTCACAACTCAACACTCGATGGAACCTAAGGCTGCTCCGTCCAAGGTTCCACGGTCAAGGTCTTTTGGTGTTTTACCAGGTGTATCTAAGATGTTCAGGACAATCCCTAACGGTTCCTCACTTCTCCATCCTCCAAACTAAGTCCTCTAAAGTTCCCACGGCGAGGTCGTTTGATAGAGCATGAAAGCTCTCCCAGGCCCTGCCAAGCCTGGTCTTTCGCGAGTACCGTTCGACCTCACACTAAAAATCATTATACTCGTTACATCATTATAATATTTATAGCTTGTAGTCAATATAAACAAAGGTACAATATGACTAAGTAACACAACAAGCTAAAGTATGAGCTGCCACGTTAAGCTGCCACGCCAAGTTGCCTCGCTTGAAGTGCCCTATTGAGAAGCTTGAGTTGCCTTGTTGTCTTGATCCCAAACACTATTTTAAATGGGGGTAATTATCTCTAATCTTAGGATTACCTTCAATCCCCCTCTACATCTTCAAAGAAGAAATATGAATTGAATCCCCAGAAAATGTTTTTACCCACATCCCCCAAAGTCACTTGCATCGCCTTCGGCGTCACCCTCAGCGTTCGGTCCACCACTACCTGAAACCCCTAACATTCAACCCCTTTCAGTTTTTGAACGTCTATGGGAGTCACCATTATCTTCCTAAAACCAAGATGGAAAGTGTGGGTAGTGTCCCACCACCTCTATCCTAGAGAACACAAAACTGCGATAGAACGCGATGTCTCATCGAAAGTCTTCGTCAATCTCCCACATTGGAGACCATCGAGCGTATTGCATGAGGAGGATTATCTAAAACCTCCTTTAACCCCATCATCCCCCAAGATCGTATAGTCAAAGGATTGATCTCGGACTGCAAAAAGAAAAAGAAAAATCTACCACTAACACAAGGAAGAAAAAGAAAAATGAAATTAAATAGCAAAAGTCACTACACGTACATAGACACTAGGGTTCCTCACCCTAGATGAATGATGATGTTCTAGCGCACATAGGAGAATACTATCATCATCCAGGATCAAACAAATCAAAGGTCTTTTTATTACTCAAGGAAAGAGGCACCCTACACTGCCACTCCAGGATGGATCAGCCATTGACACCCATCCATGAATTGTCATACACCTCACTTGTACTTGCCATTTGAAGTCTGGAAGTAAGAAGGACTTAAGAACCAGTTAGATAGAGAAATGAAAAGATTCAAACACTTGAAGGTGTGAAAAATGGGGAGGATTATCCCCCTTTTATAAAAGGCTAAGGGTCCTACCGATCGATAGTCTCCCTGGTCGTGTTGATCGGAAGTTATGTTTTTCCTTTCCCAAGGAAACCCAGGAGTCCGATCTCATGCTGATTAGCACCCTCATAGGACTGCCTATAGGCACCCCCTCCATATTTCGTACAGAAAATTCCAAAAAAATCCTCAAAATTTCTCGAATATTCCAAAAAATCCTAGAAAAATATGGAACCTCATTTCCTCAAGAAAATCACTTTCGGAACACTAAAAGCCCCTTACAAGACTCTCAAAATCCCCAATAGTATTAATCTTACGCTTTTATCCCCAGTATAATCCCCATTTGGTTTAACCTTACAAATATATCCTCAAAATGTTACACTAACAGAACTAATGATGTGTTCGCATCCAAGTCTACAATTCCCTAGCTTAAACATCCCTAGTGGAGTCTTAAGACAACACAATTCCCATATTCATATCTTAAAGATAAGTCCTCTTCTAGAGAGGTCCCAAATCAACACAATACCGAGCGGAACCACAGATACATCTGCACGACCAAGATAATTTAAAATTCCCTAAGAGAGGAACTCCCTGCATTAAAACTTTAGGTCCTAAGAATTAACCTCAGCCCTGAAAATTAGTCTCTACAACTTAGGTCCTCAGAATTGACCTCGGCCTTCGGAATTAGTCGTCACAACTTAAGGTCCTCAGAATTGACCTCGACCCTCAGAATTATTCGCTATAACTTCAGGTCCCTAGAATTAACCCCAGTCCTTAGAAATGGTAACTACAGCTTCAGGTCCTCAGAATTGATATCGACCCTTAAAATTGGCCATCACAACTTAAGGTCCTCAAAATTGATCTCGGCCGTCAGAATTGGTCATCGCAACTTAAGGTCCTCAGAATTAACCTCAATCCTCTTAATTTGTGTCATAACTTAAAGTTCTCATAATTGACCTCATCCCTCATAATTAGTCATCACAACATAAGGTCCTCATAATTAACCTCGACTCGTAGAATCAGTCGTTATAATGTTAGGTCATCATAATTGACCTCAGCTCGCAGAATTGGCCGTTATAACATTAGATCATCATAATTGACCTCGACCATCAAAATTGATCGTCATAATTTAAGGCCCTCGAAATTGACCTTAGCCCTCAGAAACGGCCAATAGAAGCTTCAGGTCCTCAGAATCTACCTCAACCCTCAGAATGGGCAACACAACTTTATAATTAACCTCAACCCACTGAATCGATTATCCTCATATCTTTATGTCATTAGAACTAACATTTACCTATTGAATCAGTCACCCTAGGTTCATAGCCTCAACCCACTAAATCGTTCTACTTCATCCTCTAGGTCCTCAAAATTGACCTACCACAAAACCTTTTTCCCAACGTCAATGTGGTGTTTATCATTAGATGAGCTTCACTTTTTCTAAGCTCTCCCAGTAAGGGTATCTCTTTAGACACGCCACCTTATCACCCCCTAAGTACCTACTTAGGTCCCCCACACTCACTCCTCCACTGCAAACCCTAGGATATACTCTGAGTACTGACCTAGAGGCCACCGAGCATTCCCAGGCCCCGTTTGACTATAATCAACTTTCTCGCTAAAACAGAAGCTCAATAAATCTTTGAAGTGCTCTAAATTCCATTTTTATCGATCCACCTCGTGCATGAATCATCCTTACAATTCGAACGTACGGTCCATTTTACTATTGCAAACCGATATGGAGGACATTAGGAACTCTAGGACCTAGGTTTAACCCTAATAAACCTCCTTGCCTAAGTGAAAGATCAATGGATCTTTGAATATCTCTGAATCCCCTTTCCAACACCTACATGTGCACAAATCGGCTTTACGGTTTTGACGAACGATCCATTTTACCCAACAAACTAATTCGGAGGCCATCGGGCACTCTCGGACTCCGTCTGACTCTTATCAACTCTTTATCGTGAATGAAGATGAATGAATCTTTGAAGGGGTTTGAATACCTATTCCAATGGTCCATCCCCTATTTGAATCGTCCTTAGAGTACGGACGAATGACCAATTTAACCCCTAAAGGTCATCGGGCATTTCTGAGCCCCATTTGATCATGGTCAACTCTCCGAACCAAACAAAGATGAATGAATCTTTGAAGGGAACTAAATACCTTTTTCAATGGTTTGTCCCATGAATTAATTGGCCTTATGATTCGAACAAATGATCTATTTTCCTCTCAGAATTTCCTTTTTAGAGACCAACGGGAGCTTTTGGGCCCTGTTTGACTCCGATCAATTCTCGAACTCGGGAGTAGTTTGATGGATTTTTGAAAGGCTATGAATACATTTTCAAATGTCCAGCCCCATGAGAAATTTTGACTTATGGTTGGTGTTTTACTGCTATTTTCCTAGACAACTTACGTTAGACTGCCAATAAGCAACCCCATGACCCTGCCTATCGGCACTGAGTCTAGGGTTCTATGATGATAGATTTAGGACCATGCCGGTCGGCACCCCTTTGGTCCTATAAATAAGAGGCCATGACCTCATTTTGAAAGACATGCCTCAGAACCCCTCAACATCCCCCTCAGAGATAATTTCCTCAAATTTAGAGATGTTCTTTCCTTAAAAGCCCATTTTCTACATTCCTTCCATCATTTTCATACTCTTTTGAGTGAATTCCCACCCACCTCCTTAAACCACCATCACTTCACTTTAAGATCGATGCATCTACAAGCAAGATTTACTTCAAGTCTTCAGAAGGAGGTCCATTTCTTTCTCTTTGTCTTTAAATTCTCTTAATTTTTCATTAGTTAATTCATTTTCGCTTTAGTATTTTACTTCATTAAATCATACATCTTAATTCCAAACTTTTTATTATTAGTATTTGCACATACTTTAGTAGAAAAACCCAAAAATAAGAAAAGGAGGTTTCACTTGTAAATTCCAAATGGAGCTTTCTCATCACATTTTCTCACACTAAAACACCTTTTTCTACACACCCACATATATTAAAGTCCTCGGTTGGATATATGGGTTAAACCCCACCCCATATTATTTTCGAACTACGTGGAATTTGATGCCCCCTGGCTACGTAAGTGTCTTGGGTAAATCCCTTGACTCAAGTTCTCCCACACATATTTGTTACTTTATTCTCATCATATATTCATGATATATACATTTTATATCTCCGCTTCCTTGTGTCTTGTTCGATATACGCAATCGTTCTTCCATAAAAACTTGTGAATCACTTACATCATATTTTTTATTATTATTATTTTGGGGACACTCATAAGGATGACCTCGCTCTTCCTTTATCCATTAAGAGAGTCAAGCAATTATGACATCCATTTATATTATGCACATAAGCACACATGTCAAAAAGTTATATAGCATAAGATTAACACATTTCTGTGAGGGACTGAAAGGGCGCGATGGGTACCCAACACCTTCCCATTCTGTAACTTAGTCCCTGGACCTTTGAACTACTTGATTTTGCAAGCATTAATATTGTTCTTGATGTCGTTCTCTCATGGCAGCAACATTTATTTTGCCTATTTTGTGCAAAATAGGTTGGTGACTCTATCTCTACATATCATCCCACGTCGACGATTGAGCGCCAAGATAAATGACATAATCCCACGTGCACCCTAGAAAAAGAGGGGGAAGGAAGGAAGGATACACCTTCGGAGACCCTGATACCTGACCTCGAGATGGTCACAATATGAAAGGATCCACCCGCGAACCTTACACAGATAAAACGGAAATTTTAGCACCTAGTATTCGTAGTAAATAATAACCAACTCAAACCGAACATAATCACATCAAGGTATCGGTCTGCATAGCTTACTCCCCATAAGGATATCCCCCTCTAGTACATATCGCACAAGTACACACGCCCGGTATGCTGTACATAATACACAGAAAAGGTAATCCTATAATTAAGGTTTACCAGTCTTCATTATACCTTTCACACCTTAATTCGCCTCTTTTAATTAAGAATTACCATTTCAGATTAAAAATCATTCGATTACCTAGTTTGAATGAGAATACATATCTTATTGAAACGAGTTCCCAATGTCATTAAAATGAGAACCTAATTATCCTTCAAACAAACACCCCTTTTTGTTTGAACAAGAATCACCCTACATTCGAACGACAATATATAATCTAGTTCTAAAGAGATTATCATGGAATTATGATCTTCCCAGTGAAAATGTGCTATTATAGACCCTAGAAACTCTATTCCAAGCCTATAGGCATCCCCAAACAACAATTCTATATGCATAATTGTTCTAAAAAGAACCATAAGAGATTTCTAGTGGTTTTTGATTAATCTTACACCAATTTTAAACACAAATCCCAATTCTCATGCCAAGAACCCTAACATAGAATGATATCCCAATTTCACCCAATTAAAGATTTTCTCACAAACTTAACAAGGGACTATCTATTCTCTAACATGAATTTGCATAAATAAATCACTAATTGAACAAATTATACTTTGAATCATAATTAACCAAATCAATTTCATTATATTCTAAGAACACGTATTGCAACCTAATTACTCAATCAACATAGTTCAAACAATTTTTTTTTAAATTGTCTAATTCAAATTGTATTATTTTTAGGTTAAGAATACAAAGAGTAATCGTACTAAACAAAACCTCAATTATAAAACTATACTAAATAAACTTTCCATTATATCAAGTAGGCTCACATCCTAAGCTAAAAGCCCTATTCTTCTTCTCCTCCTCTACATAGCCTTTTCTTAGTTTTAGGGTCCTCCTCTAAAGTGTGAAAAGTTATTTAACTTAACCCTAATCTTCATTTTATAATGATAACCACGAAATTAGGGTTGGACCCCATATGGATCATGACCCATTAAGCCGAAAACTAATTCCATATAGCCTAAAGTCTTACCCAAGTCATATACTAACATATGGGCCTTAAAACCCAATCATTTAAGGTGTAATCTAACATAATACATAGCTTTAAAGTCATTTGAATTACTCTGCCAACATATTTATTTTTATTCATTAAATAATTAGTATTTCATTACCTTATTTGAAATTTAATTCAATTTTAAATAATAACGTAATTTTAGTGATGTCACCAGTCACTACAGATAAATACACATAAATATTCACAGATATAATTTATTCAATTTACTTTAAATTATGGGGTATTACATTACATGGCCACCAGGGCAATGGATTAGGCAACCTCTAAGTCACCATAAGCCGAGTCAATAGAGTTTTTCGGCTCCTTGCCATTCAGAAAAGGCGATCACCCAAGGACAGACCCTGGTGTTAGGTGGAGAGGGTAGTATTATGACTCTATGTCTATGGTTTTATAATCACAGGTCAGTTTAATGGCAGTGGGGGAGAAGGCGAGTATTGACATGAAATGTAGCGAGCCTCCTCTTTTTGGACTGATTGGCCTACCTCTCCCTCATCCTTTATTACTCAACTTACTAGGATTCTTTCTCCCTAAAAGTACTAAGCCTTTCTTCTGCCCATCATCATTCGGGGTAGCTTGGTTACCTTTGGTCCCCTATTTCTTTTAATTAGCCATGATAGTTGCCTAGTCAACCGATCTCCTTAGTCAGTTCATTATTTTTTCAATATTTTTTGGAATATGGGGAAAGGTTTAGTCCTCAATCCATAATTTTCCTCTGTTTCCACCTATTGCCAAAGGTGAATTGAGATGACTGCATGCCCATAGTAGAATACTGGTTCTAGGTCATCTAAAAAATAATCCTCTCTCTTAATCCTCCTCCTCTTGGTCTTCACTAGAGTTAGATGTGACACCATAGATATGGTAAGAGTCTCCTAAGTAAAATCCCGTATTAACTTCACTAGGCACATGGGTTTCAAGAGTTCCTAAGTAAAATCCCCTATTAACTTCACTAGGCACATGGGTTTTAATAGGGATGGAATCTTCAGCAGTCAATGTGTAGTAGATTACAGTGACCTCTGTAATGGTCGTAAATTTATTTGCCTAAGTAACGGACAATTTGTAGCTAGTTGGGACCTATGTTGATGGAATATCTATGAGGTTATCTTGAAAGTCCTTTTCCTTTTTATTAAGTAAGGGATCTTCCAGTCGTTGAGGGTAATTCAAGACCTTAAAATCTCTCACCATAAAAAAAAATAAAAGTACAAGGATATTCTTCTCGATATCCTTTTACGATCTAGGAAGATATGTAACCACATTATGGGACATATCCTTAGCCTTGAAATTATATATTTCAATCCCTGAGAAATACGTTAGGTCTTTATAGTACCTGATTTTATTAAGGCCAAGGTTCGTCTCACAAATCTTGTTTATAATAACTATATACATCACAATCTGGTAGAAACTTTTGTTGGCCTGAATTGGAAGTATTCCATAACGTAGGAATACTTCCACCAGTAATGGCTAGAGGGGAAAGCAAACTCCCCCTCTATTATAGTCACATTCATAAAAATAACTTCATCGTCAAGAGTAAAGACGTTTTCATCTTTCGGTAAGTCGTAATATAGACATTATCTGGAATTAAGTGCTTAGTATGAAATTCCTCAAAATTATTCGTGGTAAACACTTCATATCTTCTCTGATGCATAGACATGGAAAAGATATAGAGATGAAAGAGATGAAAATGGAAGTGAATGGAAATGCACGGGTGAGAATGAACTCCATAGAGAGAAAGCAACAAGAAATACATTGTGAAGTTGTGAAATGGTTAGGGTATTAGGTCATTAAGACCTTATAACTTCTTCCAAAAGAAATCAAATCAATCGTCTTCCAATTCTTGGGAAAGATCCTTCCCTAAATAAATCGCATCCCATGCACAATGATTAGTCCAAAAGCTTGCTAGCGGTTTACGACAACAAGGAGTTAGAATCATGCATATCAAAAAAATAATGATCGCAACCCACTTGCGGGAGTGTTCACATATGGAGGTAGGAAACGACGATTAAAAAAACCACAATGACACATGTCCATATAAATAACAAGACTAGTCTGCAACTGAAAGGAATATAGCTAAATATGCCACGTGGACTGACATGTGGCTAGTAAGAACCAGCAAGCCCGATCGTTCAAATAATCAGGGGAGCTAAGAATCGTGAAAAATCACATAATAGTGCCGATGACCAATCCTAGGAGAACTCTATGACTTAGAAATAGGGTTCCAATAAAGGGAATTGGAAGGGTGGGAACCTTGTACTTATAAAAAAAGGGCGACCTTACCCAATTTGGGGGTAATGGCTTGTATCTTCCTCACGGTGACATAGACTCTCAACTAGAAACCTTAGCACTCTAATCATTATATGTTCTTCCAAGAAATAAAAATCTCTCCCACCATTACCCATGGACATTGGAAGGACGATCTACCGACCCATGTACATATTGTGTCCTTTATATACTGCATTCATATTTCTGGGGTGAAATTATAATATTTCTTTTATTATGGGTTTGATATCTTGAAATTAGGCTATTATATTGCTGAATTTGAAAAATTGTCATTTTTATTTGGGATAGTATTTGTACTACTTCAATTTAGGTTTTAGAATTATTTACATACACATTAACATTTTACTATACACAAATTGACATTAGCATTGTCATTATTATTAAGAATGACAATGTCAATGTGTATGTAAACTGCAATTCTTATTTGCATTTTATTACCCCCAATGTAAATGATGTTTTAACTATTTTTAATTAACCCCATATATAAATTATGTGTAAAACTATTTTATATATATATAAAGTTAACTATTTTATTAAAACAACGTCTTATATAAAAATGTTTTACAAAAAAATATTCTAACCTAATTATTTTATGAAGCAGATAAAACTTAGGGGTGATAACTAATTGTTTTTACATACACATTGACATTAGCAGTAAGAACGAAAATTTCTCAAATTCTAACATAAAGAATTCTCATTCTATCATGTAATACAAATCAAAATGAAAATTAAAGTCATGTAAATGAGGCAACTAAATTGGTTGTTGATTAGTATTTTTTTAAGTTATGTTAATTGAACCCCACATAGTTTTAATTTTACATCATGTGGTTGAATAATATATGGGCATGTCTTAATCCATGTATGTTACTAGGTGCATGTTGTTTATGTTTTTATCATGAAAGCCTTAATTATCCCATTAGACTGATAGAGGAGGTAAGTAAACTGGTTGTTGATTAGTAATGTAAATCGAACCCTAATTAGAGATAAACAGGTTAAGAACTCCTACATTTGATGGGATTAATCGTAATTTGTTTGGATATGGATTTATGGGGTTATGATTGGTTTATGGGTTGGTTGTTAATTAGTAAATTGGAAAATGTTACTTATCCCAATTTCTAGTGAATAATTGTAAACATTTCAGATTGAATAATATGATAACATGTTTTCTTCTCATTCATTGTGTATATGAAATTGGAGAACAATGAATGAATCTCAACTCATTCTAACTACTTTATTTATTAAGGTATATTTTATTTAATACAGTCTTATATATAGTTATAACTTATTGGTTGATTGTTGTAGCAGTGTTCACCCTCTCCTTAAGTGGTTGTTATTTAGGAGAACACAAATTGGTGGAAGGACTTGCACATTAGTGGACACATAGTAATTTTAGAATTAATTTAATTAAAATGAACTAATATTGGACTTTTTGTGTATCATTGATTAATCAAAAAATATTAAATAGTTTATATTAATTAAAATGATCACGTTCCCCTCAAAAAGATAACAAAACTGTGTTCTTCGATGATCTTGAGAAAACCTGGTTTGAACCTTCAAATCTTGGATTAAAGGTTGTTTGAAATGGGTTTAGGTTTTCGAAAAAAGAGATGATGAATTTTGTGGGAGGATACTGACTTTTGAGGAGGCTAAAAAGTATATTAAAGCCCTAAACCCATCCCTTTTTATTAAAGTAAAAGAAAGAGTTTTAACCCCACACAATAATCTAAAAAAAGGAAATAATTATCTTCTACTGACCAGGGCGAATCGGTTCGCCAGTCCACCCGAGCTGGTTTGGGTGTCCTAAGCAACCCAATTTTGCCACGATTTTAGCACACCAGGTTTACGTGCGTGAGACTAAGAGGAGATTAATAGTTAAGATTCATCCTATCTGATAGGGTAGGATGTACTCGTGTAGCAGAGATATCTAGGTATGGGACTAGGGGTAGGTTTGAGGATTTACGCTCTACAATAGGGTTGGGATAAAATTAAATAATGAGAACTTGAAAAAATTGAGAATTAATGCCTAAGAAAATAAACAGGTATTAAAATGGACATGTGGCGTGAGTATGTGCTGGGTTGGCAGAATACGGGCGAACTGGCTATAGCGAGGGGATTGGGTGTGGTGTAAAACGTCGGGCGTGCCGATAATATTTGAAGGAGCCGGGAGAGGGTGAACTGGATATACTGGTATTGCATAAATTAAATTGAGAAGAATTAATTAAAATGAATTGATGGATTTAGTAAAATTAAATGATCAAAATTTGATAATAGGATCTAAATAAATGGGTGACCTAGTTATGTGAGTACTGAGTGATAGTTATTTTATTCTCATATTAATATTTATATTATTTAAATTAAATATTCTATTGTGATTTTTATTATGTATAATGATACTATCTGGATTCATGGACCCTAATTGGTGAGAATAGCTATTTATCATGTGGTGGGCTTTGACCCATTGCATTGGTATAGCGTCGGAGTAGCTACATAGGAGTGATTGGAAATATTTTTAGAGATGCAGTTGGAGTTTCATTTTTAGATGCTGTATTAGTTAGGATTTACTTTTCTATTCGTCGTATTTATTATGAGACTTTATTTATGGATTTGGTGGGAAAATTGGCCCCACAGTTATTTATAGTTTATGTTAGATATTTACAGTTGGATAATTTCATTTGAATCTATATTTATTTGAGATTGGATTTATTTTGGAGATTAGCATGGTGATGGATTTTAATATTGCATTAATGGTGATATTTATTGGATAAATTTGATTATCTTGTTGAATTATTTTTATATGTCTCATATATCTGTCACATGCTAACAATGGTATTTAATTTAGTAATTCCCGTAGTAGTCATGGTGGCAGCCGATGTCAAAATGCATTGGGTGTTACACCTCTGCTCCCATTATTGTGGAATACTAGGCAATACAAGAAGAACATTGGATTCTTCAATGTCGAGAATCCTACCAGTAGAAAAATGATTTCCCATTTTCTAAAGCCTATTGTTTGTCTCTTGGAAAGATTACTGTGGGTGTCAGGGGAATACATAACAGGAAGAACATTGATCGTGCCAAAAGGATGATGTGTGGGATCAACTTTGTAGAACTTGTACTTTCCCACCCTATTAGATGGAAGTTGTTCTTTCTTGAGTAACTAAACAATTGATAAACTATTGGAAGAACCTTCAGGAAGTACATTTTTCAATGAGGATAAAAAGTTTTAACAATTGGGGTTGAAAGAGAAAGTCTCAATAAATGTTGAAATGCCCGTCCACTAATGGAATGACTTATTAGAGACATAGGCTAGGGAGGGAAAACTGGCCCAGAGGGATAACAATAGACAGAACATGGAAAATAAAGTCAATGTCCACAAACTTGGTTCCAAATGATATGATGATTTAAAGGCATAATGGTAGGAAAGGACTAAGGGGACGCTGCAAGACGAAAAAAAGCTGATGAAGTCAACATGTACTTGTGTACATAAAGAGATAAAAAGACCAAACAATTCTTAAACAAATTGATATTTAATATACTGAGTTATTCTTAGACAAATTGACACTGACTCTACTGATTTTGAATTTTATGGTCATATATATAAATGCTACAATAAAATAAAGTTGAAATTATAGACCTAAATATAATATTGACGAACTGTCAGTCTGAGGGCATCCCCTATGAAATTAACTAAGATTACCTATCCAAGGTACTTGGTAATAATAGAAGTGGGAGGACAAGAGGTGTGGGATCCAGAATTCCAATGACCAGATTATAGTACACAGAACCTATGTTGGATGAGCTCTCTTTGGTGATGAGTCACATATCGCACCACGTGAAAGAAAAAGCTAATATGAAAGAGGATGTGTCAGGTCTTAAGAAGTACATGGGAAATGTTACTAATACCTTGGGACATTTGACTACTGAGATCAAGGTATTGTGCAAATATCTTATAGTTTGTGCCTCGGGGTTTCCTATCTCATGTGCCTCAAGGTTTCTCAATGCCCCCTCCAATATTCCCCTCTCAGCAACCTGTTGCACCCTCTTTCCAAGAATCATCATCATCCATGCACGGTGATTATGGAGAGGAGTATTATATAATGGACTTGACTAATATTTCGGTTATTGGCATGTGTACGTTCATTTTTATGACTTAGGAAGAACCTATGCACGGTCACTCTTTGTAAGCAGGTGAAGCTAAGATATTAGTTAATACCATATATTCAGGTTATGGAGAGGATCATGTTAATATTGACCACAATGAGGGGGCTATAATATAAGAGAATAAAAATCCATATATTTCCAAGCCAATTTTGTTTCTAGTGAATATTAGGCAATGAATAATAATTTATTTTGGAACCAGTTTGTAATATTCTTTTATTTTGGAACAAAGTTATGGCATCTTAATTTATTTTAAATTTTATTATTTTGGGTTTAATGACATCTTAATTTTCTTAACTTCAGTTCATATTGATTGAATTATTGGGTTAAATAAATTTACATCATTTTCTGTAATAAATTTTCTAAGGTGGGGTATATCGCAAAACTATAAGTTGTGGACATTCCACGAATAAAAGAATGTACCATATGTTCTGGAAGAATTATCGGTCCTCGACCGAGTGTAAGTGGTGAATGATTATCCATCACATCGTCATTTCCCCAGCCTAATTGATGATGCTTACAGATTCCACCACCATCAAAACTACCAGCCTATGAATTCAAATAATGTACATTTGTTTATGTTTGTATATATGACATGATTCGTTTAAATAGCCCGTGTATGAATGGAACAACACAGTATAATATAATGACATGATAAGATCTTAACACAATACAATATTAGAAGTTAGTTTTCAATTAGTAATATGGTTAATATGTTAACTGATCCAAAAAGTGAAGCAAAAATCTTGCTAGGATCGACATAGTGTTGTTCAGATAGGATTAAAATTGTGGGTGCATCGAGAGTTATTGTAATCAGCATTATGTTGAGACCATCAGTTGAACCACGAACTATTAGTCGGTATTACAGGTTTGATAAATTATAGCTATGCACAACCTTCTTTTATCCAAGTCTATTTTCCCAACTAATATCATGTGTTTCACTCGACATGTTCCACAGATTGGTGATGTGGTTGTTTTGTTCCAAATATTGATATTGATCAAGGCTACTCAAAAATTTAATTTTAGTTTTGTATATATGTAAGACCCTGTATTTTTGCACATATTATTTTATTATGAAAAAAGTGGAAACTAACTTATATTTTTTTTATGGCATGAGATGTCACTGTTTACATCTTTATGTGTTATTTAGTTCGGATGTGAAATCCGATTTTACACACGGTAACTTATTAATTAAATTAATTCATATTTGGACTCATACCGTTAATTAATATATGATTGACTTGTTAGCTATTTGTTTTGGGTAGATTTAGTAATTGGCTTTTAGGATACGTAGAATTTTCGTTTGTAGTTTAAAATGATGGTTTAAAGTCCTATTGGGTTTGTATAAGGCTATATTTTTACTCTTTTAGCTGAGGCCCATTTGGGGTCCAAACACAATTTCGGGATTAAAGGGTTGTAAGAGATCATTTGGGATCTCATTTTATCACAAACACAATGGAAAAGTATTAGAGGTTCTAGAAAGAGAAATCATCAAGTGGAAACGAGGATTTGAGGGATGTAGGGATTGATTTCTCAATCAATCCACAAGGCAAGTTCTATATAGAATATGATTTTGATTGTATGTGCGTTAATATTGTATCTATTAATTGCAAATCAAAATCATCTTGTTATAAATAATATTCAAATAAATAATAAGTTAATTTTCTTAATTAACATAATCTAAATATTATTTAGGTTGATTTCCCCTTTATAGTGATTGATTTCTTCATAAACTTTGATTAAAACAGATAGATGATAATTTGAACTTGTTTTATATTCTAAATCATATAAAAACCCTATGTTTAATTGAATAAATCCATGAAAATTGATGGAATTGGATAAAACTTGGGTTCTTATATTAGAGTTTGATTTTTTTTAAATCTTATTATAAATTTGGGATTTGATGATGGAAATAGGTTTGAATTGTTGTTTTGATGTGGTTTTATCATTTGGATGTCGATTGAGAGATTAGAGGAAGATATTATGTTCATTAATGGAGGTTGGAGATAGAAAAATGGGGGTTGATGATGAAGAATTCCATAATGGGAGAATTTTTGGAAGAACTGTGTTGACAGATTGACTGGTCCCAGGACACGAGTCGATCGGTGATCTCAGAAATTGTCGAGATTAAACTTTCTGTAATTGGTTGGATATTTTGGTTTTGAAACCTAGGGATAGGGTTTGTTGGACCATAACTACCATGTATGAATATAATAGTGATATATTCTTATGATTATAAATGTTGAAGATTAATATTTGAAGTATTTGGATATTACAAAAATCGTTGATTTGAGCAGTTAAATTGAGGATTATGCAATTCATTATAAACCCGAGTGTAGGAGGGATTGGTAAATGGGAATTTAGAAGCGTAGAGGATTGGGGTTTGTTGATCGGGATTATCAGAGTCGTTGTGATTGTCTAGTGGGGGCATTTATCCCTTGGGTGAATTTAAAATTTTGGTTAAAAATCGCTAGGGAAGGGTAGTTATCATATTTGATGGTTTTAGATAAATTAGGTGTGGATTATACCTAAATGCAATGCCTTGGGAAGTTTGGACTAGAGCGAATGGAGTTTGAATGTAGTTGATATGGTGGGGGTAAGACTATGCATAGATTCAGAAGCCCAAAAGGTTAGTGTTGATGTATTATGGGATGAATATAAGGTCATAGATGTGATATACCTTTTATGATATATATTTGTATGACCCGATATCGTTAAGGCCGTAATGTGTATGTGATTTATCTTAACTCGTTAGTTAGGGCAGCGTACGTTATGTTGTTGTATCCTGTTATTGAGGGCTGTAAATGTTATCTGGTATCATTGGCTCGATATGTTTATATGTTTATTTGATTTAACCCATTAACCAGGGCTATATATATATATGAATGTTTAATGTGATATACATACCATTTATAAATACTCACGGTGACATACAAGGAGGGATTCTATCAAGGGGCCTATATGGCGTGAACCACCATGGTGCCTCAATAAGCAGATGAGTTTTCCATGGTCATTTTACCCCAAGGTCCTACGCCTAGGTATCTTTGTGCCGAGAGGCTTCATGGTGAGATTTCATTGTATGGTCTTTATTATATTGGACCATATGGATGATGTGTAGGCATAGTGATTTATGCTTCGATCGTGATGAGGCCTTAGGGTTGGGACAGTATCAGACTATACCTAGTATAGGTGGGTGATACCCAAAGATAATAGGGATAGGCCTCTGTTATGTGCAAGCATGAGATTAGCCCATTTATTTGTATATGTTGGGGGTTGTACCTTTATATGGATTTTTTATATGAATAGAGTTTTTCCTCCTAACGTATGTAATTAGGGTGTTGTGATACCAAAGATAGTTATATGATTTTATGTGTTATACTAGAGATGCATATGACCTATAGTACGGAGGCCCAACTACCTGCTTGTGTTTCGGATTTTCAAATTACCTATACTAGATATGCATATGACTTATATTAGGGATGCCTAACTACATACTTATGTTTTGGACTTGCGTATTTCCTATAATAGAGATGTATCTGACATGTCATAGGGATGTCTAGCTACATACATATAATTTGGATTTGTGTATTACATAAACTAGAGATGTGTATATTGTATTATTGGCATTAGATAGATAAATGCTTATAGATATGAGATATAACCTTGCTATTGGTATATTGGTTATTTGGTCAGGCATACCGTAAGTTTGAGGCTACCACACAACTTACATTTTATAATGAGAGAGAGAAACCTAAGGATTAAAGAATGAAGATGTAAATATTTAATCACATGGGCAACATATATGGGTTCGGGATTTAGACTCACATGATATTTTTTATTGTTGTGTGCGGTAACTAATAACTTAAAATAGGTTAAAACACGAGAGGAAGATGTGTAGTTATAATGTGGTCCAAATTCAATTATAATCCTATTTTACATTGGCTTGTTCTTTATGTTTTCTTATAAAAACTGTTTTTACAAGTCCATGTTGTGGTAGTTATTGTAGATGCGTGATCGTAGGAGGAACATCTTTACTGACGTCCCTTTTTTTAATCCCGGGATTATAAGAGTCGAGCAAGTGTAGCTCATCCTTTTATTGTACTCCTTTATTTTTAGTTTGGTTGTACAAGTATATTTATATTCTGAGACGCTGTATGTTATTTTTTTGGTGATTGGTATCAAAGATGATTTTGTGTGGGTTCAGTATTTCATTATATTGTCTTTATTGTTTCAATTCTTGTTTATTTCTTATGATAAGAATGTTATCAAAAGCTTTGAATATCGTGATTTTTATAGTAGACCTTATTAATATATTTATGAAATTTTTGGGGTATGACATTACCCTTGTACATTTTCTTCAAAATCTAACTAATCAAACTCATCTAGTGTTTCAAGTAATGATAAGGTTGTGTCATATTATTGTTACGAATGTAGGGAGAACCTGGTGAGAATAACTATTAGATTTAGATGAAAAAATCAAGTGTACTTATAAAAAACACTAAAATTATATTTATGAGTAGCCTTGATCAATACCAACATAAATGAAACAATCGTGTTTCCAATTTTTGGAACCCATAGATTGAAATGCTTGATTTTAGATGGGGTTACAACCTTAGAAAAAATAAGGTCGTGAACAACTATAATTTTTCCAAGCCTATAAGACAAATTAATAGTCTGCGTTTCCATGCAATGTCGATTAGAACACGATTTATCACACCCAATTTGTGGTATGAATGTACAAGATACATAGAATCAAAGTGATAAAATTAAACTTAAGGTGAATAGCGATACTAATATAGTATTACATAAATTGTACTACCACCACATGGGTGAATTATTCATATTACATTTTATCCCAAAATTAAAAAATGGCATAGGTCATCAAGAACGGACATTCTTTTCTTTCATCTTCCATAATCTCCTTCCATATATTTATATAACCATACATATGATCTGTGCGTATCACAAAAAGGGAGGGGGTGTGGCTTCCATATATTGGAACATCTGGAGGAAATAAGAATTAGAAGAAGTATGCTAAGTAGTTTTTAAACAGTTTTATAACAATTATATATAGAGAGAGGTTTGAGTGTGTACGAAATTAATTATCTTCTAAATGAAGCATATGCAATATTTCTCATAAAAGAAGATTAAGGATTTTTAAACGGATAATCCCATAATTTCTAGTTTACTAATGGATATAGAAATAGTTAAGTCGGATTAGTACAACCAAATAATAATGTCAACCCAATACCTTTGGAGAAAATAAACACTTAAGAACACTAAATAGAATGACACTCATATGTATGTAGAAATATATTCAGGCTCTCAAATATTTGAGACCTTAGGACAAATAAAAAATTCCATGGGATGATATGACAGTCTACTCCCTAGTTAATATTGATGCTTATAAGAAAGACATTTAGCACATAAGTGCATGGGTGAATTGATTCAATCATTACAATAACCTCAAGACATAAGTTATTACATGAGAAGGATTTAAATTGATCCAAATGATGTGAAATCAAATATAAATGATATTTATCAATATATATAGCATGGAAACATCATAACATAAACATCTAAGAGTAATTTGTGGCTATCACATTGTGATATCAATAGCAGTTATATTAAATACGTTGAAATTACTATCGAAAAGGCAAAAATTACTTGAAAACTATAAAGAACGTGATTAAAATTGATTGGATTCTGGATCGTGAGGGTCAAGCTGTTGATTATCTATCGCTCAACATTGTTGTGAGAATATACTATTCGGAATGAGACTGAATTGGAAAAAATTTGAGAAAATTGTATTCTTTAAAATTTTAGGGGCTAATTTGTATTATTTTTAGAGTTTAAAATGCAAGACTTAAGTTCATATTTGGAAAATGGTGTAGACGTTTTGGCTTAAAACTTATCAAAGAACCTGTAGGAAAAAGTTAGGGTAAAAAGTCAAAAGTTAGAAAAAAAAAGAAGGGTCAATTTGTAACCTTTGGAAAATACTTTCAACCAAAAACCTTGGTTTTCTATAATTTGAGCTAGGGTTGATCAAATACTTCCTTACTTTATACCATTTTGAACGGAAAATTTAATAAATATTTTGGGGAAAAATCAGAAATTTTCTATTGGTCACGTGCCTTCATGCGCCTGGTTAAGGTTTCTAGTTGAAAAGTCCATCTTTAATCTCTCGATAATTGACCTAGATTTTGATAAAATTTTGACCTCAAATATCTTCTGATTTTCGAAACCATTTAAGATGATTCCTGAATAAATCCAACCTAATTTTTTGTGAGGAATCCAAATATACAGGTTTCATGTATTGAGGTTCAGAATTCATCGAGTTCCAAGAATTGCAATTTTTTAGAGAATTTGACCAAAAATTCGTGGAGTTATGGAATATGGCAAGAGCTTTTAAGCTTATAAATGGGTTTCTGCTATCCTAAGGAAGAGTTTGGCCTTGGTTTGAAGGATTAAAGAATCCCGATTAAAGAAAATTTTGAAGTTGAAATTTTTAAACTTTGAAAATACTTTTGAGTTGTGTCTCGTGAGGGTTTGCAGAGAATATACAAACAAAATTCGACTCAAAGAACATTCAAAACACGTAAAAATTGTATAATTCAAACCTTTCCAGAAAATAGTCATCATCAAGTCATGTTCAATGGTCTCAAATCATAGTGCGTGTGTGCGTAGCCGGAAATATAACCGCCAATTTTCACCGATTGATCATTCCGTTACTTATCCGAAAATTCATTTTTATTTCAACTTCTCACGGAATGCTCTCACAAATGAATCTCTCGAATTATGGTTATTTTCTCGGTATGCGTGATAAAAGAGGAAGTGTAATGAACGCAAAATCACGCATACAAATAAAAAGATAGAAATTTCATGGTGAAAGGATCTCATCAACGGATTACGATTTTAAAAATGGGAACATTGCCTCTTTTTTGCGCATTCCATCTCTTTTATTATCTTTTGGTGTATTATCTCTCCACGCGGTAACCAATTTCGCAATCTAGACCCGGTTAGGACTTTTTCCGGTTTTACGGTACCTTGTGTAAATGGAAATGGTAGGGAAGAATGGAATTGGGAAAGTCATTTATGAGGTCCATTTGTGCTTTTTTCGGGCTATTGCTCTCTCTCTCTCTTTTTTCACTTCTCTTCTTTTCTTGCTATTTTTGTTGAGCATATCTATTTTTTTTTCTTTCCCCTTTATATGCACTTTCCGGACTTAAATTCTGAATTTTCTCATTTTTCACAATTCCGGGCTATTTGGGTTTTTCGGGTTACCAAACGAAAAGGATAAATTTTATTCGGCTCAATTCGGTTATCAAAGGGATAATTTTTTCACATCTTTTTATGGCTAATATTTTTGGGTGACAAACGAGGGCCTACTTCATTGTCTAAAATACCAATTGCATTACCATATGCGTTTCGAGATGAATTTTAGTTTAGAGGTCAATTTGGCACGTTTTTCAAAGCAATAACACACAAGTTTTTCAAAACCGATCAAAATGAAAGGATTGAGATCCTTGACAACTTTTTAGGCACTGAAAAGAACTTTGAGTTAACAATTAACTCGGATTGATTTAAAAACTCGCAAAAAGTGATAGGCTCGAATCTCACCGGGTTTGTTAATCTCCACAATTATTCGTTAAGTCTTTAATTTTCTCTCAATTTCAATCTTTGGTCCATTTCGACTTTGTGTATGTTGAATGTTTATAACTTGAGACTTTAAATCAACTTTTAATGATATTTTTGAAAGATTTGAATTCCAATTTTTATTTATTTTGAACAAAAAATATTTTTGGATTTTTCAAAATTTTATGATTTTTTTTTTTTGAGATTTTTGGGCATTTTTGAAAATTTGCGAAGTTTTAGACATACGCACTTGTGACCCCCCCCCCCCCCTAACTTAGACTTTTGCATTGTCCTCAAGCAAAAAGGACTAAAATCTAAAGAAGGCAAAATAATAAGTGCGATAAATAAAACAAACAAATGGAAAAATGCAGATTTTATTACAACAGGACTGTGTTACATGTGTAGGAAAAAGCATACAACTGTGAACAGAAGAAAAAATAAAAAGCTGCCAGCACCATATAGAGCTTCACCGGGGTAGGGGATGAGAGGAACCTGGCGCGGTGGGGTCATAGGGGTTATGGCAGTAGGAAGGTAGTGGCTCATTCGGATCCCCGAGGCGACGATAGATGTCCGCTTGGAAGCGGAGGACTAGGCCCATGTCGCGCTCGTAGTTGGTCTGAAAAGTGTTGAAGTTGGTCTCAAGCGCCGACATGCGGGCTGCGAGGTCGGTTCCCGCCCACTCGAAATATAGGTCGTCCTCCTCGTCCGCGCCGAGATCTCCCATCTCGACATCCTCACCGGCTGGCCCTGCTTCTTCCTTGCTCTCGCTCGAGGCAGCCTCTTCTTCAACATCATCACCCCGCCTAGCCCGGAGGAAAGCTAGTTGTTTGGCGCTTTTGGTGTGGGTCTCTTGTCCGAAAGGACCGGGGAGGCACGTATGGTCTCTTGGCGCCGCTATGCCAGCATCCTTAAGGATGTAAGTGATCAATAGGGGATAAGGAAGTGGGGTGATTACCTTCTCATCCAAGGACGCGTTAATGATGTCCACGTATAAGGTGCGGCCAAAATGGATGAAAGTTTGGGGGTCGAAGAGATAATATGTCAAAGTAGCTTGCCGAGGACGCCTGGCAGAATCGTTGGACGTTTGTAATAAGTTGGCGCACACAATCTAAAATATGAGACGCGCCTTCTTGTTTAGGCGTCCAACGGCGACGGTTTGCCCCGTCCAAGCCACGTTCGGTGCAATTCGGGCCATAATAATGCCCTTGTCGATTGGTGGGACATTTTGGGGATATGTAAATTCTTGGACGTCTGGGACGTCAGACTCGGCCAATTTCGCCGTGAGACGGGCCAAGGAAAATGGAATAGGAGTCCCATCCACGAAAGCTTCGGCCTCGAATTGGCCCGTCCGGATGAGGGTACCATAGAATGAGCGAACTTCGGTTGCCCAAATCGCTTCGTGAGGTTGGTTGAGGAATCGGCACCAGCCCCGAACTATGAAGAGGGCGGTGATGGAGTTGGGCAGGGCTTTCCATTGGATAGCGCTCTCCATATGGAGTTTGTGGCCCAAACCGAAGTATTGAGTGCACCACCGCTCCTCTTGGCGGGAGCAGAATTCACCGTGATCGGAGGGTTGGATCACGGTGGAGTCATATTTGGTGGGGGCAACGCGGGGAGCCATAGAAATAGCAGGGATTTATTGCTTGAAACACTAGAGAGGAAGAAGAGAGTATTTGGTTTGAAGGTGTGAGGAGAAGGGGAGGGTTTGGGGGTGTATTTATAGTGGAAAGGGTGAGGGGAGGGGTTGGTTTTGGAAGGAAGGGGCTTGGAGGGAAAAGGGGATGGATTTGGGAGGGAGAGGTTGGGGTTCGGAAGAGGGAAAACGGATTTGAGGGAATGAATGGGATTGGGGGGAAAGGGGTGAATCTTGGTAAGGGGAGAAGACAGATCTGCAGAAGGCGGACCGGTCTGGGGTAGGGGCGAACCGGTCCGGGCCTTTGACTTTTCAACACTTCTCCAGGCGGACCGATTCCTTTTAAAATAAAAGGAACCAGTCCGGGGTCGGACCGGTCCGCCTTAAAAAGGAACCGGTCCGCCCCAGGGCTTTTGGGCTGGAATTCTCCTAACTTGATTTTGAGCTCTCTTCTTCAAAAAATTTCACTTTCCCGACATACTCTCTATCCAACTGGACTAAAGTCCCTCTCGATTTCACTAGTCAACACCCTTTGACTCAAAATTCCCGAAACACACGGATGCTTCTCCTGATTGAACCTAGTCCTAATGACTCTCAACACACACGACGCTCAACACACACGATTCTCACCCCATACGCGTCGGGGGTGCGACGACCTTGATGCAACAGCCCACCCAACCCCATAAACGGGGTTCGACAACCAGACGGTGTCGACTTCTTCTGCACATGCCTCGAGATATGGCTTTAGGCGTTGTCCATTCACTTTGAATGTATTTCCCCCTTTTAAATCGTCCAATTCAACAGCTCCATGGGGAAAAACATTCTTCACAACGAACGGGACAGACCATCGTGACCGCAACTTTCCCGGAAAGAGGTGAAGCCGAGAGTTGTAGAGGAGAATTTTTTTCCCGGGGAGAAACTCTTTTCTTTGAATGATGCTATCATGAGCGAGTTTCATCCTCTCTTTTGAAATTTTGGCATTCTCATACGCATCATTGCGTAGTTCTTCTAACTCATTCAATTGAAGCTTGCGGGCTTCACCGGCCTTGTCCATGGCATAATTCAATTGCTTAATCGCCCAATACGCTTTGTGTTCGAGCTCAACGAGAAGATGGAAAGGTTTGCCATATACAAAGCGGAAAGGGGACATGCTGAGTTGATTCTTAAATGCGGTACTATAGGCCCATAGCGAATCGTTCAACCTAAGTGACCAATCTTTCCAGGTAGGATTGACGGTTTTTTCGAGAATGTTCTTGATTTCTCAATTTGCTAGTTCATCCTTCCCATTCGTTTGTGGGTGATAAGTTGTTCCGACCTTGTGAATGACACCATACTTTCTCATGAGCTTCGCGAATGGCCTATTGCAAAAGTGGGTGCCATTATCGCTAATTATTGCTTTCGATGCACCGAAGCGGGAAAGTATGTGTTCCTGCAGGAACTTTATCACCACTTTGTTGTCATTAGTCTTGGTAGTTATAGCTTCCACCCATTTAGAAACGTAGTCTACCACGACAAGGATGTATAGGAAACCAAAGGACAGGGGGAAGGGTCCCATGAAGTTAATACCCCAACAGTCGAATATCTCAATGATGAGTATGGGGGTAAGAGGCATCATGTCTCGTCGAGTAATGTCTCCCATTCGTGGGCACCTATTGAATGATTTGCAAGCATCGTTCACATCCCGGAAGATTGTGGGCCAATAGAGGCCACATTGCACAATTTTAGCGGCCGTCTTTTTCGTCGAAAAGTGGCCTCCACAAGCTTCCGTATGACAAAACTCGATGACTTTTGGGATTCCATCATCCGTTACACATCGTCGGATGATTTGGTCGGCGCAATATTTAAAAAGGAATGGATCATCATAGAAGAACATGCGCGACCAAGTAAGAAACCTCTTCTTATCTTGCGGTGTCCAGTCGAGAGGGACGGCTCCCGTGAGAAGATAGCTCATTATATCCGCAAACCATGGATACGAAGAGGTAGCAAAAAGTTTCTCATCCGAAAGGTATTCTTTTATGGGTATGGGATCACTAGGTACGTCGGACGAAAGCAGAGATAAATGGTCTGCAACGACATTTTCTACTCCTTTCTTATCTTTGATGGAGAGATTGAACTCTTGTAGGAGTAGGATCCACCTTATGAGGCTCGGCTTGGCATCTTTCTTTGCAAGTAGGTATTTCAAAGTCGCGTGGTCGGTAAAGACAGTAATAGGAGAACATATGAGATATGATCAGAATTTATCAAGGGCAAAGACTACCGCTAGAAACTCCTTCTCTGTGGTAGAGTAGTTGAGTTGAGGTCCGGTAAGGGTCCGGCTAGCGTAGTAGATGACATGAGCTTGCTTATCTTTTCGTTGGCCCAAAATAGCCCCGATCGCGTAATCGCTTGCATCACACATAAGTTCGAATGGTAAGGAACAATCCGGAACTTGCATGATGGGAGCGGACACAAGCATATTTTTCAATTTTTTAAAAGAGCTTTGGCATGCTTCTGTCCACTCAAATGGGGTGTCCTTCATGAGTAGGTTGCTTAAGGGCCTAGCGATGGCGCTAAAATCCTTAATGAACCTTCGATAAAACCCCGCGTGGCCCAAGAATGAGCGCACGTCCTTCAACGATTTTGGTGTGGGAAGATCAGCTATGACATCTATCTTTGCCCTATCAACCTCTATTCCTTTGGATGATACTATGTGGCCAAGAACTATTCCCTCGGTGACGATGAAATGGCACTTATCCCAATTCAGCACTAAGTTCTTTTCCACACATCGGGTAAGTACTTTTTCCAGCTTTTCAAAACAATGATCGAAAGAGGTTCCAAAAATGCTGAAGTCATCCATGAACACTTCGAGTCCTCTCTTGACCATGTCACTAAATAAGCTCAACATGCAATTTTGAAAGGTTGTGGGCGCATTACACAAGCCAAATGGCATAGGTTTGTAGGCAAACGTACCAAAAGGGCAAGTGAAGTACATCTACCTCAATTTGGTTATATCCGGAATAACCATCAAGGAAGCAATAGTAAGGGTGGCCCGCCACTCTTTTAAGCATTTGATCAATAAATGGCAAGGGGAAATGGTCTTTCCTAGTTCCCGCATTAAGTTTCCGGTAATCAATGCAAACGCACCACCCGGTGGTGGTACGTTGGGGAACTATCTCTCCCTTGGCATTCTCGATCACAGTCATACCCGACTTCTTCGGGACGACTTGAATAGGGTTACCCACTTGCTATCCGAGATTGGGTAGATGATCCCGGCATCCAACAATTTGATAATTTCGGTTCTCACAACTTCCTTCATGTTGGGATTCAGTCTTCTTTGCATTTCTCTAGAGGGTTTGACATCCTCTTCGAGATGGATCTTATGAGTGAAAATCAAAGGACTTATCCCCTTCAAATCAGCAATGCACCAACGAAAAGCACTTTGGTGCTTCCTCAGGATTTTCAATAATTTACCCTCTTGCCCTTCATCTAGGCTAAAGGAGATAACAATAGCAAATGTCGCATCCTCTCCTAGGTAGGCATATTTAATTGGGAGGGGAGTTTCTTTAATTCTATGGTTGGAAATTTTTCACTGGAGGGAACCATATGTGTATCCCTCGGAGGTAATTCCTCGAATCTAGAAACCCAATTAACCTCTCTCACGTCCTCGTCCGATACACTCTCATCGAGTAGCTCTCTCAACTTCCCAACCTCCCTCTCGAAGTCAGTGTACATCCCCTCACCCTCGTATCTCACCGCTAAACAGGACTCTAAAGCGTAGCCACAGTAATTCTCCTCAAAGTACTCCTCTACTATCTCATCCATGAGTCTTACCGTGTGAAGATCATCTTCCTCCCCTGCATTCTAGGCTATGTTGAAGATGTTGGTTTCCAAGGTCATGCTCCCAAAGGTGAGTTGCATTCGCCCATTCCTAGTATTGATTATTGCGTTAGCCGTAGCTAGGAAAGGACGCCCAAGGATGACGGGAACATGGTTACTGGAGTTGAAGGAGGGCTCCGTGTCCCAAATGACAAAGTCTACCGGAAAGTAGAAAGTGTCAACTTGGACGATCACGTCCTCGACTATGCCTCGTGTGATCTTCACTGTTTGATCCGCTAATTGGAGAGTGACCTTTGTGGGCTTGAGGTCGCCCAAGCCAAGTTGCCTATAGATGGAGTAAGGGAGGATGTTTACGCTTGCTCCCAAGTCAAGTAAGGCTTTTTCAATTTTATTCTCTCCAATGATGCAGGATATGGTGGGTGCACCGGGATCTTTGAATTTAGGCGGGAGATCATTTAGTATAATGGAGCTCACGTTCTAGGCTACAAAGACGTTCTTCTCTACCTTCATCTTCCTTTTTACCTTCAATAAATCTTTGATGACTTTGCCATAAGCTGGAATTTTCTTAATGGCATCAAGAAAAGGTAAATTCATCTTGACCTGCTTTAGTACTTCTAACACGTCTTCACGTGGGTTTCCTCTATGGGAGGGAATCAACCTTTGAGGAAATGGTGCCGCGGAGGACGGTTTCACTACTACCTCTGGCTCACTAGAATCTTCTTGGTCACTCTCATTCAAGGGGACATCTTCGGCCTCTTTCGTGTCTGGCGAAATCTCCTTGTCTTTTTTTGTGTCGTGTGGGGGAGGTGATAAATCAACGACTCTCCCACTACGAAGAGTGGTCAGAGCTGGACATTGCTCCTGATGTTTAGTGGAGGTGGAGAAAACACTAGTTTGACCTTGGGGAGGTCTTTGGCCTTGGGCATGAAACTTGCCCTTCGCTTGAACACTCAATGAGGATTGTATTTTTTACAGATTCGCATTTATATCGTCAATCAGACGATCATATTTGGCATTGGTTGCGGTATGGCTTGAGATGAATGGATTCATGGTATCCTCGAGAGTTCTCCGTTGTGGCGCGATATAATTTCCTTGAGGTGGTGGTGCTTGCACATGTCCTTGCATGTGTGTAGCTTGTTGAAAATATTGTGGTGGAGGAGGGGCAACATGCGAAGGAGGGTTCATTCCAGCATGTTGTTGCCCATAGCTGAAACCGGGATTATTTTTCCATGAAGGGTTGTAGGAATTCCCGTGCGGGGCACCGAAATTACCCTTAAATTCTCCTATACCACTCACTTGCTCCTAAAGCATTACTTTGTAGGCAGGTATCGTCAAACATTCCTTAGTTGAATGGCCCGCCTCACAAAAAGCACACACCTTCTCGACGGGATTCGGTATGGATCCAGTTAGTCCTCTCCCACATATCCCTCGTAGGTCTCGTATCTCTTTCTCAAGTATATCAATCTGACTGTATGCTATAGAATTATTTTCTACATGATATAGGCTGGATGCTGACGGAGTGGTGGTCGCTTGACGATTTTGATTTTGAGCATTAGGGTCAGAGGTATCCCAGGATTGGGTAGTCTCGGCGACATACCTCAAATGAAGCTCTGCATATTGGGCGTTTAAATCGACAAAGGGACCACTTCCCATGGTTTCAACAAGTTGCTTGGAATTGAGATTCATCACATTATAGAGAAAATAGATGATTTGCGCTGCATCAAATCCGTGATGGGAGCATGAAGTAACTAACTCATTAAAACGCTCATGACATCGATGAAATGGCTCATTTTCAAGTTGTCTGAACGATTGAATTTGAGCCTTTATGGAAATTATTCGATGTGACGGGAAGAATTTCTTGCGAAATCTCGATTGTAACTCGTTCCAAGATGGAATCGAGCTCGGAGGTAAAGACCATAGCCAGGTCTTAGCTTTATCTTTGAGCGAGAAAGGGAAGAGTTTGAGGCGGATCACCTCTTGGGTGCATGTTTGATCATTGAGCGTGTCGCACACATCCTCAAATTCCCTAATATGGAGGTATGGCTTTTCAGAATCCATACCGTGGTAATGTGGTAGCATCTGGATCATTCCATTTTTGAAAAGGAATTGCTCGGCATTACACGGGAGTATAATGCATCCCGGAGTGACAGTGCGCTCGGGATATAGAAATTATCTCAGCGGGCGGTATGGGGGCTCTTCCTCACCGGTAGCTGCACTACCGTGTTGCGACATCTCCCTCTCTCTTAAGGACTCAGTGCTCTCACTTGGTGTGCTCGAGGTGTACTCGGGAGTGTGTCCTAAGAAGGAAAATGGAGTGTTGTTTGAAATTGAGTGTGATGGTGTGGGAGGCGATATCCAGAATGGTGGGGCGTTTGGAGTGTGCGGACTATCTGGGTTATACTCAACTATTGGATTTTCATGAATGCTGGTTGGAGTATTATGGGGAGTGGGATTTTGCATTAAAAGCTTGGGAGGGATGATCGTGATCTTTTTGTGCTTTTTGAAATTTTTTTTTAAATGTTTTTTTTTGAATTTTTAGAGATTTTTGGTCAAAGCTTTGGATTGACTCGATCTAATCCTAATTCTACCTAGTTCCCCGGCAACGGCGCCAAAAACTTGACGCGATTGAAAATGTGTCTCGGGAATGCGTTTGATGATGCTGAGATTTAGCACCACCGGATAAGTGATGATGATGAGCTCAAACAATGGCAGCCATAGAGATGTAAGTGTATAAGTGTGTAGAAGGAGATGAGTATAAGAGGAATAAGACAATAATGTATAGTGGTTCAGCCAATTTGGCCTACATCCACTGTGAGTGTGTGATCCACTAAGTATGGGCACTAATGGCCTTCGATACAATGCACATAAGCTCACTTTCTCTCTCTACTGTGTGTATAACCAGAGTTTTTGCTAGGGTTACAATTATCCATCCATGTAGGGTTGTAAGTGACAAGTATATATAGGTCTTGGTGGTGTAGTGTACCCCCCAAGTATGCATGGTGCATGTGAATGATGATTTAGCCAATCCCCTGTTGACACCTGTAGATGCCAAATGATGACATAATATTCCCTCACGTGAGGGTGTGATTTTCTTATAACGGTCTCCCATGTGCCATGTGAGCCTCACGCGCACTGTTCCACGCGTCTCCCAAACCACGCGTTGTGATGATGTCACCCTCGCCCCTTGGATATGAGGCCGAGGGCAGAGTTCCTTCCGATAATGAATCTGGTGTAATTTGGGCCTCGTACTGTCGTACCCTTAGGGGGTCGTCCGGAGCCTGATGAACGGTGGGCCCCCTGAGGGGTCATCCGAAGCCTGATGAAGGGTTGGCCCCCTGAGGGGTTGTCCGGAGCCTGATGAAGGGTCGGCCCCTTGAGGGGTCATCCGGATCCTGATGAAGGGTCAGCCCCTTGAGGGGTCATCCGGATCCTGATGAAGGGTCGGCCCCTTGAGGGGTCGTCCAGAGTCTGATGAAGGGTTGGCCCCTGAGGGGTTGTCTGGGCCTGATGAGGCGTAGGGCACCCTCCGCATAGCCGGGGGTATATACGGGTATATCAATCACCCCCCAGCCCTTAGCCATAGATGATACTTATATGGTTGAGGGATAATGTTGATTTTGAGACTAAGTGTATGGTCTATTTGATGAGTGACACCTGTCAAGCTGATGTGACAGCTGTCAAATTTTTATCCAATGTTGTTCCAGTTTTCAAGGCGCGGCGGCTGCATGCTGCTTGGGGTTTTGTGCCCTAATGATGTCCTCCTCGTGGACTGTGCTTTGGCTTGGGTAATGGGCTCACTCATTACTAAGGTATATAAGCAATTTTTGAAACCAATCATTCTCTTCTTCTTCTTCGTGCCCAAGCTCTCTCTCTCTCTCGCTTCCAGCCTTCTTGCCATTTTTATAGTTTTTGAACCTTCAAGCTTAGCAACTTCGCCATTCCTCTTAAGGTAACACCTCGACCCTAGTGTCCTACTTATCTTCATTTCTGTTTGCTTTCTTGTTTTAAGCTCATAGGGCTGGATTTCCTTAGGTTGTTCCATAGCTTTTCCGGTGTAACCTCCGGTAAGCTATTTTTGAATTGTTCCTGATAGAAAACCCTTCAATTCTTAGGTTTTGATCGAAAAGTCCACCCTGGTCAATGGTGAGATTTGTTTGTAGTTAGGTTAGGTTACCCAAATTCTTCTAAGTGTAGGGTCTCCCCCTTAATGCTTAGGAGGCTTTATAATCTAGCCGAGGAGTTCCCATCCTTGCGAGAGAAGCTTTTCATAGAGATCAGACGAATAGAGGAAGAGGAGTAGAGAAGACGAGGGGCCGACCCTAATTGGGTACGACCCATTTTTCCCATCCTTCTTGCCATAGTAAAGCCATTTGAGCCATCTGAGTCTTGTGGGTCGTCCCATCGTCCTGCCAAGAGTTATTCAGGAGAGATGGACGAGAGAGCGTCGTCGCCCACTGGCATTGGGCCTTCTGGGAGAGGAAACGCGTCTGACCTAAGCCCAGGTCGACAGGATGAGGGTATGGTTACTTCTGAGGCTGTCCCTATGACAACCCTATTTCCACATGCTTTCCAGATGGCTTTTCCCCAGAGGTCTCTGGAAAGTGATGAGGCCGAGGGAGAGGGGACTGAGGATAAGGGTGAGGACTCAGATGATGACCAGGTTGACACCTCCCATGCCTTGTCCTATGTCTCCTCAGTTAGGGCTCGTGACCTCTTGCTGTGGAGGCATGCCTATGGAGTGTCCCCAAATATAACTATGAGGGTTCCCTCTGAGTCTGAGAGGGTCTTTGAGGGTGAAGAGGTAGAGGTTGCAGTATACAAACAGATGTTCAAGGTAGGTGTCAGATTCCCTCTACATCCTACTGTCGTAGATATCCTGCCAGGCCTCGGTGTTGCCCCCTCTCAGCTTCCTCCTAAATCCTGGAGGATGATCCTTGGCTACATCTCCTTGTGGAAGAATGCTTTCACCGATGAGCCATCGGCCGGCATATTTTTGGCCTGTTACAATATAACCTCCTCGTCCAAATAGCCTGGGTACTACCACCAGGGGGCGAGGAGGTCTGACAAAAAACTTCTCCACGTGGCACAAACCTCCAACCACGATTGGAAGAAGAATTTTTCTTCATTTCTGGGGAGTGGGAATTTTCCGCCGACTCTCAACATTTGGACGATAGTCCGAGGGTTCCCAGAAGATGGTCAAACCCCTCGATGAAGGCCAGGTCTGATCCTGGACTTAGTCTGGATGAGAAAGATATAGTTGAGTATCTCAGGGAATGAGGGAGAGGGGGTGAGATTGTAAAATTTGAAGATCTGATGACCCACAAGTTCCTCAAAGAAGATGGTCTGAGGGTCGGCCCCCTAACAGAGCTATGTGAGTTACATTTATTTTTGCTCATTCTTTTACTTTTTTTAAGTGTTTCATCTTTGTCTCTGCATCTTTCTAACGTATCGTCCTCCTTTCAGGTCGTCCTGCAGGTATATCAGATCAAATTTGGGAAATGACTGCTCCGAGCTTATTGTTTGGTTTAGGCAAGAAAAAGGGCAAGGAGCCTCAGCAGGCTCCGAGGAAGACAAAGGCTGTGGCGCCGACACTTGTTGAACCGACAGCCGATGGTCACAAAAGAAAGGAGCCTGAAGTCCCTGCTGACCCTCGGCCGGATTCTAGGACGAGGGTAAGGGTTGAGTCATCTGAGGGGGCTGGTTCCTCTTCTAGCATGGGAGCCTTCTGGTCCCAAAACATGACATCACTGAAGGCCGAGCCATCCTCCTTGATCATGAACCTAAGGGCAGACAAGGCGTCCATGTTTTCTGCCCCCTCGGCTGCTGATTACGAATTTTCGTCAAAGATGCCTTCGGCCAAGGTGTATGACTATGGTCTGCACACACTAGCTCAGGTACTTATCTTTACTTCATCTAGTTGAATTTTTCACTAACTATTTCCTCAGCCTCTTAATAAGTGTCTTTTTCTATGCAGTCCGTCTGTGCCTTCACCTCGGCCACTAAGTGGATGGCTGAAAATCAACAGAAGTTTCATGAAGCCGAGAGGGCCATTCAGCATGAGGCCGACCTGCAGACAGAGCTCGAGACCACAAGGCCTGAACTGGAGAGTGCTAGGACTGAGCATGCCAGAGTCTTAGATGAGCTGATGAGACAGCACGATGCCGACCAGCAGGCCATGACCTGCTTATAAAGGAGAAGAATGAGGCTTTACTCAACTTAGAGGTTCAGCACAAGGCCGATCTAGAAGTAGCTGTCAAGAAAGCCGAGGCCAATGCTGTGGAGGCCTAAAAACTCTCAGACGAGTTTCAAGGCTTCGGCCTTGAATACTTGGAGAGGGGAATCAGGATGGCCTGTCGATGGGTCGTCTTAAAGTTCGCTGATGCAGTGTCTTCTGTTCGACCTTCTCTTGAAGCAGTTCAGCTGGATGATCCCCTCATTACTGAAGCCTTAGCTCAAGTGGAGTCTCAGCATGTCGAAGGCATGGGAACGTATGAGGGTCGGCCTGTTATGGTCATAGAAGAATCTCCCATTGATGTCGAGGCCTTGCCCTCTGATTTTGTTCAATAGGGTTGTTGTCTGTAGCCTATACCCTCTTCGTGTAATCCATTTTTGTACTTTATTTTGGTAAAACGAACAACATTTTGTAATATAATGCCTCTTGTTGTCTTCCATACTCGTATCTTAAGTAATTTGTATTGTGGATTTTTTGTACTAACAATATCACTAACCCCTCCCTCGTCTGTCTTGAGGACCATGGTGGGGTCGTCCCCTCCATGCGACCTCATTATTACCGAGGGTTATAATCACCAAATTAATGGCTTTAAATAAATTTGTCCCTCGTCTTTCTTGAGGGCAATGGTGGGGTTGCCCCCTCCATTGACCCTCATTATAGCCGAGGGTTCCAATAACCAAACTAATGGTTTTTTAATTAAGTGTTCCCTCATCTTTCTTGAGGGCAATGGTGGGGTCGTCCCCTCCATTGGCCCTCATTATAGCCGAGGGTTACAATAACCGAACTAATGGTTTTTAATCAAATGTTCCCTCGTCTTTCTTGAGGGCAATGGTGGGGTCGTCCCCTCCATTGACCCTCATTATAGCCGAGGGTTACAATAACAAAACTAATGGTTTTTAATAAAGTATTCCCTCGTCTTTCTTGAGGGCAATGGTGGGGTCGTCCCCTCCATTGACCCTCATTATAGCCGAGTGTTACAATAACCAAACTAATGGTTTTTTAATTAAGTATTCCCTCGTCTTTCTTGAGGGCAGTGGTGGGGTCGTCCCCTCCATTGACCCTCATTATAGCCGAGGGTTACAATAACCAAACTAATGGTTTTTAATAAAGTATTCCCTCGTCTTTCTTGAGGGCAATGGTGGGGTCGTCCCCTCCATTGACCCTCACTATAGCCGAGGGTTACAATAACCAAACTAATGGTTTTTTAATTAAGTATTCCCTCGTCTTTCTTGAGGGCAGTGGTGGCGTTGTCCCCTCCATTGACCCTCATTATAGCCGAGGGTTACAATAACCAAACTAATAGTTTTTAATAAAGTATTCCCTCATCTTTCTTGAGGGCAATGGTGGGGTCGTCCCCTCCATTGACCCTCATTATAGCCGAGGGTTACAATAACCAAACTAATGGTTTTTTAATTAAGTATTCCCTCGTCTTTCTTGAGGGCAGTGATGGGGTCATCCCCTCCATTGACCCTCATTATAGTCGAGGGCCATTTTCAGAAGATGTTTTCATGCGTACTAGAACTGATAAACACAGGATGAGGGGAAACACTGATATTTCTCATTAATTTTCCAAGTGCTCTGTTGGAGCAACTCATATTACAGTTGTGGTATATCAAGACCTTACAACACTACTGATAGTATTTTTTCAAATGATCTGCATTCCAGGGGTTGGAAAAGGGTTCCCCCTCTAGGTTTTCTAGTCTATAGGTCCCAGTGACGACTTCATCGATGACCCTATACGCGCCATGCCAATTAGGATGGAGCTTGTTGGGATTTTGCCAAGTCTTCTTGAGGACCAAGTCCCCCACTGCGATTGGCCTCTGTTTCACCCTCTGATTGTAAAACCTTGCGGTCCTCTGCTGGTAGGTGTCCTCCCTTATCTCGGCGTCCTCCCTCCTTTCCTCAATCAGGTCCAAGTCGAGTCTCCTCTCTTATGTATTTCTCTGGGGGTCATACATTTGGACCCTATGAGTAGGAAACCCAATCTCGGTGGGGATGACGGCTTCTGAGCCATAAGCTAGCATGAATGGGGTCTCTCCGGTAGAGGTCCTCACTATCGTCATGTATGCCCACAGCACGGAATATAACTCGTCGACCCATCTTCCTTTTGCCTCCTCAAGCCTCTTCTTGATTCCATCTAGGATTGTCCTGTTTGTAACTTCTGTTTTCCCATTGGCCTGAGGTCGGCCTGGGGTGGAGAAATTTTTTTTTATACTCACCCTTTCACAGTACCTCTGTAGAGAGGTATTCTTGAACTGAGTCCCGTTATCCGAGATGAGGGTGTTGGGGAGACCATATCTGCATATAACATTTTTCCAGATGAACTGAAAGGTCTTCTGCTCTGTTATCGTGACCATCGGTTCGGCCTCCACCCATTTTGAGAAATAGTCAATAGCTACGATGAGGAACCGATAGTTATTGATTGCTCTTGGTAAGGGTCCTACGAGGTCGATCCCCCACACTGCAAATGGCCATGGGGATGTAATGGAGGTAAGAGGCTGATGGGGTTGGTGAGGGATGGTGGCAAATCTCTGGCATTTATCGCACTTTTTTACATATGCCGCAGCGTCTTTCCCCAAAGTCGGCCACCAATACCCTTGGGTGATCACCCTCTTCGCTAAGGATCTGCCCCCGATGTGGCTTGAGCACGATCCTTCATGCACATCTTGCAAAAGGGATGAGACCTCAGATGGGTGCACACACCTAAGTAAGGGGAGTAAAAATCCCTTTTTGTATAAGGTGTCCCCAATGACAGTGAACTTTGCAGCCCTGTACCTCAACTTCTTCCTTTCTTGCCTTGCTTCTGGCATCTCCCCCTCTTTAATGTACCTGATCAGAGGATCCATCCACGAAGCTTCCTGAGAAACATTTAGGCAATTTCTAAGTGTTCCCTCAGCGTCTTCAATAGTTGGCCGAAGCAAAAATTTTACTGGGACCGTCCTCCGGATGTCTGTCCTAGTTGCCGAGGCCAACCTCGCAAGGGCATCAGCACGAACATTGTCGATCCTGGGTATCCTCTTTAATTTCACTTCTCTGAAGCCCTTCAGTAACGACCTCACCTTCTCAAGGTACCTAGCCATCCTCTTGTCCTTGGCCTCGTAGGCTCCTAGTATCTGATTCACCAATAGCCTCGAATCACTATGAACCAAAATCTGGCCGATACTAAGAGATCTGGCCAAGGAGAGGCCTGCTATCAAGGCCTCATATTCGGCCTCGTTGTTGGAGGCCTTAAAGTTGAATCTTAGGGCGTACTCAATGTCTGTGCCGTCGGGTGTTGATACTATTAATCCAACTCCGCTCCCACTTTCACAAGAGGACTTATCGATGAAGAGACTCCACGCGGTGTGTTCTTCTGAGAAACCTCCCTCGGTGAGTGACCCCTGTCTAAAGAGATATCTTCCCTCTTCATTTTCAACCACTTTCCTTCTAGCGGTGCTCCTCTTAGCCTTATCTGTAGGTGTGTCGGTGAGCTCACCCTGTCGGGTATCTATCTTCCCGAGGCTCTCACCCTCGGCTTCATCATCTTCCCAAGTAAACTCAGCCACGAAGTTTGCCAATGCTTTCCCCTTAATGGCCGTCCTAGGCTGATACACTATGTCAAACTCCCCCAGCTCCATATCCCAGGTTATTAACCGCCCTGATTTTTCAGGCTTGTGCAAAACCTGCCTAAGGGGAAAGTGAGTGAGGATGACCATCGTATAGGACTGGAAGTATGGATTCATATTTCTTGATGCATGGATCAAGGCGTAGTCCAACTTCTCCATCCTTGGATATCTTTGCTCTGCCCCCTGGAGTGCCTTGCTGTTAAAATACACAGGCTTCTGTACTCCGTCTTCGTCTCTCACAATGGCTGCACTGATGGCGGACTCTGAGACGGCGAGGTATACATAAAGTCGTTAACCCTGCACGGGTCGTGACAACAGCAAGGGAGACCCCAGGTATGATTTTAACTCCTTGAAGGCCTCATCGCATTCTTCACTCCATTCGAAGGCTTTTCTGAGAATTTTGAAGAATGGTAGACACCTGTCTGTGGCCCTAGATACGAACCTGTTCAAGGCAGCAACTCTCCATGTGAGCCTCTGAACGTATTTAATGGACTTGGGGGTCTTCATCTCAACAATGGCCTTTATCTTTTCAGGTTTGGCCTCGATGCCTCTTTGGTTGACAATGAACCCCAAGAACTTCCTTGCTCCGACCCTGAAGACACACTTGGCCGGATTAAGCTTCATCTGGTATTTGTCCATCGTATTAAAGGTCCTCTCTAGGTCTTCCACATGATCCTCTGCCTTCAAACTCTTAGTCAGCATGTCATCTACATAGACGTCCATAGACTTCCCAATTTGGTCTTCGAACATTTTATTTACGAGGCACTGGTACGTTGCCCCCGCATTTTTTAGGCCAAAGGGCATGACCCTATAACAGTATGTCCCCTTGTCAGTAATGAAGGCTATCTTCTCCGAGTCTTCAGGGTTCATGAATATCTAGTTGTACCCTGAATAGGCATCCATGAAGCTCATGAGCTCATGGCCTGCGGTAGCGTCTACCATCTGGTCAATGCGGGGGAGAGGGAAGCTGTCTTTGGGACAGTGCTTGTTGAGGACGATGAAGTCCACACACATTCTCCACTTCCCGTTGGCCTTTGGGACAATGACTGCATTGGACAGCCATTCAGGGTGGATGACCTCTCTGATAAACTCAGCGTCTTCTAATTTCTTGACCCCATCCCTGATGACCTCATACTTTTCTCTAGAGTAAATTCTCCTCTTCTGCTTTACCGGCTTCACTCCTTCTACCACATTGATATTGTGGCACATGATTTCAGGGTCAATCCCAGGCATATCTTCATGACTCCACGTGAAGACGCTTCGTCTTCTCCTTAACAGTTTAACGAGGTCTTCCTTGATATTAGGCTTCAGATACTTGCCTATTTGGATTGTTTTTTTCGGGTCATCCTCATCCAGGATGATAGATTCTACCTCTTTCGCGGCCTCTCCTTTCTTTAGCTTCGTCTCATCCCTAGGGTCTAGGGTATCAATATTGTAAGTGGTTGTAGCCCTTTTGTGCGCCTCCCTTTCTTCAGCGGAGTTATAGTAACATTCTAGCGCCGTTGTCTGGTCTCCCTGAACTTCCCCCACCCCGTAAGGGGTAGGAAACTTAATCATCTGATGGACCGTAGACGGCACAACTTCAAACCCCTTGAGGGCCACACGTCCCAGTATGATGTTATAGGCCGAAAACACATGCTCATCCATCATAAAGAAACTGACCTTCTTGGTAAGCAATCTCGGCCACTCGTCCCCCATCCTAACATCGGCCTCATACACTCCCAAGGGATGAACCTTTTCCCCACTGAACCCAATCAATGGATGATGGTATGGGACGAGTCTAGCACGACTGAGACCTAAGGCTTTGAAGCACGGCCAAAACATTACATCTGCAGAACTGTCCCCGTCGACCAATATCCTCGGCACCTCACACCCGTGCACCCCAGTTGTGATGACGAGTGGGTCGTCGTGTGGGTCTAGGAGGCCTTTAAAGTCCATTCTTGAGAACCCCACTATCAGGGTGTCCATATCAACCTTCTTCCTCTTTTCTTACTTTGCCTCCAGGGAGGTTGAGTGTACCGTCTTCGTCACTGCCTTGGACTCAGCCACATGGTCCTTCCTGTCAGCGACCTCAGACCCTCCTCCTGCTAGACCCCCGAAGATCATTCCCACTCTGAGCGAGATCATATTAAGCCTTTTGACAGGACCTTGGTCGTCTCTCGGCGGGAGGTCAGGGTCGTCCTCATCATCAGAAGGGTCGTCCCCTCTTTTTTGAGGACCTTCTCTACATGCATCGCCTCGCTTCTTTCTGGGGTCGTCCCCTAGGCCCCTCTTGAAGGAACCATTGTCAACGTACTTTATGAGCTTCCCTTCTTTCAGCATCTTCTCAATCTCATCTTTCAGAGCAAAGCATTTGTCTGTTACGTGGTCGTGGTCTTGGTGAAATTCTTACCACAGGTTCTTGTTCCTCTTGTTAGGGGCCGTCCTCAACTTCTCAGGCCACTTCAGGGATCGGTCACTCTTTATCTCATTGAGAATTTGTTCACAGCTGACCGTTAGCGGGGTGTAACCAGCGAACTTGTCGTTCGTAGACCTCTTCTTCCCCTCTTTGTTCTTCTTAGGGTATTTACCCCCACTAGCGCCTCCTTTTTCATCTTCGTATTTTACGGCCATCGCCTCTTCGGCGTTCATCACCGTTCCTGCTGTTGACAGCAATTCTGCCATCGTCCTAGGGGGGTCTTCAGCAAGCTTCCATAACAGCTTCCCCTTTTGGAGTCCTCCAATCAGGGCTGTCATAGCTATGCTCTCCTCATAGTCTTCCACCTCCAACTTCTCTTTATTGAATCTAGCTATGAAGTCCCTTAGGCTCTCATTCTTCCCCTGCTTAACATAGAGCAGGTGGGTGGTCTTCTTCTGTGGCCTCACCCCAAAGAAAAAGTTGTGGATGAACCGGTCTGCCAACTTTTTAAAGTTTTCAATGGATTTTTTTGGAAGAGACGTGTACCAGACATGTGCAGCCCCAGTCAGGGTACCAGAAAAGGCACGATACCTCATCTCATCTGAGATAGAGTATATGTCTGTTGTTGATTGATACATCTCAACATGGTGGACAGGGTTGGTGCTCCCGTCGTATCTTGGGGTGACCACAGGTGGCTTGAACCTTGATGGCGTAGGGAAGTTGACTATCTTAGCCACAAAGGGTGAGCCTATGGTGTATCCTTTCTGAAGAGGGTTCCGTCTCTTTAGTATATCACCGATCTTATCCTCTAATCGGTGGATCGAGTCATTTTAGGGCCTCGTAGGGTCGGCTTGGTCGATGTTATCCCATGCTGCCTCTTTAAGGTGGACGGAGGGTTCTGCTGCGGCAGGCCTATGTCGGCTGTTTACTTCCCTTTGACCATCATCCCGTCCTTGGGGTCGGCCATCTGCTGCCTCCCTCCTGGACCTCGCAGCACTCCTTGACCTGGAAAATTTTTCCCGCAGGTCATTTACTGGGCCCAACCTCTCAAAGGCTGACCCCCTGCTCAAGCGATCAAAAGCAGAGCCTCTCGGGCGATCATCAGGATTTGGTCTCCCGCACTTTCCTCTACTTTCCTGGAGAGGTCGTATAGTATTGTTGGAGACCTCATATGGTTCCAAACATTCTATAGGGGCCTCCTCTCCTTCCAGATCGTCATACCTGTCCTCAGGGCAAGGGTTTCCTTGCCTCCCCAAGCATAGACACCGGGGGTTAGCAACATCCCTACGCCGCTGAGGGGGTGGCAAGACTTTGCATGGTGCCTAGGATGGTCCCCTGGCTTCATGCTATCCTGGAGCTACTACCGGAGTAATCATCTCAGGTGAAACCCCTGGTGGTCTTAGTATGTTCTGGCTTAGAGCTGTGAACTGCTCCTGCATCATCCGCTAGCTTGCTGCCAGAGACTTTAAGGCTGCCGCCACATCAGTCATCTCAGACTGAGGTGGTGGCTGACTAGAACTGGGTCCTCCCCCATCATCCGACGGGGGAAGTGGTGGTGGTGGCATCTCAGGTGCCATGTGTTTGAGCTATGAAAAGCTGAACTGAAGAAAAGACTGGTGAGCTTGAGAACCTTAGTGGGTCTCTTTCAATGGTGAAACATCTCCTCTCAGGGGGAGAGTTGGATCACCACCAGAGTGCCCAGTGTGGTCAAGCTGTACAAAGGAAGAGATGTCTTCTCGTTCCCACAAATGACGCCAAACTGATGATGCTGAGATTTAGCACCATCGGATAAGTGTTGATGATGAGCTCAAACAATGGCAGCCATGGCAGCCATAGCGATGTAAGTGTATGTGTGTAGAAGGAGATGAGTATAAGAGGAATAAGACAATGATGTATAGTGGTTCAGCCAATTTGGCCTACATCCACTGTGAGTGTGTGATCCACTAAGTATGGGCACTAATGGCCTTGGATACAATGCACATAAGCTCACTTTCTCTCTCTACTATGTGTATAAGCAGAGTTTTTGCTAGGGTTACAATTATCCATCCCTGTAGGGTTGTAAGTGACAAGTATATATAGGTCTTGGGGGGTGTAGTGTACCCCCCAAGTATGCATGGTACATGTGAATGATGATCTAGCCAATCCCCTGTTGACACCTGTAGATGCCAAATGATGACATAATATTGCCTCACGTGAGGGTGTGATTTTGTTATAACGGTCTCCCATGTGCCATGTGATCCTCACGCGCACTGTTCCACGCGTCTCCCAAACCACACGCTGTGATGATGTCACCCTCGGCCCTTGGATATGAGGCCGAGGGCAGAGTTCCTTCCGATAATGAGTCTGGCCTAATTTGGGCCTCGTACTGTCGTACCCTCGGGGGGTCGTCCGCAGCCTGATGAAGGGTCATCCCCCTGAGGGGTCGTCCGCAGCCTGATGAAGGGTTGGCCCCCTAAGGGGTCGTCCGCAGCCTGATGAAGGGTCGCCCCCCTGATGGGTCGTCCGCAGCCTGATGAAGGGTCGGCCCCTTAAGGGGTCGTCCGGAGCCTGATGAAGGGTCGACCCCTTGAGGGGTCGTCCGGAGTCTGATGAAGGGTCGGCCCCTGAGGGGTCGTCTGGGCCTGATGAGGTGCAGGGCGCCCTCGACATGGCCGAGGGTATATACGGGTATATCAGCGTTCACTCTAGGCTCAAGTGTAAGCCTGTCGCTCAAGTAATAATCCCAGTAAGTCGAGTATCGATCCTCAGGGAAAAGGGACAATAGAGTTATGACGACGGGAAGAGACGGAGATACCCTAACTTTGACTCTAAAAAGAAAAGGAAAAATTTATTTGGTTTTGAGATTGATTACAGCAAAATGCGATAATGAAATTATGAAGAAATGCAACTATACTAATGTAGCGAAATTAAGAATGAATGATGATTCGAAACTTTTTATTTTAAATGATGAGAAAAATAGGACGGGAATATACAATCCCCCAACCCTAGTGTAGTGCAGTTGTAATATTAATCATAAATTTATCTGATTGATCGGACCCGGAATTTAGTACTCCCAAGCATTATGTATACGAGGTTCAAGCCCGCGTCATACCTAATCTGAGGATGAGTAAATCAGTATCGCGATAGTGACACTCAAATTGCACTTTTAATCATCACGAGTACCCAGAGGCAAACGAGATATAAAGATCTACAATTATTGGGTAACTACGCAATACGATCATAATCAATCACTAAATTCATCGAATTAATTTTATACACACACGCTAACACGTCACGCTGGGTTCATGTACCCCGGCCTTGGAAAATCTAGCCTAACATGTTGAATTTAATGAAAACAATGATTGATGTGCAGGAATTCATAATTAATCTAAGGAAAATGGAAATTAGATGTAGAAACGAATTAGAAATAAGAAATACTCACTAAAATTACCCAAGCAGTAAGTGTAACAATGAATGAAACTGATACTCAGAAAAATCACTGAATAAATCTTCAATCCTTGAATTAAAACTGAAATTGTTAGCTAAACTAGGGTTTTCTGGAAAAAGAGAGGAAAATACTACTAATTCTCTGTCCCAATAACAATAATAAATGGGTTTTTATACCCTACAACAATTTCGGAGTTCAGCTGCACTAGGAGTCTTTTTAGGAAGAGATAGGATTTGTAAATCTCGAAGCTCGGACCGGTCCGGGCCTTAGGTAGACCGGTCTGTCCCCAAGGCGGATCGGTTCTTTTTATTTTGAGGCACACCGGTTCCTTTTATTTTTGCCTTCTTCAATTTGCTTGTGGTCCAGGGTCTTCTGGAGTTTGGCAAGGCGGACCGGTCCGGGGTAGGGGCGGACCGGTCCGGCTATTTGACTTTTTGGCTCAACTTTGACTGCCCATAACTTTTGTTCCAAGATTTTGATAGAGGTGTCATTTCTTCCTATGTACTCGTGAATGAGATGTCTTCAACTTCTCTTTAGGTACCTCATCTGAATTCCGGGTGGAAATTCCACTTTGGCCCTTTTGACTTTTCCTTCTTTCTTTCTTGATTCTTCTAGTTTCTTTCTTCCGTTTCTTGACATCAAATACCTGTAAAATCACTACCAAATACCAGAAACTCAGTGTACTCATTAGGATCAGTCAGTAGCAAGATTATGAGATAAAGTTAACTCAATTACGTTGTTCGAGGTGCTAAAAGTGACTAAATCAAGGGATAAATTAGGAAGAATTTATGCCTAATCAGTAGTTATCATATTTGATGGTTTTATATAAATTAGGTGTGGATTATACCTAAATTCAATGCCTTGGGAAGTTTGGACTAGGGCTAATGGAGTTTGAATGTAGTTGATATGGTGGGGGTAAGACTATGCATAGATTCAGAAGCCCAAAAGGTTAGTGTTGATGTATTATGGGATGAATATAAGGTTATAGATGTGATATACCTTTTATGATATATATTTGTATGACCCGATATCGTTAAGGCCGTAATGTGTATGTAATTTACCTTAGCTCGTTAGTTAGGGCAGCGTACGTTATGTTGTTGTATCCTATTATTGAGGGTTGCAAATGTTATCTGGTAGCATTGGCTCAGTATGTTTATATGTTTATTTGATTTAACCCATTAACCAGGGCTATATATATATGAATGTTTAATGTGATATACATACCATTTATAAATACTCACGGTGACATACAAGGAGGGATTCTATCATGGGGCCTATATGGCGTGGACCACCATGGTGCCTCAATAAGCAGATGAGTTTTCCATGGTCATTTTACCCCAAGGTCCTACGCCTAGGTATCTTTGTGCTGAGAGGTTTCATTGTGAGATTTCATTGTATGGTATTTATTATATTGGACCATATGGACGATGTGTAGGAATAGTGATTTATGCTTCGATTGTGATGAGGCCTTAGGGTTGGGACAGTATCAGACTATACCTAGTATAGGTGAGTGATACCCAAAGATAATAGGGATAGGCCTCCGTTATGTGCAAGCATGAGATTAGCCCATTTATTTGTATATGTTGGGGGTTGTACCTTTATATGGATTTTAGATATGAGTAGAGTTTTTCCTCCTAACATATGTAATTAGGGTGTTGTGATACCAGAGATAGTTATACGATATTATGTGTTATACTAGAGATGCATATGACCTATAGTACGGAGGCCCAACTACCTGCTTGTGTTTCGGATTTTCAAATTACCTATACTAGATATGCATATGACTTATAGTAGGGATGCCTAACTACATACTTATGTTTTGGACTTGCGTATTTCCTATACTAGAGATGTATCTGACATGTCATAGGGATGTTTAACTACATACTTATAATTTGTATTTGTGTATTACATAAACTAGAGATGTGTATATTGTATTATTGGCATTAGATAGATAAATGCTTATAGATATGAGATATAAGCTTGCTATTGGTATATTGGTTATTTGGTCAGGCATACCGTAAGTTTGAGGCTACCACACAACTTACATTTTATAATGAAAGAGATAAACCTAAGGATGAAAGAATGAAGATGTAAATATTTAATCACATGGGCAACATTTATGGGTTCGGGATTTAGACTCACATGATATTTTTTATTGTTGTGTGCGGTAACTAATAACTTAAAATAGGTTAAAACACGAGAGGAAGATGTGTAGTTATAATGTGGTCCAAATTCAATTATAATCCTATTTTACATTGGCTTGTTCTTTATGTTTTCTTATAAAAACTGTTTTTACATGTCCATGTTGTGGTAGTTCCTATAGATGCGTGATCGTAGGAGGAACATCTTTACTAACATCCCTTTTTTTAATCCCAGGATTATAAGAGTCGAGCAAGTGTAGCTCATCCTTTTATTGTACTCCTTTATTTTTAGTTTGGTTGTACAAGAATATTTATATTCTGAGACGGTGTATGTTATTTTTTTGGTGATTGGTATCAATGAAGATTTTGTGTGGGTTCAGTATTTCATTATATTGTCTTTATTGTTTCAATTCTTGTTTATTTCTTATGATAAGAATGTTATCAAAAGCTTTGAATATCGTGATTTTTATAGTAGACCTTATTAATATATTTATGAAATTTTTGGGGTATGACATTACCCTTGTACATTTTCTTCAAAAGCTAACTAATCAAACTCATTTAGTGTTTCAAGTAATGATAAGGTTGTGTCATATTATTGTTACAAATGTAGGGAGAACCTGGTGAGAATAACTATTAGATTTAGATGAAAAAATCAAGTGTACTTATAAAAAAAACTAAAATTAGATTTATGAGTAGCCTTGATCAATACCAACATAAATGAAACAATCATGTTTCCAATTTTTGGAACACATAGATTGAAATGCTTGATTTTAGATGGGCTTACAACCTTAGGAAAAATAAGGTCATGTACAACTATAATTTTTCCAAGCCTATAAGACAAATTAATACTCTGCGTTTCCATGCAATGTCGATTAGAACACTATTTATCACACCCGATTTGTGGTATGAATGTACAAGATACATAGAATCAAAGTGATAAAATTAAACTTAAGGTTAATAGAGATACTAATATAGTATTACATAAATTGTACTACCATCACATGGGTGAATTATTCATATTACATTTTATCACAAAATTAAAAAATGGCATAGGTCATCGAGAACGGACATTCTTTTCTTTCATCTTCCATAATCTCCTTCCATATAGTTATATAAGCATACATATGATCTGTGCGTATCACAAAAAGGGAGGGGGTGTGGCTTCCATATATTGGAACATCTGGAGGAAATAAGAATTAGCAGAAGTATGCTAAGTAGTTTTTAAACAGTTTTATAACAATTATATATAGAGAGAGGTTTGAGGGTGTACGAAATTAATTATTTTCTAAATGAAGCATATGAAATATTTCTCATAAAAGAAGATTAAGGATTTTTAAATGGATAATCCCATAATTTCTAGTTTACTAATGGATATAGAAATAATTAAGCCGGATTAGTATAACCAAATAATAATGTCAACCCAAAACCTTTGGAGAAAATAAACACTTAGGCACACTAAATAGAATGACACTCATATGTATATAGAAATATATTCAGGCTCTCAAATATTTGAGACCTTAGGGCAAGTAAAAAATTCCATGGGATGATATGACAGTCTACTCCCTAGTTAATATTGATGCTAATAAGAAAGACATTTAGCACATAAGTGCATGGGTGAATTGATTCAATCATTACAATAACCTCAAGACATAAGTTATTACATGAGAAGGGTTTAAATTGATCCAAATGATGTGTACTCAAATATCAATGATATTAATCAATATATATATAGCATGGAAACATCATAACATAAACATCTAAGAGTAATTTGTGTCTATCACATTGTGATATCAATAGCAGTTATAATAAATACGTTGAAATTACTATCGAAAAGGCAAAAATTACTTGACAACTATAAGAACGTGATTAAAATTGATTGGATTCTGGATCGTGAGGGTCAGGCTGTTGATTATCTATCGCTCAATGTAGTTGTGAGCATATACTATTCGGAATGAGACTGAATTGGAAAAAAATTGAGGTAGGGTTTTGGCTTAAAACTTATCAAAGAACCTGTAGGAAAAAGTTAGGGTAAAAAGTCAAAACTTAGAAAAATAAGAAGGGTCAATTTGTAACCTTTGGAAAATACTTTCAACCAAAAACCTTGGTTTTCTATAATTTGAGCTAGGGTTGATCAAATACTTCCTTACTTTATACCATTTTGAACGAAAAATTTAATAAATATTTTGGGGAAAAATCAGAAATTTTCGATTGGTCACGTGCCTTCATGCGCCTGGTCAAGGTTTCTAGTTGAAAAGTCCATCTTTAATCTCTCGATAATTGACCTAGATTTTGATAAAATTTTGACCTCAAATATCTTCTGATTTTCGAAACCATTTAAGATGATTCCTGAATAAATCCAACCTAATTTTTTGTGAGGAATCCAAATATACAGGTTTCATGTATTGAGGTTCAGAATTCATCGAGTTCCAACAATTGCATTTTTTTTGAGAATTTGACCAAAAATTCGTGGAGTTATGGAATATGGCAAGAGGTTTTAAGCTTATGAATGGGTTTCTGCTATCCTAAGGAAGAGTTTGGCCTTGGTTTGAAGGATTAAAGAATCCCGATTAAAGAAAATTTTGAAGTTGAAAATTTTAAACTTTGAAAATACTTTTGAGAAATTGGGGTTCAAAACTTGTTAGCTTTTGAAAATGGTCATTACACTCGAGCTCTTGGGATTATAAGGAACTCATTCCTCACTTTGAAATAGGTTCAAAGTCAAGGAAATTATTTTCACCATTAAATCTCAAGCTTAATGGAGTTTTTGAAGGTTTATTCCTATACGAACATTCTACATGTAAGATCTTCATTTCTTTGACTAGGTTGTGTAATTTGATAGTGCAGAAAATGTTTTGGATAATAAAGACAAGGAATGATGTATAAAATCACAATTTACCAGCTTGGAGTGAAAAAAAGGAAAGTTTGATTCTACTAACCTGGTGAGGTTTAGGGCTTGATTTCGTGGGGTATTATTTATCCTATGAGCTAGGGGCAGTTGATTGGTGCATTAATGAGGTGGATTCTCCCTGATTTTAAGAACATAAAACTTGGGCATGAGGTGTTCACATGTGGAAATGGTGTTACCCATGTGAATTTTATGATTTTATGCTATTTGGGATGCTTCGTTTGTAGGCGAGTAAAGTCTAGATAGGTTAGTTTTGACTTTGGTCCTTAAAGAGAGTTTTATATTTATTTGGTGTTTAATATGATAAATTTTCATGTTTAAGGGATATTTGTGTAATTTTATGAAAGTTTAAGGGCTATGATTATAAAATTAAATTAACTGAGGTCTAAAGGTTTAATTTAATATAAGGTTTGGGGCTTAGGTTGAAATAGAGGTCAAGTTATGTTTCTGTCAAAGTTTGGAGGGGCATTTTGGTCATTTTATAACCTTAGGGGGTACTTAGGTAATTAAGAAATGTTGTAGGGTTTCATGTGTCATTTCAACTTTGTTAGGGTGTTTTTTAATTTGACTAAGTTATAAAGGGGATATGGGACAATACATGTAGTTATGAGTCGTAATCTAATTGGTCTAGGGTTTGATACCATGCGGGTATTACAGTCTACCTACATAAAAAAATCATCCTCGAATTTACTTGTAAAAATCTCGAGATATTATTTCTTCATGGTTTTTTTCGTTCCCACGTGGCTTCTTGCTCATTTTCGTGTTCCCATGGTACCTTTATTAAAGGAAGTTCTTTTTGTCTAAGAACTTTTACCTAATGATTTAGAATTTGAATAGGACACTCTTCAAAATCATGGTTAGGTTGAACAGAGATTTCATACCACGTAATCACGTGTCGAATCTGGAATGAATTGACATAACTGGGATGTATGAAATAGATTATGAATATGGGATAAATTCGAAGGTAAACTTAATTCATAGGCTACTCGGCCAACACGTTTAGTAATGCTTAATGGTCTAATGTATCTTGGAGATAACTTTTCATTCGTTGCGAATCGCCAAATAACTTTTCGAGTGAAACATTCAGGAATACTTAACTGGAAAATTAAAATTCTAAGGTCTTCCTGTGATGATCAGCGTAACTCTTTTGTTGATCTTGGGTCATCTTTTGTCTTTCCTTGATCTGCTCTATCTTTTCGGTAGTTTTTTGAATTATTTCAGGACCAAATTGCTTGTTATTTCCTTATTCGGTTCAGTATAGTGGTGATCGGTATGGTCTTTCACACAATTCTTCGAATGGGGAAACTTTGATACTTGATTGATAACGGTTGTTATATGAAAAATCAATTAATGACAAGTGCTCACTCCAATTATTGGGCATATCTAATGCACGGGCTCTCAACATATCCTCCAATGTTTGGATAGTTCGTTCAGATTGTCCATCAGTCTAGGGGTGAAATGTTATACTTAAATAAAGTTTAGTTTCCATCGCAGTTTCGAGTGCTTGCCATAATATTCCCACGAATGAGAATCTCGGTCTGATACTAGGGAGAAGGGAATTCCACGCAATCTAATAATTTCTCGAATGTAGAGTTTACTAAGTTTTTAGAATAATCAATAGTTTTCATTATGAGAAAATGGGAAGACTTAGTAAGTAGGTCTACTATCACCCAAATAGAGTTTTATCCTTGGTACGCACGAGGTAATCCACTAACAAAGTCCATTGTGACGTGATCCCATTTCCACTCAAGGATCGGAAGAGGTTGAAGAAGTCCACTAGGATAGTAGTGTTGTATCTTTATTTGCTGACGTGTGAGACATCTCTTAACAAAGTTATCAATACCGTTACTCATATTTGGCCACTAATATTATTTCTTTAGTACACGATACATTTTTGAGCTTCCGTGATGTATCATAAATTTGAAACGATGAGGTTCTTATAACACCTCTTCTCATAATGACGACTCATCAGATACATATAATCTATTTTTTAATCGTATACCTTCTCCTTATCCTATGATAATTCTTTGATCTTACTTGCGGTTTAATGTTTCATCATAAAAGGGTCTTGAAGTTTTTATTCTAGAATCTTTGTCCTCAGTCTAGGGTAAGCAATGATATTGGTGAATTTTAAAAAGAAAGGGGTTGGCTGAAAATTATATTTCTCCATGGTAGTAGCAACATCGTAGGAAATTAGGTTGTTAACTCTTCCAATGGGGTTACGGTTTAAGGCACCGTCTACTACGTTTCCTTTTCTTGGATAGTAGTTTAACTTAAATCTTTAATCTACCAAAACTTCCATCCAACATCTCTGTCTCAAATTCAAGTCTTTTTGGGTGAGGATGTATTTCAAGCTTTTGTGATAAAAAAACATTCGAAATTGTTTACCGTAAAGATAACAATGCCATATTTTTAAAGTATAAACTAGAACTGCTAACTTAAGATCATGCATAGGATAATTACACCTATGAATATTGAGTTGTCGAAATCCATACTCAACTACCTGTCCTTCTTACATCAGTACATAACCCGAGCCTTACAACGAGGCATCAGTATAAATGTCATAGCTTATCTTACTAGAAGTAATGATTAGGATGGGGAAGTTGTCAACTTACCTTATAAAATTTGGAATGCCTACTCACACTGAGAAGTACATATATATGGTGTTTTATTTCCATGTTAACTTCATCAATGGAAGAACATTTCCATAAAATCCTTTTACAAAACAACGATAATAACCAGCTAAAAGTATTATAGATGTGCTAATGAGTTTGTAAAATTCGCAAAGAGATGTCTTAATGATGAAGAGTTCCCGTGTCCGTGTGCACATTGTAGGAATTATAAGGTGTTTGAGTGGAAAATAGTTGAACTGCATATGCTTAGATCGGGTATAGAAGATAATTATCGATCATGGGTTTTTCACAGGTAAATGCATATTCCCTTTGTTCCTGATCAACCTTCACAACAATCATCAAGTAGGATAGATGTACAAGATCAGGAGGATAATGTAGATCATAATATGTTAGAGGATTTAGTTGATGATTCTTATGGAGTTCATTAAGTGGAAGAAAATGAGGCCCTAATAATGTATTCTTCTAATGTCGTTGTTAATTTATCATGCATATAATAAAACAATGTTAAATTAATTCATTGTTTATAATTCCAAATCATGTTCTTATATATATGTTTCTATTAATAACAATTTTTGCAGGATATATCTTCATTAGGGCGCAATTAGGGAAGTGGTGGTGAGGGGGGCTCGTCCAGACCTAGGCCCCAAAAGTGGGGCCAGTTGGGGAGCATAGTGGAGAATAAGGCGACTGTTGATGTAAAAAATTAGATCGTATCTAATTATTTAATCACAGATAAAATAAATGAGACACAGAAGTTTTAAAGTGGTTCAGCCTTATAAGAATGGCCTACGTCCACTGTTATGTTATTTCTGACTGTATGGGAATTCTCGATTACAAGTTCTATCAAGAAATTCCGGTCCCTTTCCAATGAGGATTGTATAATGTATTTATAGCCCTGAGGCTGTAATGTGAGAGGGTAATACATTAAATGATGTACATATGAAAGGGTAATACATTCAATGCCCCTTAAGCGTATGCGTCTGAATGATAATCATTTAATGAACAGTCAAACTGTTGGTTATCCTGCTATTAATGCTTTGTTCGAGGTGCAGCTCGGACCGCCTGAGTTGCTCGGACCGCCTAAGCTTCTCGGTACTCAAGAGTTCCTCGGAGCGTTCTTGTTCCTCGGAGTGTATGAGTTCCTCGGGGAAGCAGTGCTCCTTGTTGTAGTGTGGTTCCTCGGAGCGTGTGAGTTCCTCGAAAATGTTTGTTGTTGCCACGTAGATTGTCATGTGTCTTCACTCAATTGAGCCATGTCAGCAGACTAAATTTGGTATCAACAGAAGCCCCTAATGTTTCATAGTTCGAACTTTGAGGAGTGTGAAACATTCTTTCTCGGAATATGGAAGTTTTAAATGGTCATCCTGAAATTTAGGAGTCTGTTATATTTATTTCTCCTTCCATCTTCGTAGAACCAGGCTTTTTGAATTTTTCTACTCGCTTCGATTCCCGCGCCCTTTTTGTCTTTTTAGCCGCTGGTAACATAACCGTCTCTTTTTGTAATCATTACTTTTTCCTTTTCCCAAGGCAGAGTATTTAAGCGTCACAGACAATCCCATCGTCTTCTACTTTTTCAAATTTGTATCTTCGAATTTTTCATTGTCTTACTCTCTTGTGCGTTCATCCTTTCCATCGTTCGTTGTCAACAGGTCCACTCTTTTTCTGTAAGATCTTCTTCCTTCTTCTTCATTTCCTTTATTCATCATGGTTTACCCTATTGAATCTCTTGATAAGTTTCGCTCTAATTTCTCTATTCCCTCCTGGGTTATTTTGGAAGAGCTTTCTGAGCCTTCTAACTATTTTCGTTTGGCTGAGGGACATTGGTTCCCCAGTCTCTTTGTTGCTGAGTGTGGATTTTCTTTTCCTCCAAACCCTATTTGTCTGGAATTTTGTCAATACTTTGACGTGGTTCCTGCAAGAATAGCCCCCAATACATAGAGAATAGTTAATGGGGTTCATAGACTAAATCAAATTCATGGAACTCGCATAGGAATTCCAGAAATAATGTTTTGTTATAGATGGGCTGTTGGGGATAATACTTTTTATTTAAAACTAGATTTTTAAAAAGGGCTTTAGTGGTCAATCTCCCGGATGCCAATAGGGACTATTTTGAGCACGGGATTGTTATAAAAAATTGGCAACATGCTCCTTTATCTAGAGATGAAGTTTATCAGGGTCCCAGATGCCCTCCCTATGGCAATGGGATAGGTTATTTTTATTTATTTTTATTTATTTTGAAATTATTATTCCTTTATGTTTGACAAAATGTGCCACTGATATTTTAATTTTGATTTATTTGCAGTTGATAGCAAAAGAAAGTGTAAGAGGTAGATGTTAACATAAGACATTTGAAACTTATCTGGAGTTTGCATCAAACTGTTGCTGACAAGCACATTAGGTTAGCTTCATATCTGCTATAGTACAAGAGCTACACCACTTCTTTTACTGCTCGTTCGGTAATAAGCGATGCAGAACCAGTACCATTTTCTACCAGTTCTTCGCCTGAGTCACACGTTCCTTTAAGTGAAAGGATGAAGAAAAGAAGACCTCCTACTCTCTTCGAGAAACCTGCCTCTGGTGCTGGAGAGGCCAAAAAAAGTAAACACGATGTCCTAAAAGGGACAAAGAAAGTTGATACACCTTCCTCGGCTGCTCCTGTGAAGGTTGTCGAGAAGCCCTCGGTGGCCCCGAGCAAGGCTGCTGCTCCAGGTGAGGTGATTGTCATATCACCGACCAAGAGTTCCTCCTTGGTTGAATCTATTCATGTTCCCCCGAAGAAGCTGAAGAGGAGCTCCTCGGTCAATTTGGCTGAAACCATCTCCCAACCCCCAACTACTGGAACTGACGTTCCTACTTTCGTTCCCCCGAGCTCTTCCATGAGGTCGGTGAATACTTGGATCATTCTCGAGATCCAAGGTATTGAAGAGAACCTTTCTCGGGATATGGTCACCTCATTGGTTGCTCGTCATATTGCTTCTGTAAGTCTTATTATTTTGAACTTTTCATCTTTCCTTTGTTATATCTATCTCTGACTTGCTTTCATTTTCTTTTCACAGTTGGTGAGCTGCTTTAATACAATCTTGAAGAAAGATGAAGCTATTAAAGCTTTAAGCTCCTCATCTAGTGTGGAGGAAGCTCTGGTGGGCCTGAGGCAGTCTTTGGAAGATTCTCGTCTGAAGTACGATGCTGACAAGGCAATCTGGGAGAAGAAACTTACATCCACCGTGCAGGAGAAGGCTCAAGTTATTGAAGCCTCCAAAGGATTGGAGAAGAGAATAAAGGACTTGGAAGGAAAAAATAAAGAGCTCGACAAGAAGCTCAAAAATGTTGGAGAGTTTGAGAATAAGCTCAAGGTTGCTGAGGAAGAGTTGGGTCAGCTTCGGGAGGTAAATTGGCAGAAGGAGGAGGTTGAGAATAAATTGAAAGCTGCTGAAAATCTTGTTTCCGAGAAGCTTTCCTCGGAGAAGACAAAGAGGAAGTTGGTTGTGAAGAAATATTTTAGCGCTGGCTGGGATAAGGGGTGGAACAAAGGCTTGGCTACCATGATGTTACAAGTCGAATATGGCAGCCTAAAATACTTTAGAGATGGGTGGGTCGTAGCTCTTCAGGAGATGAAGGTTGATGAAACTTCTGAACTCTTCCAGTTACACATCCATGGTCCCCCTCCAACTTCTGAAGACGAAGAAGAGGACGAAGCTGCCTCCGAAGAGTCTTCCATGGTGATGGGAGATCAAGTTTCTCATCCCCCGACTATCCAGCCCACTGACGAGGAACTTCAACTACCTGCAACTTCCTTCGAGCAACCTCCATCACTTTCCTAGCTACTATCTGCTCCATCCGAGTAACTTACTTCCTCGTCCCAGCCTTCCGATAAAGTTTTGGGAGATAAGGAAAAGGTATAGAGTTGTTCGTATTTCTCTATTTTATTTTTCTTTAACAAATGTAATCCTGAACATGTAACTCTGAACCTTTTACTTCTGACCTTTATGATATAATAAAACTTGAACTTGTGTTTATTCATACTGTTGTCTCTCTTCTTCATGCTCTGTTGGTACTTTTATTGATTATTGCTTTTTCTTCCTCTACTAGTTTCTGTCCAGGATGGAATTACTGTCTGCTCATGATACAAAGCTGTTGCGGCAATGCAATGAATACTTTAAGGTTGGTCACACAGATCTGAGTGCAGCACAAATCGTCGACATCCTCGGCCAAGATGCTTCGGAACCGATAGTTGAGGCCTACCAATACTTGAAGTGTCTGCTTGATCGTGCGGTGGCCAATAACGTAGCTTATTATGATATGATTGAGGATCTCCAAGGCACTCTTGAAGATCTTCAACCACAATATAAGTAATCCACTGCCCTCTTGCACGAGCGGTACGAGAAGAAGTATCAGCAAATCATTACCGATAAGGGATACGAGAAGCGTTTTGCTGGCTACGATGTAAGGGAGAGAACTTTGAGGGCCGAGGTCGAAGAGTGCAGACAAATAGTTGAATTATTAGAGAAAGAGAATAACAACATGCAAAGAGAGTTGTCACAGTTGAAGTCTGCAGCTTCCACTTCAAAATCCTTGATCCCAGTGACTGATGAGGGATTCTCATTCTTGGACGTTGAGAACGCCAACTTGAGGGATGAGTTGGAAACCTTGAAAAGATCTGGCCCTTCCACATATTCTCGTGGACGAGCAAGAGCTCCTCGGGGATGAGCAAGAGCTCCTCGGGGATGAGCAAGAGCAACTCGGATTCCTGTCGAGGAACAGAGGACTCAATCTACTTTAGAGAACTAGGCCTTCCAATTAATGGTGAAGAACCAAGTGTTGGCTGAAATATCAAAGAAGATCAGGGACCTGGAAGATCATCTTTCTGCACAGAAGTCTGTATTGGATAATAAATAACTCTTCATCAAAAATCTCCACGAACAGCTGGAAAGATTGACATATCAATTCCACAAACAGCCTAGGGAGTTCTGGATGGCTGGGTACAATGAGGCTCTCTACCACTTGGACGATCGTATCCAGAATGCCAATAATGAGGGCTACAAGTAGGCCTGGTTGAATACCTTAGGAGTGATGCAACTTGAACAGGGTTATTACCTGTGGGACTACCATGATCCTGGGCTGCTCGACCTACCCGTGCCATCATTCAAACTTGATATGATTTGGCTCCCTTCTCAGGCCATTCCTCGATGCTTGATTTCCAAATATCTCGGCGACTACAATCTCCATTCAAATGTCGAGATATCTCATCCCGAGCACCTCCTAGATCCACCATCCGTGATGAATATCAGGATGTTAAAAGATCTCAACTTTATAAATTCTCCTCTTGCTTTAAATGATCCGCCTGCTGGCGAGGAACCTGTTTCAAAAGCAGAGGGGAAGAAACTAATAGAGTAGGAATTTTGATGTAATAGTTAGTATACATTTCATTCTCAATGTAATTTATTTTTTATTTTAATGAAAGACCTTCATTTTTGTTCGCAATCTTAATTTCTATTCTCTTGTAAAACACTTTACATCTGTGCATGTGTATCTGTTAAAAAGATAACAATATTGTGTTGTTTGTTGATCAACTTATTGTCGACTAGTTTGAATTTGTGGTAGTCATTTGGCAAAAATAATGTTTCATTTCTCGACCAACTTAGTAAAAAGTTACGAGCATAAAAAATGTTGCTCAATCACTTTCTCGTTTTCATAAAATGTTTCCGACCAACTAAGGTCGGTGAATTTTCCTTTTCGACCAACTACAGTTAGTGGGTTTTTATCCCCGACCAACCATAGTTAGTGGATTTTTCCTCTACGAGCAACTTTGGCACTTTTTGGAATAGTTTTAGCTCCCGACCAACCTTAGTTGGCATTTTCAACAATATATTTACTTCCTAACCAACATAAGTTGGCATTTTTAGGAATACTTTTACTTCCCGAGGAACACATAGTTTTACTTCCCGGAGGAATATAAGTAGCTTTACTTCCCGGAGGAATACAAGTAGTTTTACTTCCCGGAGGAATACAAGTAGCTTTACTTCCCGGAGGAATACAAGTAACTTTACTTCTCGGAGGAATACAAGTTTTACTTCCGAGAGGAATACAAGTTTCTCGACCAACCTTAGTTGGAGTTTTTGAGAATAAATTTGAGTAGTCCGAGTTTTGCCGAGTAGTGTGTAGCACTAGTATTTCCCGAAAAACTTTCAATAAAAGGAGAGAATTCAGCAGAATATCTTCATTTTATTCATCATTGATAATACTTGCGTAGGTGCTCTGCGTTCCATGCATTCTTAAACTCCTCCCCTTCTAAAGTTGCTATTCGTTAAGTTCCTGGTCGAACAACTTCTGTAACTCGGTATGGTCCATGCCAGTTTGCCTCCAGTTTATTGTGTTTTTGAATTACCTTCTTCAGCACATAGTCTCCTTCTTTCAGGTCGGACTTCTTCACTCTCTTGTTGTAGAACAAAGTTGTTCGCTGCTGGTAAGCATCATTTCTAATGGATGATTCTTCTCTAACTTCCTCGAGCATGTCTAAATCCAATCTTCTCATTAAGTCGCTGACAGGGGAATTGAAATTCAGTACCCTGTGTGTTAGGAGGCCCAACTCGGCAGGTATAACAGCTTCACTTCCAAATGCTAGCATATATGGTGATTCTCCAGTTGCTACTCGGGGAGTAGTTCGGTAAGCCCATAGTACTGATTGTAACTCGTTGATCCAATTTTCTTTCGCATCATTCAGTCTTTTCTTCAAACCATTTAGCAGCGTTCTGTAATACCCCGTATTTTTGGCTATATTTATTTTTGGGATTAATTAATTAAATGCGTATTAATTGGAAATTAATCCGGGTTAAAAATACTAACGAGATGCGAGTTGGTATTTGATTATGTGCATACATGTTTTTATATGAATATTGAATTATGAAAAAAATTTGTCGTGAGATTGATATACGGCATTTTGGGAATTTTGTTGAGACGCGTGTGACCGTCGCGTCATGGTGTATTATTTTAATTATAAAAGTGAATTTAAATTCTTTAAACCGTATGGTCGTTTTGAGTGCGCCAACGCGTCCGAAAGGGTCGAGATAGTCAGAAAACACTAGCCGGGGGTGTAGTTTGGGTCCCGGGGTATTTTTAGGCCATACCGGCAATATAAAGGATATTTTGGTAATTTCGTATTTTTAGGAATTAAAAATGACGAAAATTAGAGAAGTAAATCTGATTGGGAATAGACTCACTAAACCCACTAACCAACCCTTAATGACCCAATAAGCTACGGGAGTTATCAAATTAGGTTTCCAACTTTCCCAAAGAAAACCCTAGCCACCATAGCCACTTTGGAGAAGAAGCTTGGAGAAAGAGAGATAGAGGGAATTCTGCAGAAAGAGAGAGGAAATCACCATCAAAATCAGAGATCGAATCAAGGCAAGTGATTTAAATTACATTCTTTATGCGGTGAATGTTTCTTCCATGTTAGAAATCTTAATAATCATTCTTATTTTAGAGATAAAGGAAAACCCATGAAATTGGAAGTTATTAGTTTAATTTTGGGTATAGGTTTGCATGTAGAAACGTTATTGGAAGATTGAATTCAGAGATTTCATATTTATGTGATGTAACAACGGATTAAATTCTGGGAATTGATGATGAGAAAAATCTAGGGTTTATGTTCTTGAAGAAAATTGGGGAAAAATGTAGAAACTTGTGATTTAATGATGTTTAGGATGTATTAATCCCTTAAAAGATGTTAGTATATGACCTTAGCATGTTTTATGATGATTAGAGAACTTAATACATTGTTGGAACGAATTTTAGAGGAGATTTGAGGAGTAAGAATTGATGAAAAACGTAACTAAGAAATTCTGGGCTTGAAACTGGTCGGTCGTTAGAAGGCCTCCCCAGGTCGTTCGAACGAGCTCGTTCGAACGAGCTTCTAACGAGTTGACCAGTCGCTTCTAACGAGGGGAGACTTCGTTCGATACCTTCGTTCGAACGAACTGTGTTTCGTTCGATACATTCGTTCGAACGAGATTTCGTTAGAAGGTACAGTTCGTTCGAACGAACTGGAATCTCGTTCGAAGAGCCTCGTTCGAACGAGACTTCTAACGAGCTGGCAGTTTAGGCCTTTTTGGCCTGTTTTGATTTTGGGAGTCCCGTAAACTTGTTCGAGGGTAGAGATAACATTCCTTTGATGATGTATTGATAGATTTGGGACTTTTGGGTTATTATGAGGAGTAAATTATATACGAGTGATTTAAATCAATGAACCGTTTGGGTTGAGACGTGAGTGTCTACTACGACGTGAGAATAAATTATGGCGCGTGTAATTATGGACCGGGATTATATAAGTTGTATATATATTAAGATTGGTACGAGAATGAGAATAGTACTACAATTAAACTACGGGATTACTAAGACGTGTGTTTACTTAGTATTGGTATATGAATTGTGTGTATGACATACCTACCATACTTGCTATCACGGGAGGTTGCGTTCGCTTAGGGCCCTCTAATCCTTGTGTTGCCCGGATTTAGACTGGTTACCTTGATGAACATAGGTCATAGAAAGACTTATTGGGATATTAATAAGTCCGCTGATCGTGGGAGGGTAGGTATGTGCGTGACCCATGTGATGTGACTGTGTTCGCCTCCATTATTTGTGATGTTGTTATTTGTGAACTATTTCTGAGAGATTCGGAATATGTAATCCTTATGTACGTGATGTACCGGGATGGATAGCAGAGTATGTGTGCACCGCAGCTTAGTTCTCGGGTGCTTGTATTGTATATTTATGATGTGAATAATATACACTTAATTAATGGGAACCTTCATGTTAATGTTGTGAAAATAATTACGGTATTGTTTCGAGAAACATAACGGGTTAGCTGATAGTGAAATATATTGCATATTGAGCATCTGAGTTTACGTTAAACCCCTATTTAATTACGAGCGTTATTATGTTAATAGAACTGAGTAATAAGGGTACGACCTATGACAGTCTAGCAGATATGATGTCACTTAGCTAGTGGTTTTTGTCGTTGTAGATGGGTACTTACGTTAGGAGTGCACAGTTAGACGAGAGGTGAGAATATCATGTGAGTGCACGTCCTAACATGTACTTTGCATTTAATGTTTTAAATGTTTTTAAAGCACTTGCAGGTTTTTAAAATATCTCCACATTCGGGCTCTGACCCGTTTGCTTTCAAATCCTTTTTTCTTGTAAAACAATTTTAGGTGCCCAGCCACAAGGACACCATGCATAGGATACTCATTCAGGTGACGAGCTGTAGCTGTTTGTGGAAGCTATAGGGATTTGCTTGTAGACGCTTCTATCATTTGGATTCCAGATTCGTTATCTATCAGTTGTAGGGCATGTTGCCCATTTCTTTTAGAGACATCTTTCCATTTCATTTTTCAGACTTTGTCATGTATTGATTTAGTATTCAGTATTTCCATTGCTTATTTCAGTTGTGGGATTTGTAGTGAGGAGTTTTCCTCCAGACTTTATTTACATTATGTGATGGTTATTCTATTTACTTCGTTATGGTGAATGGCGTTATTATTCTTCATTACACTTGTTGCAGGTTAATCAGACTTAAATTTAAAATTTGGCAACTTACTTTTTAAATACTAGGTGGTTAGTAATCATAAAAATGTTTTCGACAGTGATGCTATTAACTGGACCCACTTGGCATTTTGAATTAATTTAATAAAGGAGTAGCTACCCGGTATTTAATTAGTCGGGGTGTCACAGGTGGTATCAGAGCATCAGGTTCTAGTGTCCTTTAGGATCTGACGGCTTGTTATGTTTCCGCTAAGTTTCTTTGATATAGAGCCCTATATTTTAAGACTGTTGTACTATTTTGTGTATGCTTCGTTCTTCAGCTATTTTAAGTTTATAACAGTGAACTTATAAACTTTGTTCTTATTTCAGATGCCTCCACGACGTGCACGACGATTTCCCAGGGATGCAACGCCCGAACCCCAGCCCGCTCCAATTCAGGGCATGATGAACGCCGCTGAGGTTGCAGCTATAGTAGCCCAAGCGGTAAATGCCGCAATTGCCGTTGTTCAGCAGGCACCACCTCAGGCGCCGGTTGCCACGCCAGTACAGGCCAATGCATTCCCGTTTGCTTGGGAACGTGTACGTGATGCTTTTCAGAAAGCGCATCCGCCAGAGTTTGCAGGTAGCTCAGATGTAGTAGTCTCGAGCCAGTGGAGGAAGGATATGCAGAGGCACTTAAGGATGTATGAGTGCACGGACGTCCAGAAGCAGGTGCTAGCTACTTTCAAGCTTGTTGGATCTGCGCTACAGTGGTGGGAGTCTATTACCACCGTGGAGGAGAGGGATACTCTCACTATTCAGGACTTCTGGGTGCAGTTTGACCGCAAGTACTTTTCGTCGGCTGTTCACACGGAAATGAGGAGGAAACTGATGAATCTGAGGCAAGAGGGTAAGACCGTGGTCGAGTATGAGGCCGAGTTCACGAATCTGTTGAATATCGTTCCAGATGAGATACCAACAGAGAAGAAGAAGATTGAGAAGTTCACGGACGGGTTGACATGGAGGATCCGTCAGCATCTGTTAGGGAACCTTTCGTTGGCCACGTATTCTGATGTGGTTAACGCTGCTTTGTTACACTGCCAGGACTACCGCTTTCATATGGCTGAGGGCAAGAGGTCGGGAGAGTCTAGCCATCAGGGAAGGACTAGAGGACATGGTTCTGGTGGGGCACAATCTGTTCAGGGGCAGAGACAGGGTGATCAGGGTACCCAGCAGGGGGATTAGAAGAGGTTCCGATCAGGGAACTACAGACAGGGACAGGGAGGTTTCCGTCAGGGCTATCAGGGTCGAAACGGCCATCAGGGCCAACAGGGGCAGAATGGGCAGCAGTTTCACCAGGGCCAGCAGGGCCAAGGGAGGAACGGTAACGGCCACCAGGGCCGGGGACCGCAGGGGCAGAGAGGAGGGAATTTCCCAGGGAAGTGTTTTGTTTGTGGCAAGACTGGCCATAAGCGACAGGATTGTCCTGATAGGGGCAGGGCCCCACAGCAGCAGCAGCAGGATGCTCGCCAGGAGCCGCAGAGGCCTATGTTTCCCGCCGCTCTCCCCTCACCGCCAGAGATGGCAGCATTGCCACCCATTCCAGCAGTCCCAGTTCAGCAGGGGCAGCTATAGTATGGACGTGTCTACAACGTCCACCAGGCAGCAGTTCCACAGGCGCCGCCCGCGATTGAGGGTACGTTTCCTATCCATGGAACTATGGGTCGGGTATTGTTTGATACGGGGGCTACACATTGTTTTATAGCTACACATTTCGCGAAAGCTTTAGGATTGTTAGCTACGGCAGAGAGCACAGTGACGTATGTCGACTCACCATTGGGGAGTGGGTCACTTATCTTCTTTATATGCCGGGGAGTGGGAGTAGGGATTGGTAGTCTGGTATTACTTGCACATATGTTGGTATTAGATATGCATGTTCACGATGTGATCATCGGTATGGATTGGCTCGTAGCTTATAGGTCCATGATTGATTGCTTCAGCGGGAGCATTGTTTTTGCCATTCCGGGGCAAGAGATGTTTGTAGTGGCGATGCCTCGCCCAGAGGGAGGATCGACCGCTCACCTGTATTACATAGAGGAGGATACCTCTAAGGAGGTTGTGATTCCTTTAGATTCGATCCCGGTTGTCAGGGAGTATTCGGATGTGTTTCAGGAGATACCAGGCTTACCCCCCCAGTCGAGAGATAGACTTTGTTATAGACCTATTGCCAGATACGAGGCCTATAGCACGTGCACCGTACCGTATGGCTCCGGCAGAGATGCGAGAGCTACGAGATCAGATAGAGCAGCTGTTAGGTCAGGGCTTTATTCGCAGGAGTACCTCACCTTGGGGCGCTCCAGTTTTGTTTGTGAAGAACAGGGATGGTTCACTGAGATTTTGTGTGGACTACCGAGAGTTGAATAAGGTCACGATACGGAATAAGTATCCGTTGCCTCGAATCGATGACTTATTCGACCAGTTGAGAGGAGCTTCTTTCTTTTCAAAGATTGATTTGAGATCGGGATACCATCAGTTGCGTATCAGGGAGGAGGATGTCTCGAAGACTGCGTTCTTGTCGAGATATGGTTCTTACGAGTTTCGGGTTATGCCTTTCGGTTTGACCAACGCTCCAGTAGTGTTTATGGACTTGATGAACAGAGTGTTCAGGGATTTCCTAGACCAGTTTGTCATTGTCTTCATTGATGATATTCTGGTTTACTCCCAGACAGAGGAGGAGCACGCCGAGCATTTGAGGCAGGTTTTGCAGACACTTCGTCAGAACGAGTTGTATGCAAAATATAAGAAATGCGGGTTTTGGCTGAAGGAGGTCCAGTTTTTGGGACACATTATTTCCGACCGGGGGATATCTGTTGATCCGGGGAAGGTATCCGCGGTGAGGGAGTGGGGACAACCCATGACACCGATTGAGATTCGTAGTTTCTTGGGCCTAGCAGGATACTACAGGAGGTTTATTCGGGGTTTCTCAGAGATAGCAGGTCTTTTGACACATCTGACTCGTAAGGGTGTGCCATACATCTGGAGTGATGCCTGTCAGCTGGCATTCGATGAATTGAAGGACAAATTGACCTCAGCACCTGTGTTAGCATTGCCGAGACCGGGAGTTGAGTATTTGGTTTACACCGATGCGTCTTTGCAAGGGCTTGGAGGTGTATTACAGCAGGAGAGACATGCCATAGCTTATGCTTCCCGTAAGCTTAAGCCTCATGAGAAGAATTACCCCACGCATGATTTGGAGTTGGCGGCAGTGGTATTTGCCCTACGGATTTGGAGGCACTATCTTTTGGGGGAGAAGTTCCAATTGTTCACGGACCACAAGTCCCTACAGTACCTGTTCACACAGAAGGAGTTGAATATGCGGCAGCGTAGGTGGCTTGAGTTTGTGAAGGACTACCAGTTGGATATCCAGTATCACCCGGGTAAGGCTAACGTGGTGGCAGACGCGTTGAGCCGTAGGCCAGCAGATGAAGTGGCAGAGGTGTGGAAGGCAAAGTGGAAGGAGTTGGGACACCAGGACGCAGTGGCCCGATCTTTCATGTCTGTGATGACCGTTACACCGCAGATTGTCACGAAGGTAGTACGGGCACAGGCTAATGACTCATTCTGTCAGGAGCAGATAGTTCGATTACTAGCAGAGGGAGCCGAGTCCTATACCGTTAGCTCAGACGGGGGATTACGCATTAATGGGAGATTGGTGGTTCCGGAAGGGGAGGAATTGCGACACGAGGTGATGGCAGAGTCGCACGGCTCACGGTTCGCGGTACATCCCGGAGGGGACAAAATGTACCAAGACATGAGACGTCAGTATTGGTGGAGCGGTATGAAGAAAGATATTGCTGAGTTTGTTTCGAAATGCGCCACTTGTCAGCTTGTAAAAGTGGATCATCAAAGACCAGAAGGACTTCTACAGCCGTTGGAGGTCCCGGTGTGGATGTGGGAGAGCATATCCATGGACTTTATCACGGGGTTGCCTACGTCGCAAAGGGGTCACAACTCCGTTTGGATAATTGTGGATAGGTTGTCCAAAGTCGCTCACTTTTTACCCGTAAGGACTGACTACACTACGGGACAGTATGCCCAGCTCTTCATTTCAGAGATTATGAAACTTCACGGTGTACCCCTAAATATCGTGTCTAACAGAGACAAGATATTTGTTTCGTGGTTTTGGGAGAGTTTCCAGGAGGCCATGGGCACGGAATTGCGGTTAAGTACGGCTTATCATCCGCAGACCGATGGGCAGACAGAGCGCACAAATCAGATGTTGGAGGACATGCTACGCATGTGCATTATTGACTTTGGGGGTGGATGGGAGCAGTACCTTCCACTGGTAGAGTTTGCTTACAACAACTCCTATCAGTTCACTATTGGCATGGCTCCGTTTGAGGCATTGTACGTTAGGCCTTGTTGTTCCCCGGCATGTTGGTTAGAGGTGGGGGACAACAAACTACTTGGGCCGGAAGTGATTCAGGATACTTCGGCAAGGATTGAGTTGATTCGGAGTCGCATTCGGGTAGCTCAAGACAGGCAGAAGAGTTATGCTGATGCGAAGAGATTTTTCAGGGAGTTCCAAGTGGGGGACCAGGTTTTGCTCAGAGTATCTCCTATGAAGGGGATTATGCATTTCGGGAAGAAGGGGAAGTTGGCACCGAGGTATGTGGGTCCGTTTCCTATTATCGAGCGGATCGGACCGGTTGCGTATAGACTTGGATTACCGGAGCATTTGCATCGAATTCACGATGTGTTCCATATTTCCTCGCTAAGGAAATACCTTAGAGATAATTTGGCTCATTCTCCCATTGCTGTGGAGGACATCGATCTCCAGCCGGATAGCTCCTACGAGGAGGGGCCGATTGCCATTTTGGACCGAAGCGAGAGGAAGCTGCGGTCAAAGATAGTCCCGTTAGTGCGTTTTCAGTGGCGACATCACAATGTCGAGGAGTCCACATGGGAGCGCGAGGATGAGATGCGCGAACGTTATCCAGAGTTGTTTTTAGCAGGTACTTTCTAGTTTCGAATTTCGGGACGAAATTCAGTTATTAGGGGGGAAGTATGTAATACCCCGTATTTTTGGCTATATTTATTTTTGGGATTAATTAATTAAATGCGTATTAATTGGAAATTAATCCGGGTTAAAAATATTAACGAGATGCGAGTTGGTATTTGATTATGTGCATAAATGTTTTTATATGAATATTGAATTATGAAAAAAATTTGTCGTGAGATTGATATACGGCATTTTGGGAATTTTGTTGAGACGCGTGTGACCGCCGCGTCATGGTGTATTATTTTAATTATAAAAGTGAATTTAAATTCTTTAAACCGTATGGTCGTTTTGAGTGTGCCAACGCGTCCGGAAGGGTCGAGATAGTCAGAAAACACTAGCCGGAGGTGTAGTTTGGGTCCCGGGGTATTTTTAGGCCATACCGGCAATATAAAGGGTATTTTGGTAATTTCGTATTTTTAGGAATTAAAAATGACGAAAATTAGAGAAGTAAATCTGATTGGGAATAGACCCACTAAACCCACTAACCAACCCTTAATGACCCAATAAGCTACGGGAGTTATCAAATTAGGTTTCCAACTTTCCCAAAGAAAACCCTAGCCACCATAGCCACTTTGGAGAAGAAGCTTGGAGAAAGAGATAGAGAGGGAATTCTGCAGAAAGATAGAGGAAATCACCATCAAAATCAGAGATCGAATCAAGGCAAGTGATTTAAATTACATTCTTTATGCGGTGAATGTTTCTTCCATGTTAGAAATCTTAATAATCATTCTTATTTTAGAGACAAAGGAAAACCCATGAAATTGGAAGTTATTAGTTTAATTTTGGGTATAGGTTTGCATGTAGAAACGTTATTGGAAGATTGAATTCAGAGATTTCATATTTATGTGATGTAACAACGGATTAAATTCAGGGAATTGATGATGAGAAAAATCTAGGGTTTATGTTCTTGAAGAAAATTGGGGAAAAATGTAGAAACTTGTGATTTAATGATGTTTAGGATGTATTAATCCCTTAAAAGATGTTAGTATATGACCTTAGCATGTTTTAGGATGATTAGAGAACTTAATACATTGTTGGAACGAATTTTAGAGGATATTTGAGGAGTAAGAATTGATGAAAAACGTAACTAAGAAATTCTGGGCTTGAAACTGGTCGGTCGTTAGAAGGCCTCCCCAGGTCGTTCGAACGAGCTTCTAACGAGTTGACCAGTCGCTTCTAACGAGGGGAGACTTCGTTCGATACCTTCGTTCGAAAGAACTGTATTTCGTTCGATACATTCGTTCGAACGAGATGTCATTAGAAGGTACAGTTCATTCGAACGAACTGGAATCTCGTTCGAACAGCCTCGTTCGAACGAGACTTCTAACGAGCTGGCAGTTTAGGCCTTTTTGGCCTGTTTTGATTTTGGGAGTCCCGTAAACTTGTTCGAGGGTAGAGATAACATTCCTTTGATGATGTATTGATAGATTTGGGACTTTTGGGTTATTATGAGGAGTAAATTATATACGAGTGATTTAAATCAATGAACCGTTTGGGTTGAGACGTGAGTGTCTACTACGACGTGAGAATAAATTATGGCGTGTGTAATTATGGACCGGGATTATATAAGTTGTATATATATTAAGATTGGTACGATAATGAGAATAGTACTACAATTAAACTACGGGATTACTAAGACGTGTGTTTACTTAGTATTGGTATATGAATTGTGTGTATGACATACCTACCATACTTGCTATCACGGGAGGTTGCGTTCGCTTAGGGCCCTCTAATCCTTGTGTTGCCCGGATTTAGACTGGTTACCTTGATGAACATAGGTCATAGAAAGACTTATTGGGATATTAATAAGTCTGCTGATCGTGGGAGGGTAGGTATGTGCGTGACCCATGTGATGTGACTGTGTTCGCCTCCATTATTTGTGATGTTGTTATTTGTGAACTATTTCTGAGAGATTCGGAATATGTAATCCTTATGTACGTGATGTACCGGGATGGATAGCAGAGTATGTGTGCACCGCAGCTTAGTTCTCGGGGTGCTTGTATTGTATATTTATTATGTGAATAATATACACTTAATTAATGGGAACCTTCATGTTAATGTTGTGAAAATAATTACGGTATTGTTTCGAGAAACATAACGGGTTAGCTGATAGTGAAATATATTGCATATTGAGCATCTGAGTTTACGTTAAACCCCTATTTAATTACGAGCGTTATTATGTTAATAGAACTGAGTAATAAGGGTAGGACCTATGACAGTCTAGCTAGATATGATGTCACTTAGCTAGTGGTTTTTGTCGTTGTAGATGGGTACTTACGTTAGGAGTGCACAGTTAGACGAGAGGTGAGAATATCATGTGAGTGCACGTCCTAACATGTACTTTGCATTTAATGTTTTAAATGTTTTTAAAGCACTTGAAGGTTTTTAAAATATCTCCACATTCGGGCTCTGACCCGTTTGCTTTCAAATCCTATTTTCTTGTAAAACAATTTTAGGTGCCCAGCCACAAGGACACCATGCATAGGATACTCATTCAGGTGACGAGTTGTAGCTGTTTGTGGAAGCTACAGGGATTTGCTTGTAGACGCTTCTATCATTTGGATTCCAGATTCGTTATCTATCAGTTGTAGGGCATGTTGCCCATTTCTTTTAGAGACATCTTTCCATTTCAGTTTTCAGACTTTGTCATGTATTGATTTAGTATTCAGTATTTTCATTGCTTATTTTAGTTGTGGGATTTATAGTGAGGAGTTTTCCTCCAGACTTTATTTACATTATGTGATGGTTATTCTATTTACTTCGTTATGGTGAATGGTGTTATTATTCTTCATTACACTTGTTGCAGGTTAATCAGACTTAAATTTAAAATTTGGCAACTTAATTTTTAAATACTAGGTGGTTAGTAATCATTAAAAAAATTTCGACAGTGATGCTATTAACTGGACCAACTTGGCATTTTGAATTAATTTAATAAAGGAGTAGCTACCCGGTATTTAATTAGTCGGGGTGTCACACGTTCTGTTTGTCACTTCAGTTTGTCCATTGCTTTGAGGATGGCCTGGTGCTGAGTGGGTCTTCAAAATATTTGACTGATGACAATAGGCAGCGAACTCCTCGTTATCAAATTGTGTTTCATGGTCTGTGATGAAAGCATGAGGAAGACCATAACGACAAATGATGTTCTTCCTAACAAATTGGTACACCTTGTTGTACTTTATATCAATGAGAGGCTCAGCTTCAACCTATTTAGTAAAATAATCCACTGCGACGACGAGGTATTTGAATCTTCCTCTGGTCGTTGGCAATGGCCCGACCAAATCTATTCCCCACATGGCAAATGGCCAAAGGGAAGTTATGGGTGTCAACAATTCTTGTGGAGTTCTTCGGATGGAGGAAAAGTGTTGGCACTTGTCACATTTCTTGGCATATGCTATACAATCAGCCCTCATCATCGGCCAGTAGTATCCATGCATCATCACCCTTTGTGAAAGCGTCTGACCTGCTACATGGGCTCCATAAGACCCTTCATGGACCTCTTTAATCAATTCTTTCACCTCGGAGGGATGTACACATCTTTGCAAACCTGTCATAATTCCTCGTCTATACAGAATACCGTTAGTTAATACATACCGAGCAGCTTTAAACTTCAATTTCTTTGCTGCGAGATTGTCAATTGGTAATTCTCCCTCCTCAATATATGCCCTGATGGGATCCATCCAAGATGGTCCTAAATCTAGGGTAATAAAATTCATCGTCAGATCTTCATCTATACTCCGACCAGCTAAAACATCAATTGGAATTGTTCTTCGTAGCTCGGTATGAGTAGCTGATGCTAATCGGGCTAGAGCGTCTGCTCTCGCATTCTCCATTCTTGGTATTCGAACCAGCTGAATAGTACCAAATTCTGATACCAACTTCATCACCTTTGCATGGTACTTGATCATTAATTCTCCTTTGACTGCATATACTCCCATCATTTGGTTTACGATCAATTGAGAATCACTGAAAATAATAACCTGCTGCGCCTCCATAATTTTTGCCAAACTAAGACCTGCAATCATGGCCTCATACTTAGCCTCATTATTGGAAGCTTTGAATTGGAAACGTAGGGCGTATTCCATGTCAACCTCATCCGGAGTGCTCAAAACGATCCCTGCCCCATGGCCTGTTGTGCAAGATGAGTCATCTACATATAGCCTCCATATAAGTAACTCGTCTTCAAATTTCTGATCTGACAGAGTTCCTCAGTGAAATATTTGTTGCTTGCTTTCATCCTCCCTTGATATTTCTTGTTCTTCGTCGATCATCTTTTCTTACCCTTTTACCAACCTGAGTTGGTCTGAGATCGAATTTGATGATCATGTAACATCCACTTACCCTTTTACCAACCTAAGTTGGTCTGAGCTTGTGTTTGATGATACTGTAACATCCACAGGTTGATCAATGAGCAACTTTTGCTCCTCGGGGGTATCAGGATAGGTGAACTCTGCTATAAAATCTTCTACAGCTTGCCCTTTAAGCGATGATCTGGGTTCATAAATTATATCATATTCATCGAGTTCTATTGCCCAGTACATCAATCTTCCTGATTTTTATGGTTTATGAAGGGATTGCCTCAGTGGCATATCAATATATACTACTATGGTATGAGCCTGGAAGTATGGCCTCATTCTCCTACTCGCCTCAATCAGCGCCAGTGCTAACTTTTCCAGCCTTGGATATCTGATCTCTGCTCCTATGAAGGCCTTACTCGTATAATAAATTAGTTTTTGCACTCCATTCTCCACTCTTATCAACGCTGAGCTAACTGCATTCTCCGATACTGCTAGATACAAGTACAATTTTTCTCCCATCACCGGCTTGGACAACAGTGGAGGTGTTCCCAAATATTTCTTCAAGTCTTGAAAAGCCTTCTCACATTCATCATTCCACTCAAAAGTCTTTCGGAGTGTCTTGAAGAATGGGATACATCTATCAGTTGCTCGCGATACAAATCTGTTGAGTGCTGCTACTTGTCCTGTAAGACTTTGCACCTCTTTCTTTGTCGTTGGAGATCGCAGCCCTAATAGAGCTTTGATCTTTTCAGGATTTGCCTCAATGCCTCGTTAATTGACAATGTACCCGAGAAACATGCCTTCTCGTACTCCAAATATGCACTTCATCGGGTTCAGCTTCATTTGATATTTATCCAATTGATCAAAAGTCTGACTTAAGTCAACTAGATGATCGACGGCTTTCTTGCTCTTTGTCAGCATATCGTCAACATATATTTCCATATTGCCACTGATTTTTCAGCAAAGACCTTGTTCATCAGCCGCTGATATGTCGCACCTGCATTTTTCAAACCAAAAGGCATAACATTATAACAATAAGTTCACCTAGGGGTAATAAAAGAAGTACTCTCCCTATCTTCAGGTTTTATTTTAATCTGGTTGTAACAAGAGTAAGCATCCATGAAGCTCAGCAGCTCGTGTCCCGAGGTAGCATCCACCATCAATTCGGGGCAGTGGAAAATGATCCTTTGGGCATGCTTTGTTGAGGTCGGTGAAGTCTACACACATCCTCCACTTATTGTTTTTCTTCTTTACCATCACCACATTGGCTAACCAATCTGGATATTTAACATCTTCAATGAAACAAGCTTTCTGGAGCTTCTCAACTTCCTCCTATATGGCTTGATTCTTCTCGGGACTGAATACTCTTCTTCTCTGCTTTACTGGCTTGATCTCCTTATTCACATTGAGTTCATGACATAAGAAATTTGGGTCTATCCCGGGCATATCCTCATGACTCCACACAAAACTTTGCTTTTTGCTTCTTAGGAAAGTTATCAATTCCTGTTTTAGTGAGGTTTCCAATGACGAACCTACTTGAGTAGTTCGCTCAGGGTGCTCGTCGTCCAGAATGATGTTTTCAGTAGCTTCCACCACTTGACCCTTCACGAGTTGAGACTCATCTCTAGGATCCAATGTTTCGATTTCTGCACCTTCATCCACTTAATAGGTAGTAATCTTTCTCCTTGATTCCTCCAGTTCTTCTTGCTCGGCGGATGAATAATAGCATTCCCGAGCAACTTTCTGATCACCTTTCACAACTCCTACTCTAAAATTTGTTGGAAATTTTAGGCATTGATGTACTGTAGATGGTACAGCCTCGAACTTCTTCAATCCTACTCTTCCCATAATGATATTGTATGATTATTGAACATTCTTATCCATCACGAAGAAGCGTATTCTTGCTATTCGACAAGCAGGCCACGTACCAATGAATATATCCAACTTGATCGTCCCAAGTGAAAAAACTTTCTCACCAGAAAAACCTAGGAGGGGTCTGTGATAAGGCTCCAGTTGAGATAGTCTTAGATTTAAACTGTCGAAGCACGAGTAGAACATGATGTCTGCCGAGCTACCATTATCGACCAGTACTCTTGAAATCATCACTTCCTTTATCCTCATTTTGATCACCAATGGGTCATCATGAGGATATAGAACACCTGCGAGGTCGTTCTTTGAGAAACCAATGACCAATTTCTCTTTGTTTACCTTTCTCGGGCGATCCTCCTCAGCTAGATTTATTCGTTGAATATATGATCAAGCTTGAGCCTCACAGAGGTAAGCCTTTCTCTCTGCAGTAAGGTCTCCTCCTCCTGCATCTCCACCTGTAATAACATTACAGTCAAATGACCCAAAGCGTATTGAAAATACCTCACGTTCTGGCTGCCTTGGTCTCTTGGGAAGATCGGGGTCATCTTCTGGATCAACTTCATGGTCTTTTTTCTTATTCTCCTCTGCTCGACGAGGAGATCTAGGCCTCTCTCTTGTTCGATCGTTGTTTCTTCTATCATTCCTCCGATCAACATACTTTTCCAGTTTTCCTCGTCTGATGAGTGTTTCAATCTCATTCTAAAGAGCTATGCAATTTTTGGTCATATGGTCATGATCTTTGTGAAACTCGCAATATTTTGCCTTATTCCTCCTGTCAGAGTCTGCCTTCATTTTCTCTGGCCAGTTTAATTCCTCGTTGTTCTTGATTTCTTCTAGAACATGGTTGATGTCTTTCTTCTAGAACAGCCATAGCCTCCTCGGCATTCATAATCTTGGACGCTTTTCCCATCAGGTCTGACATGGTTCTAGGTGGATCTTTGGCCAAAGTGTAGTACAACTTGTTGGGCAGTAGTCCACTCATCAAGGCGGTAATCGTTGTCTTTTCCTCATAATCAATGACTTCGATTTTCTCGTTATTAAAATGAGTTATATAATCTCTGGTACTTTCACCAGCTTTTTGTCTAACACTTAACAAATGTGCTACTCGTTTAACTGGCTTTGCCCCAAAACAGAAATTCCCAATGAATAACTCGGCCAGTTGAAGAAAATACCCCGAGGAAGATTATTATAACACATTTGAGCAGATCCGGTAAGAGTTTCGGAGAATGCTCTGCATCTTATCTCACCTGGAACAGCATAGATGTCGGCTGCAGCTTGGTATTGTTCTATATGAAGGGCAGGGTCGGTCTTTCCATCATATTTGGGGATCACAATAGGTGCTTTGAACTTTGATGGTGTTGGAAAATCTACAATGGACTGGACAAAAGGTGTTCCTCGAACAAAGGTTCATTGTAGAGGGTTCTTGGCCTTATCCATTTCCCCTAATCTATCCTCCAGCCTTTAAATAGAGCCTTTCCATGCATCATTTCCTTCCTCGGGCCTGTTGGTTCGAGCAACTGGTCGCGTTGAGGTGGCTTCCTGGGATCTCTCTTGACGAGCAGCTGGTCGCGACTGGGCAGATCCTTCCCTTAAATCAGATGGTCATCGAAAACTCCTCGACGCGACTTTAGGAGGAATTCTACTCCTTCTAGGTCCTAATCGATTAAAAAGTGATACCCTGCTTAATCTTTCTAGCGCACTGGTCCTTTCTAGGGAGAGAGTGATACGTTGTTCAGTATCTGTGGATCGCACTGATGAAGTTCGTCCAGGTTGATAAGAAAAATCTTCAGACTCCTCATTGCGATATCAATCGGTACGCCTAGTACGCGAAGAAGGTGCACGTTTATTTCTTTGAATACTTCGTGGTCCTGAATGGGTTGGTGCACCGCCATGGAGGGTTTGTATGAGTTGTCGCATAGTTCCTTGCATGACGGTCTGGCCCTGGACCAGATTTGTCATTATTCCAGCCAGATCTGGAATATTTGGCGGAACAGATGGATTTGGAGGGCTTCCAGTGTTTCGATTGCTGGATTCTGGAATATTAGCCATTTCTGATGAATTATTTTTGATGAAAAATGATATTACCAGTCGTTTCCCACAGACGGCACCAATCTGTTGATGTAAAAAATTAAATCGTATCTAATTATTTAATCACAGATAAAATAAATGAGACACAGAAGTTTTAAAGTGGTTCAGCCTTATAAGAATGGCCTACGTCCACTGTTATGTTATTTCTGACTGTATGGGAATTCTCGATTACAAGTTATCTCAAGAAATTCCCCTCCTCCTACAATGAGTATTGTACAATGTATTTATAGCCCTGAGGCTGTAATGTGAAAGGGTAATACATTCAATTCCCCTTAAGCGTATGCGTCTGAATGATAAGCATTTAATGAACAGTCAAATTGTTGGTTATCCTGCTATTAATGCTTTATTCGAGGTGCAGCTCGGACCACCTGAGTTTCTCGGACTGCCTAAGCTTCTCGGTACTCAAGAGTTCCTCGGAGAGTTCTTGTTCCTTGGAGCGTATGAGTTCCTCGGGGAAGCAGTGTTCCTCGTTGTAGTATGGTTCCTCGGAGCGAGTGAGTTCCTCAAAAATGTTTGTTGTTGCCATGTAGATTGCCATGTGTCTTCACTCAATTAAGCCATGTCAGCAGACTAAATTTGGTATCAACAACGACCTTCCAAGTTAGGGCCTTATAATTGTCCAAAATGATTATTGACCCAGGGTACACTGATTGGAGGAGGTGCCCATTGAGCTTAAGATGGTCATTTGGGGGGCATTACAGTTATATGCTTGATTCAATAATATTTGAATTTTATTTTATAATTTAAATACTACTAAGTCACTTACTTTAATATTTCCTTTATTTTTTGCACAGGAACAATTTGACTTGCCCCCAGAATCACATGATGCCATATTGGAAAAACTAAGAAAGCAATGGAAAACGTGGAAAAAAATATGCATGTATGTTATTTTTCCAGGGATCGGGAGTCCATCTTATGCCGTAGGGACACGATCCCCGAGAAGGAACCGATATCATGAGATATTAGAGAGGCATTTGTCCTCTCGTTAATCGGGGAGGGAAAATCCCTCCAAGAAGGTTGATGTGCAGTACTCCAGACGTATGTCTTATGCCAAGGTGGAGCATAAGATGGTATGTTTTGAATGTTATTTCATTTTATTTTTAATGTATTCTATTTTGTGGTAATTATATACTAATTCACTAATTTTTCATTATTTTATTTCAGGAGAAGGGGAGTAGTCCCGGGGGCAAGCCACATAGGCTCGAAGCCTATTTGGTAATTCAGACAAAGAAAATGAAGAACAATGAGGTCAATCCGGTCGTAGCCACCACTATTGTAAGTTATAATTATATTTATATTACTAATTTATTAATTATAATCACATACATTTTTTATCTTTCATCTAATGGTGCACTTTTTTTATTTCAGAAAAAGCTTTAAAAAGTTCACAGCTCGCAGAGTGATGCCGACAAGGCATCTCTGAGTATGGATGCACTTAGCCAAGTGAACGGGCGAGATAATAGAGTCCATACTCGGGGTGTTGGCTCTTGGGTAGGAAGTCGAAGCTCATCGGGATTTTATTGAGCAATAGTGGATTGTCATGCAAGGTCGATGAGTTGAAGACCGACTCACACCAAACGTTTGACAACATTATAAAACCATTGAATGAAATGTTTTCTATGGCTAAGCATTATATTCAAGGCCAAGACAATCGTAGCTCAGGGAAGGTCAAGGAGAAAGTAGTGGATGAGGGGACCACTACTCTATCTTTCTCACCCTCACCGGTAGACACCTCATCTCCGTGTAAGGATATTTTTCTCATGTCCAACATGTTACATTTGTGTATGTCGTACGCTGCTACATTTAGCATGTCTCTACACGATCTCACACGATGGCCTCAATCCGAATTTCGGGAATCAAGCATTCAACATCTCCATCATGTGTCCCACATCTGCCTCAACGACTGCACGTTCCACGATTTTAGGGATTTTATACAAGTGGTACGCAAGAGAAGTCAAAATAGTGAAAGAAGGCAAGACATGGAAGTTCAAGAGAATTTTGGTAATTTTATAGGCACCGTCCGGAGGACCAGTCAACGGGAAAGTTGAAGAGCTCACCACAACGAATATACTGGAAGAAACGGCACCTCAATCCGAGCTACGGTGAAGAAGTTATGTCCCTTTGAAAATGGAGAAAATTTCAAGAAAAAACCTTGGGAAAATGCTAAGTGTTTAATCCCCATATTCCAGCGATTTTCTGCGAACTGAATCCCAAACCGGTTTGGGGGGGCAAACCGGTTCGCTGTACACCCGAACCGGTTCGGGGTACCTGTACGCTGCAGAGTTTTAAAATTGTGAAACTCTTTATTGGTTTCCCTATAAAAGCCAACCTCGGGGGAGTTATTTCATAAGACTTTGAGAGACGTTTTTTAGAGTCCAAATACATCAAGTCTTCATATTTTTGAGTTCCAAGACTCATGTTTTGATTCACACATCCTTGCCAAACCCTTATGAATCCTTTTTGAAACCCAAGAACACAGATCTGCTTTTTTTCAACCCTTGTGGAGAAGTCGTTCTCTTCTTCATTGCTGATCACCTGGAGTTCCTGAGGGAGATTCCAGCCGATGACACTTCTAGCCGTTTCTTTGAAGGTTTGACGATGACACCGTGCATTACACTTGTGGGAGATTATCAGGTTGTATGTAAGTCAGTGGTTTTGTAAATTCTTCAAAGTTCTAGAAATAAAAGATTTTACCCGAAATGAGTTTTTTCCTTTACTTTGTGTCACACGCTTTATCTATTTATGTTTGATGGGTTGATTTAGATGCATGTTTAAGGGCTGAGATTGTTTAGCTAAATATAGTCTCTAATTAAATAAGATTTAATTGAAAACTTGTGAATTTAATTTAACAAATTATCACACAGTCGCACTTTACAAATTGGTATCAGAGCTGGTTGCGCTAATTTATCGCGTATTCCTATTTTCTGCAAAATCATGTGAAATTGATTTTTTTTTGAAAAATCAATTTTGTAAAAAAATTGCAATTTTTCCTATGGAGCACTTATATAATCAGATGCCTATTTTTGAAGGGTCTAATTATGCCTACTGGAAAGCTCGTATGAAATCTATTTTAAAATCTATTGATGAGCGTGTTTGGTTACTTTGCAAAAATGGTTGGAATCCTCCCACTGTCACCGTTGATAATATCACTTCTTTAAAACTCGTGTCAGCCTAGACTGAAGATGATTATAAAATGTCTAATTTCAATTCCCGTGGTCTGAGTGCTATTTCTGGAGCTGTCACTCCTGATGAGTTTCGTCGAATTATGACGTGCACCACGTCTAAAGAGGCTCGGGATGTTTTGAAACTGACACATGAGGGTACGAATGCGGTTAAAGAATCAAAGTTACAAACTTTGGCCACCCAATTTGAGACTATTACCATGTCTGAGTCTGAATGCTTTGATGATTTTTATGCTCGTTTGTTAGACATTGTTAACACCAGTTTTAATTTGGGTGAGGTGATTGATAACACGCATGTCATTAAAAAGATTTTGAGATCTCTCCCAAACGCTTTATTCCTAAAGTCACTTTTTGAACTCTTTGGGAAATTTGAATTCACTTAAGTTAGAAGAACTTGTAGGAGATCTTCAAACCTATGAGATTGACATGTTTCCCAAAACAATTGAGGCTAAGGATAATGACATTTCTTTAAAGACTCATTTTAAGAAAAAGAAAGAAAAAGTTTGTGAGTTTGATTCTGAGGAAGATTTTGATTTTAAAGATATGGCCTTGTTTGCAAAAAATTTTAAAAAGTGTCTCAAAATGTCTAAAGAAAATTATTCTAATAAAAAGAGATCTTTTGATTCAAATATAAGAAAGTGGAGGCCAAAGATAGTGACAAGGAGGATGAGATCATGTTCTTTGAATGTGAGGGCAAAGGGCACATAGCTAGAGAATGTCCTACTAGGATAAGGAGAAAGGGCAAAGAAACTGCTATGCCCGCCACACTTAGTGATAGTGAGGGTGATGAGGGTAATGAGGGAGATGAGTCGGATAAAGTTTTAGCACATGGGATGGTAGTCGCTTTTTCTAGTCGTGTGAGCACGCCCCCTTTGTCTCACGAGAGTGCACACGATAGCGATGATAGTGATTTGTGTTCTTCGAGTGAGGGAGATAGCGAGGAAGAGAGTGGAGATGAAAGTGAGATCCAAAAGGCTTTTAGAGATTTGTACACAGAGACCTTGAAAACAAAGAAGTACAATCAAAATTTAGGTTGTCGGGTTTTAGATTTGGAGAGAGAGAAGGAGGTTTTGAGAAAGGAGAAGTTTGAATTGACCAACACATTGTCTAGTCTGACGACACGTGTATCCCAACTCGAGAGTGATCTCGAACGTGCCAGGGAGGTCAAAGTCAATTTTAAGAATGCACCTAAGAAGGTTGAAAATGTGGTTCTTAAGGGTAAAGGTGATAAGTTTGGAATAAGTCATGACGGTACTTCTACTTCCCAATTAGCACCCGAGCCGGTTCCCACTTTAGTGTTAGATTCACGTGAGTCTCACCCTAACCCACCCAGGCGTCCCATTCCTATTAGGAGAGCGCGTCCTAGAGTTTTTGAGAGAGGTATTCCTAAGCCTACATATGTTTGTTCACATTGCAAAAGGAGAGGACACCTTAGGGAATTTTGCTTTAAGTTGGGTTATGTGTCACGTTTTGCTACCACACGTGTTTCTGACACACATTCACCCACACATGATATTTTACATGCTCCCGAAGACTACATGATAGAGTTTGCAAATTTAGGTGAGCGAGTTAAGTTTTTAGTCAAAACTTCACAAGAATTGATGGAGGTTTTTCATAAGTTGTCACCACCTTTGGAAAACCCCTCCACACCTAATGATTGAGGCTTGACTTGTTTACTAGCATAGGATGTTTTCATGATGTTATTATTTGCCTATTGCTAGTATGTATCATTTGTGTATGTTTTTTTTAAAGTTTGAAAAATATAAAAAATATTTTATTTTGATAAAATTTTTGAAAAATCCAAAAAGATTTTTGTATTTTGTTTGCACTGTTTATGGATAAACACTTAGGATGACCGAGTCACAACATCATTTCATTTTTTTCATGTGACTATTTGATAGTGTTTTGAAACTATATATCATGTCATCTTTGTGTTTTACAATATTTGGAGTCATTGAGATGTAATTAAGTGTTACTTTCGACATGTTTGACTCATAATTTCCTTTATTGCATACATGCACGGATTTGTTTGATTATTGTGCTTGTCTTATCACATGTTGGTTGGGTGTTTTCACTTCAATTCCCTCCTTTAAAATGAACCAAACGCGATAAAACTGGATAAGAAAGTTGTGCATATAAGAACCGTTTTGTGAGTTTGTGTGCTTTATTTGAAAATAGGGAAGGGCTGCAAAAGGTTCATTTTTCCTTTGCGAATACTAAGCCACCGTTAAATTGGACCTAAAAAATGGAGGAATTCTATTATCCGGGGTCCAAAGAGTTTTAAAAGAGCCCAAAAAAATTGAAAGGCAATAAAAAGAAATTCATGCCAATTATGGGATAATTAGGTGTTTGCACCAATTCGCCAAAGTTTGAGAATTTAATTTATACACCTCTAAAAGAAAATATATATGAGGGAGTTTGGTTGGAGATTTTAAACGGGTTTGCACGTCCTTGAAAATCTTGAAAAAGCGCTAAATAGTTTTGGACATTATTGGTGTGAAAATCATTTGACTTTGATTTGTTGATTTGCATAAGACGATGTCATCTAAATTCAATAATTTTTACTCTTAAGGATACTTTTGATGTTCATTCGTTACGGGTACACGTATGCATCGTGCACATATGATTGATTGAGTTTATTTAACTATCGAATGTCTTCACACCCATTCATTCCATTTCCATAACTTGGTTGTTTGAGTTTAATTCCATGGTGTGATTTTGTTTGTATCCTATTTTTGTATGAAAAATTTGAAAAATCAAAAATAGTTCGTGAAGATTTTGTGAGAATCTCTTTGTAAGAGCATGTTTGCCATTTGATTGATGCTTTGTTTTGAATACAGTGACACCCCGACTTTGCTTGTTTGATTTATTCTTCTCATTTGTCTATTTGGGGACATAATAAAAAGGGGGAGAAATAATTATCATTTTATGGGGGAGTTTGAATTTTGGGAGAGTTTTTGAGATATGACTTATACTTTCATCATAAATTGGTATCTATGTTTATCTCATTTCAAACTCGATATGTCATGTGGTATTTGCTTTATCTCATGTGTGTAGGTACTACATTGATGATCATTGAATTGCACACCCTGATGAGAAAAGCTGTGAGATTCCTGAAGTTATAAAGAATAAACGATGAAGACTTATTCATTTGTAGCTTTCCAGTTTTGGGTTCATGGGAGGGTAGATTTGTATAGGAAATTTGGTATTTGATAATTCGGATTTTTTATGTATGTACCGGCACAGACATAGGGGGAGATTTGTAATGATATTTTTCTCATGTCCAACATGTTACATTTGTGTATGTCGTACGCCGCTACATTTGGCACGTCTCTACACGATCTCACACAACGGCCTCAATCCGAATTTCGGGAATCAAGCATTCAACATCTCCATCAAGTGTCCCACATCTGCCTTAATGACTTCACGTTCCATGATTTTAGGGATTTTATACAAGTGGTACGCAAGAGAAGTCAAAACAGTGAAATAAGGCAAGACATGGAAGTTCAAGGGAATTTTTGTAATTTTACAGGCACCGTCTAGAGCACCGATCAATGAGAAAGTTGAAGAGCTCGCTGCAAAGAATATACTGGAAGAAACGGCACCTCAATCTGAGCTACGGTGAACAAGTTATAGCCCTTTGAAAATGGAGAAAATTCCAAGAAAAACCCTTGGAAAAATGCTAAGTGTTTAAGCCCCATGTTCCAATGATTTTCGGTGAACCGAAGGCCAAACCGGTTTGGGGGGCGAACCGGTTCTCTGTACACCCGAACCGGTTCAGGGTACCTGTACGTTGCAGAGTTTTAAAATTGTGAAACTCTTTATTGGTTTCCCTATAAAAGTCAACCTCGGGGGAGTTATTTTATAAGACTTTGAGAGACGTTTTTGAGAGTCCAAATACATAAAGTCTTCATATTTTGGAGTTCCAAGACTCATGTTTTGATTCACACATCCTTACCAAACCCTTTTGAATCCTTTTTGAAACCCAAGAATACAGCTCTGCTTTTGTTCAACCCTTGTGGAGAAGGCGTTCTCTTCTTCATTGCTGATCACTTGGAGTTCTTGAGGGAGATTCCAGACAATGACACTTCTAGCCGTTGCTTTGAAAGTTTGACGAAGACACCGTACGTTACACTTGTGGGCGATTATCAGGTTGTATGTAAGTCAATGGTCTTGTAAATTCTTCAAAGTTCTAGAAATAAAAAGTTTTACCCGAAAGGGTTTTTTTCCTTAACTTTGTGTCACATGCTTTATCTATTTATATTTGATGTGTTGATTTAGATGCATGTTTAAGGGCTGAGATTGTTTGGTTAAATATAGTCTCTAATTAAATAAGGTTTAATTAAAAACTTGTGAATTTAATTTGATCAATTATCACACAATCGCACTTTACACTCCGTATGACTTATTCGCCCCCTCTCAACTGTCTAGACTCCATTTACAATTGATTGGGAAAAATTCTATTTACTAGACTTACGGGGAGGTGATAGATTTGCCAGAGGGTTAAGTAAGCGAGAACACGCCCATATTCTATTGTGCATAATTGTCCGATGCAGCCTTGCGAGGCTCAAATCTGCGTCATTGGGGTTTGTGGTGGGGAAAGAAAATGAAACCCTGTGGTTGCATGAAAAATGTAGCATTCAACATATGGAGGGTTGTGTTAGTTCATATATTCTAGGGCCTCCATTTTTCCTACAACCTGAGAATCAATGAACAATTACTTTTTACGTAATAATTTGTATTTAATATTCAAATTCGGGTTAATATATTGTGTTTCCTATTTATATTTGGACACTGATTGATTATTATTAATATTGGTGTTCTTTGTTATTAGTTATTGTTAAAATTTATCTTTGATTACTTTTATAGGTTAAATAATATACTGCTGGACAGTGGCAGTGACCATACTGTCCAGTAGTTTTTTTATTCTGGCACAGATTTTGATCGTGACAAGTCCTTGACAAGGAATACTTATCAAGGACTTTTCACTATCAAAGTTTATGCGAAGTTTTCCTTTGTTAAGGACTTGTCACTGTTAAAGTCCGTGACAAAAGAAAACTTGTCCCAGACATTGAACGTGACAAGTCCGTGACAAATGAAACTTGTCGCGGACTTCGACGTTGATAAGCCATTGACAAAACCAGTTGTCACCCCCATTCATGTCACGTTCTTTGATGGTGACAAGTTTGACTTGTAAAGGTCTATGACTGTTGATGTAAAAAACTAGATTGCTCTAATTATTCAATCACAGATAAATAAATAAGACAAAGATTTTTAAAGTGGTTCGGCTAGGAATAAAGCCTACGTCCACTGTTATATTATTGCTGAGTGTTTTTGGAATTCTTGATTACAAGTTCTCTCAAGAAATTCCGGTCCCCTTGAATGAGGATGATACAAGGTATTTATAGCCTTTAGGCTGTACATGAAAGGTCCAATACATTAAATGATATACATATGAAAGGGTAATACATTTAATGCAGCGTGTGCGTCAAGAATATAATGAATAGTTGAACAGTTGTCCGTCTGGTAATTAATGATACGGCCGAGATGCAGTTCGGACCGCCTTAGTTGCTCGTTGATCAAGAGTTCCTCGGAGTGCTTAGAGTATCTCGGGATGATGGAGTTCCTCGGATGGAGTTCCTCGGGGTGTCCTCCTCGTTGCTTGGAGAGAACATGACTTAGTCGGGGGAAATAAACTTCCTCGTTGTTATTGTGCCATGTAGATTGACACGTGTCTTCTTATTATTGGTCCACGTCAGCAGATTAAATTTGGTATCAACAGAAGCCCCCAATGCTTCATCCTTGATGGGTTACTTGAAAGGATGGAGTATTTATTCTGCAATGTTGCTCGGTGCTCGTGAAATTCTTGATCTACCTTCTTGATTTGTTCAACATAAAGTTCATTATCTCCTGGACGATGTATGATGCAGGCTGATCGATGGTTGCTAATCTTTCTTTTGAGTAACTCCGTGTGCTATGTATCACCCCTGGGAATTTGGATGTAGCCATGCCATAGTATGCAGCTTGTAGCTTGTCATAATCTTCAAGTATGTTGATCGGTTTGCTAGCTGACCAACTGCCTCTTGTGCCGAGCAACTGAATGCTAACTTTACGTGCTTGATTTTTCTGATTTATGATCCTCTGAATACTTTGTCGAGTAACATACTAGCTTTTGAACCCAACTCTTCAATCTGATTAGTACCAAGAAGGTGGCAGACTCCGAAACATTTTCATACAACTTCTTCTTCAATGTTGGTCGAGACAGTAGTAGTAAATATCTCAGTGCTGTAGATGTTGATTTTGACTTCTACCTCTGATCGGGGACGAGCAAGATGTTCTCGGGGACGAGCAAGTGATTCTCAGGGACGAGCAAGTGATTCTCAGGGACGAGCAAGAGCTTCTCGGGAATGAGCTAGTGCTTCTCGGACAGATCATCTGTGATGAATATCAGAATGTTGAAAGATCTTAACTTCATAAACTCCCCTTATACTTTAGATGATCCTCCTGCTGGTGAGGAAACTGTTTTAAAAGTAGAAGGAAAAGAAACTAATAGAATAGGAATCTAAATGTAATAGTTAGTATACATTTTCATTCTCAATGTATTTTATTTTTTATTTTAATAAAAGACTTTCATTTTTGTTCGCAATCTTAATTGCTGTTGTCTTGTAAATACTTTACATCTGCGCTTATGTATAAGTTAAAAAGATAACAATATTGTGTTGTTCATCGACCAACTTAGTAATAAAAAGTTACAAGTATTAGTAACGTTGCTCGATCACTTAATAATAAAGTAATGAGTATAAAAATATTTAAATTTTTGTTTCCAACCAACCAAGGTGGATAAATAATGTTTGTCGACCAACTACAGTTGATGGATTTTTATCTCCGACCAGCCATACTTGGTTCGGTTCAGTTTGAAATATTTTGTTCTTCGAGGAACTTTTTGTAATAATCTTACCTCCCGACCAACATAAGTTGTAATATGAGAGTATATTTTTATCTTACCAACCGTAATTGATCATGCTGGTGTACACCTCTTAACCAAAGGAGTAGTAGTTTTTTGGCTCCTTAGAGCTTTTGGCTTCTTAGAGCGCCTCCTAACCAAAGGAGTATTTTTTGGCTCCTTAGAGCACTTTTTGGCTCCTTAGAGCACTTTTGGCTCCTTAGAGCACTTTTTGGCTCCTTAGAGCAATTTTGGCTCCTTAGAGCACTTTTTAGCCCCTTAGAGCTTTTGGTCCATTAGCTCTGAGGATATCCTGGCGCTGAATGAACCTTCAAAATGTTTGACTGATGATAATAGGCAGCAAACTCCTCATTTTTAAATTGTGTTCCATGGTCTGTGATGAAGGCATGAGGGAGACCATATCGGCAGATGATGTTCTTCCAAACAAATTGGTACACCTTCCTTCTCGTATGTCATGTCAATAAGTGGCTCAGCTTCTATCCACTAAGTAAAATAATCTACTGCGATGACGAGGTATTTGAATCTTCCTCGAGTCGTCGGCAATGGTCCAACCAAATCAATCCCCACATGGAAAATGGCCAAGGATAAATGATGGGTGTCAACAATGTTTGTGAAGTTCTTCAGATGGAGGAAAAGCATTGGTACTTGTCACATTTCTTGGCATAAGCTATACAATCAGCTCTCATCGTCGGCCAGTAGTATCCCTGCGTCATCACCTTTTGCAAAAGTGTTCGTCCTGCTACATGGGCTCCACAGGACCCTTCATGGATCTCTTTAATCAATTCACCTCGGAGGGATGTACACATCTTTGCAAACCTGCCATAATTCCTTGTCGAGCAGCTTTAAACTTCCATTTCTTGGCAGCGAGCTTATCTTCCGAATACCATTATACCGAGCAGCTTTAAACTTCCATTTCTTGGCGGCGAACTTATCCTCCGAATACCATTATACCGAGCAGCTTTAAACTTCCATTTCTTGGCGGCGAACTTATCCTCCGAATACCATTATACCGAGCAGCTTTAAACTTCCATTTCTTGGCGGCGAACTTATCCTCCGAATACCATTATACCGAGCAGCTTTAAACTTCCATTTCTTGGCAGCGAGCTTATCCTCCGGTAATTGTTCCTCCTTAATATATTCTCTGATAGGATCCATTCAAGATGTTCCTAAATCAAGGGTAATAATATTCATCGTCAGGTCTTCATCTATGCTCCGACTTTATAATGCTTCAATTGGTATCGTTCTTCGCAGCTTGGTACGAGTAGCTGATGCTAATCGGGCCAAGGCGTATGCTCTCACATTCTCCATTCTTGATATTCTTACCAGTTGAACAGCAACAAACTCTGATACCAACTCCATCACCTTTGCTTGATACTTGATCATCAATTCTCCTTTGGTTACATATATTCCCAACATTTGATTTATGATCAATTGAGAATCACTGAAGACAATAACCTGCTGTGCCTCCATAGTATTTGACAAATTAAGACATGCTATCATGTCCTCATACTCAACCTCATTATTAGAAACTTTGAATTAGAAACGTAGGGCGTATTCCCTGTCGACCTCATCTGGGCTGTTCAACACGATCTCTGCCCCACAGCCTGTAGTGAAAGATGATCCATCTACATATAGCCTCCATATAGGCAACTTGTCTTCTAATTTCTGGTCTGACAGAGTTCCTCGGTGGAATACTTTTCGCTTTCTTTCATCATGTCCTGATACTTCTGAATACACCTCTTGAATTTCGATATACCTCCTGAACTTCAATATTCCTCCTGAACTTCAATATACCTCCTGAATTTCAATATACCTCCTGAACTTCAATATTCCTCCTGAACTTCAATATACCTCCTGAACTTCAATATTCCTCCTGAACTTCAATATACCTCCTGAACTTCAATATACCTCCTGAACTTCAATATTCCTCCTGAGAAAGTGATTGGTCGGGGTTGAATTTGATGCTCGACTGCATGATGATATAAGAATGTGCCACCAAATGAACAAATATATCTGTAATAGAAGCCCCCAACTGTGGAATGTGAACTTTGAATGAGATTTATCGACCAATACCAATCGGAGTTGGATTTTATCTACCAACCGGAGTTGGATTTTGTCTACCAACCGGAGTTGGATTTTATCTACCAACCGGAGTTGGTGGTAATTGATAATAAATGACGAAGACTTCCTCGGAGCTGACCAACAGATTGTTGGGAATAAGATAATATAAATGCTGGAGACCTCCTCGGAGCTGACCAACAGATTTGTTGGGAATAAGATAATATAAATGCTAGAGACCTCCTCAGCGCTGACCAACAGATTTGTTGGGAATAAGATAATATAAATGCAGGATACCTCCTCGGCGATGACCAACAGATTGTTGGGAATAAGATATAATAATAATGCAGGATACCTCCTCGGCGATGACCAACAGATTGTTGGGAATAAGATATAATAATTGCTGGAGACACCCTTGGAGCTGAATAAGATATAATAAATATTTGTCGAGCTCCATGCTGAAATGAGAATAGAATATGCATCCAAATAGATATAAAGAATAATTAAAAAATAATAAAGTGCCTCGCCGATCCGTCAAGATAGAATCATATAATGCCGAACAAGAATAAGATCTTTCAGAACATAAGAATATGACCGAGAACGTTGTCAGGCCTGAATATAAATAAGAATTATCCGAACTAATGTTGTAATTCTCCTTAAAGCTGAATAAGTATCTTATCGAGGCATAATTGCAGAATGCCGAATAAGAATAATATTTTTCAGAACATAAGAATATGGCCGAGAACTTTGCTGGGCCTGCATATAAATAAGAATTACCCCGACCAACTATCCGTTGGGGGTGAAATATAATAAATGTTATAGTTCTCCTCAGAGCTGAATATGATAATAAGTATCTCGCCGTGCTCCATGTTGAGATGAATATAGAATATGAATCCCAATGGATATATAGAATCATTTGTGCTGGAGCAGATATCTGGGCCTGAATATAAATAAGAATTACCCCGACCAACTATCCGTTGGGGGTGAAATATAATAACCGTTGTAGCTTTTCCTCGGAGCCGAATATATATAGAGAGAAGAAATTTTTCGAGCTCCATGCTGAGGTAAATATAAAATATGAATCCGAACGGATATAGAATAATTTGTGCTTCAGCATTCATCGGCATTGAATCTTGTGCCTGTAAAAATTAATATTTTGCTCTACCATATGTGTAGGCTGAATTGAGTAGTCATGAGAATAATTTACTCATCCAATCAATATATGATATGTATCAGCATAAAAATTTCAAAATATGAAATAATATGTTTTATGCCAAATGTGTGTGAGATGGACATATGCATCATAATATGTTTTATGCCAAATGTTTTATGCCAAATATAATTTGGTATGTATATGCTTGAGAAATAAAAATATTAATAATATGCCAAATGTGTGTGAGATGGACAATTTATTATCAAATATGCATCATAAATAAGACGTAAAATTATTTAATCTCCAACAACTAATCAGATATTAGTTGCTGTTTGAAAATTATTTATCACTTGGTTTTAAAAATATTTTTGGGGTGATCATAAGTTAAAAAAGACTTAAGCCCCCTGCTTGTCCCCAAGCCGAACTCGTGTTTAAAGAAATATCAGGGGTGTTTAGCATTTTTTTTAATACCCCAAGATTCTACTGCTGCCGACAAACAACATGGATGTTGCCGACCAACATTTAAGGATATCTCAAATTATAGAATATATGGTTGGATGACTAGAATATCTCGAATCTTTAGATCAAAAAATAACATTCAATGTAAAATTTAAGCCTTAAGAATGTTAATTAAATGAATAAATATATAACCCACTAGATCGTGTGATTTCATCAAAGAAACCTTGTGATGTGATGAACGAGGGGCCAACATATCAAATTTATGCCCAAAGTCTTGATATGGTCATGATTATTTTACTAATCCTCTTTTACAAGAGGTGGGTAATGATTTTTCAGGTGAGAGAAAATTATTTTTTATATTGATCCCTTCCTATTCCCAATTTGGAGAGATAAAAATATGGTGAATGATTAAAGTTATTATCAAATTTATATCAAAAATCAATCAATGAGACTTTATTGACATAGATGGAAGATGAACCAAATTAAGTATATAGTTCATAAAAATGAATACAAAGAGACTTAAACTTGTGAATGCAAAGAGACTCAAACTTGAAGAGAGAGAAAATAGATCTGGGTCATGATTTCCATGAGAAGACTTTTCATTGTCTTTAACCTTTTCCCATTCTTTTATTAAAAATATGATGGGAATTTGAATAGACATCAAAGATCTTACAAAATTTATTTCAAAATCAACAATGAAAATGATTAAATCCTATCATCGTCGTATATATTGGTATATGTAATAATTTAAAATATTTATTCCATGATATAAAATTAAAACTTGAGAATCAAGCAAAGAATTATGATTTATGAAATCTACTATTTTTCAGATTTCTAAAGAAGGATAAATCTACATTTATGATTTAAAAATCATGATATGCAACAATTTGCAGATAAAAATTGGACAATTAATTTATGTATATAAACATAAAAATCATGATTGAATCAAAAGATGTATGTATAATTGATTATACGTAGAGAAAATAAAAACTTAGCTTTTGGTGGAGAACAACGCTTGTAACACGTTCCCACAGACGGCGCCAATCTGTTGATGTAAAAAACTAGATTGCTCTAATTATTCAATCACAGATAAATAAATAAGACAAAGATTTTTAAAGTGGTTCGGCTAGGAATAAAGCCTACGTCCAGTGTTATGTTATTGCTGAGTGTTTTTGGAATTCTTGATTACAAGTTCTCTCAAGAAATTCTGGTCCCCTTGAATGAGGATGATACAAGGTATTTATAGCCTTTAGGCTGTACATGAAAGGTCCAATACATTAAATGATATACATATGAAAGGGTAATACATTTAATGCAGCGTGTGCGTCAAGAATATAATGAATAGTTGAACAGTTGTCCGTCTGGTAATTAATGATACGGCCGAGATGCAGTTCAGACCTCCTTAGTTGCTCGTTGATCAAGAGTTCCTCGGAGTGCTTAGAGTATCTCGGGATGATAGAGTTCCTCGGATGGAGTTCCTCGGGGTGTCCTCCTCGTTGCTTGGAGAGAACATGACTTAGTCGGGGGAAATAAACTTCCTCGTTGTTATTGTGCCATGTAGATTGACACGTGTCTTCTTATTATTGGTCGACGTCAGCAGATTAAATTTGGTATCAACAATGACTATGACAATAAGCCTATTTTGGTGAAGTAAGGAGAAATTATTTCTTTTAAATTACAATAAACATGTGTGTCTGATTCAATCAGAATTCAGAGCGCTAACATATGCATGAAAGAAATCAAAATGGTTCAAAAATTAATTATTTGATCTTCCTTTATGGAAAAAGCCATCTTTCGCTATTATGATGAATTTTCATAATTAATGTAAAATTTACAGGGTTTTAAGAAAATCTATAACTTGAAATCTAGACACATTAGTCTAAGACATTAAATTTTGAGGCAAAAACTCAAGGAAGGAGTTATTACAAATGATTATGTTGAAACGAACTAGAATATGGTAGCGCCTCTCAGTAAATGTCTTGTTAAAAAGACGATGCATGTAACCACTGAAAGAATTAGAACAAGTTTTGTAAAATAAATCAACTATTTCTAATGCAACCCAACTTATGTCTTAAAAATATAGACAAAGTTCAATATAGTACTAACAAATTAAATGATAATTATGAAATACTAGCAACTTATATATAAACATCCATTCCTATGTGCCTCGTGTTGTTATTTTTTGCGTCAGAGAGGATGAAGTCTACTTATTACTAAATCAAAAATAAATGTGAATCGCATAATAATCACTCACGTTGATTTACCTATATAAGTGTTAAAAGTGTGACTGCAATCTATGGAAGCCAAGGCCCATCCTAATGCACTCAAGAAATCAGTGGAAGCACATGGCCATAAATTTTCATGCTAATAGAATCCTCTTAAATTCGATATCGATTTGTGCGATGGTTCTAGTTTGTTTCCAAAGATCCTTGATTCAATATACATTCACCACTTCACCTTCATGAAGTTTTGAATTATTTTCCATAAATGTGAGTTCGTGCCTGAAACACACTTCTCATTTATATAGTGGATTTCAGCAATAATGTAAAAAGAATTATGTTATTGTCTGAATTATTATGTCTTCATCTCCTTGTAACAATGGTACTATGTTTTATTTATATGTATTTTGAAAACGGTACAAGATTATTGCAAATTAAAAAAACATTAATGGGAATTGATTTTATGTAAATTATTTTTTTAGTTTAGGTCTGCTTGTAGATATAGAACTTAAGGAAGTTTGTGTAAAGGGAAATAGGTATGGTTTCTAAAGTCACACATATGAATTTTACACAAAAGTGAAAGTGTGTATAGCGAAAAATGAAAAGGTAGACTATTTGTCTTGTTGTCAAATAAGTTATATGATATGGTGTTTTGTAGTGGTGCGAAGCACCAACATTACGACAGACGACTCGTGTTCGCACATTATGTGAAAGGGAAGTTGGGGGACTTAAGGCGCATTGGATGCTTTTCTGGAGCCCTTGAAAGTTGGCGCTTCACATGTACACCTCAGAGCCTGAGAATCTTTTTGTTTTTGTGAAAGTCACTGAAGTTGAGGGTTGTGATGGAGTAATATGATCAAAGGTTAATATAACCCAACAGGAGTAATCTCCCCCTGAATCCACTCATGATGATTTGTAGACATTAAATCTAGACTGTGTGATTAAAATAAATTAACAGACACAACCCAATGATTACTGAATCGTGTTGTTTTTGAGAGGTCACTATCATAAATATTTACTAAAATGGCTATAAAAGAGTTCGAGACCTCCGTGTTTCCATACTTTCACATTATCAGGCTCAGATTTCAAGATTGAATTGTACATAATTTGCATGAAACAAGTGACACTGTTGCATTGTATTTTGAAATAAAATTTCTAAGATAAACTTCATTGTGTACTCGCGATCAATCAATCAGAATGAGAGAAATATTGCCTAAAAAATAACATTTATAAACGTGCCTTGTAATAACTTGGATTCAATTTTTCTTTCATTAATTTTCAATAAATACATATTTAATCCAATCATGAATAAATTAAAATTAAAATCAAATTATGGAATACTCTATTCATTAACATGCATAATCCTACCTTTTGTTGAACCCAACTAAAAGGCTGTCAAATAGACTCTCCATTAATAACATGCATAATCCTACCTTTTTGCTGAAGGTAGATTTTTTTTCTCATAACATAGATGTTTATTTATTGTTCAATAAATTAACCAAATTCAAATAGAATCATTTTTCACTAGTGAGTGGTACTCAAATGAAAATTGGATATATAACTATGCGTCACGGTTTTCATTGAACAGCTTGTCGATTTAAAATTACAATTTTTGCATGAAATTGTGGTGGAAACATAAAAGGGAACTAAAACCCACCATAGATGACAACAAAACAAGGCAATATAGCCTTGGGATTATAAACATACAACTCGTCAAAATTAGCATAAACTCCGGCCTCTCCAGCCACCGAGTCATACTCCTCCACACTCTCTTCGGTGTTCTTTTTCACCCTTCCAGCAATGACCCTGCAAACCAACATGGCCCTTTTGTCATGCTCTGGTCGCAATCCGGCACTGTCGTGGGCTTTCCCGCTTGTTGCAGTTGTCAATATTCCATCTCCGGCGGATTCTCCGGCGACCTTGAAACCATTTTTTATGATGCTACAGACGTTGCAATTTGGGATTGAGTTGCAAAGATTTGAAGAGCCATTGAGGCCTAGAGAACACATGAAGGTGGTGGAGTGGAACCTGTTGAAATTTTTGTAAGCGAAAAAAAAAATATTGAAACATACCTCTAATTACTAATTAATAGTGAAAACTTTGAACCACAAAGTTTATTATTAAGAATTAAGGACTCAGATTACATAACCTTTTATTTAGGGGATCGCAATAATCCAACACCCAAGTGTGAATGTTAAGATTGTGTTTGATAGCCATATGTCAAGTATGAAATCTTTAGATTTTTCATCTTTTAGTGATAAAATTTATTTGTCTTTGAGAAAAATTCTAACGTAAGCCATGGTATTTAAGAAAGCTCTCCTAAGATGCACACTTAAGGTGAAGTCAAAATGCTTAGATATATTTAATAAGTCACGCATAGCTCCAAACATGTTATTTATTGCACACATTATGAATTTTAATATTAATATCAATGTCTTAAAAGATAGGAGTATAGATATAAAATCTTTGAACAGAACCTGAGGAGCTCGTTGCCGTCGGCAATGCATCGTGGGTGTTTCTTGGGGAGTTTGGTGGCTTTGGTTTTAATAGCGTCTCTGTATTCCTCGAATCTGGAGATGGTTTTTGGTGTATTTTGGACTTTGAGAATGCGGTCGATTTTGCAAACAGGAGACTCTTTTCTTAGCCAGCTGGATTGAAATATGATCTCTACTATGTTCTTGCTTGTGTCTTCAGGTCCCAGTTCAGATACTGTAGTTTTCAATAAATTACAACCAAAAAATTAAAGAGAAAAAGGTTGCTAGAGTATAAAAAGGTAAGCACTCAAAAAAAAATATGAAAACAGTATGAAATGGTAATTAATGTGTGCGCGTGTAAGTGAGAAATAGTTTGGGGTACTGAAATGCGCGCCAACCTAAAATGGGCCATTCGCATTGATGAGAGAGGTGGAGAGAGATGGCCAATTTAACGCACATAGAATAGAACTTCTCACATAAAACAAAAGCTTTTTCCAAATGTCAAAAATCTGTATGAGATATTTATTAAAGATAGCTCTTTGAATAGAAGATTTTGGCAACACTATATTCAAGTTGTCGAAAATTAATATATTTTTTCCTTTAAGTGCGTCGTCTCCTTTATTAAGATATAGTATTAAATAATGAGAATTCAAAGTTACCGTTCAAAACGATACTCAATACTCATCATAAAATAAAAATAAAATAAAAACTTAAGTGCATGTCTTTATTTTAAGAACTATAAATTTAGAATTTTTTTAATAAAGTTTAATGTTGAAATAAGAAATGAGATTAATGTTGTTTTCGTTAAAAATTCCTCCAAAAAGGGCAACAAATATATTGCACTCATTTTTGCAAAAGAAATTAAGAATGAATAGTTAGGAAGAAGTTTTATATTAAAAGCACTTGGCCACTTTTCCTTTTTCAGCAAGAGAGACAGTAAAAGAAGAGAGTGAATAATTACTGCATACACATTTGGTTAGAGAGAGAGATAGACAGTTTACCCGCATGCCTAACAGCCTGGTGAAGCTCCAAATTCTCAGCTTTTGTGAAAATCTCACCACACTCATTACACGAACATATAGTAGCTCTAAGAGAGGGGTCTTTAGCAAAGCCAAGAACTGGATCAACTACCATCCTACACTCATAACATCCAGATAGCTTCCTAAAAGGCATTCCTCTAAAAGAACCACTAATTGAACTCGGAGAGTAATTAGAAGACACAGACAAAGAAGAAGATGAAGAAGAAGAAACAACAACACGCCCATTAAACTCACTCAAAGGACCCTTCATTGACCTGCTAGAATTGTTACAAGAAGTACCCATTATTGAAGCCTTCTTTTTTTGGTCCTCGGGGGATGATGCATTTGATGCCTCGGGCCTATGCATGACCTTGGTGTTGTTACATATTGAGCCTGAGCACCTCATTCTCTTGCATTTCTTGTTGGTATCTTCAATGGGCTGCTCTTTGTTTTGCTGATTTTGGTTTTGCTGTTCAACTTGGAGGTGTTTGCAGGTGAAGAGACTTCTAACAAGTGGCCAAGAAGTTTTTTTTTCTGGCTTTGGACGTTTTGGGATGTGGGTGTTTTTGTTATGATGATCTTGCTTTGTGGGTTTTCTGCTAGTTTTGGTTTTAGCCATTGGAAGAGAGATGTGAGAGCTCTACAAGGGTGGGTGGGTGGTATGAGAGTTTTGTCTCAAGATGAGGTTGCTTTAAAAGCAACAACTGAGAACAGTGTGGGTGGGGGAGGTCCCTTTCGCTGTGTAACTGATCTTGGTTTTGGGTGTTGTGGGGCTAACTCATTTATGTATTTTTAATTTATCATTTACTACAAGAGCATCTTTAACGCTCTTCATATTTACTTTTTGTGTTTAAATCTGATGTGTCGTGTGGTTTTAAAAAATAATTAAAACAAAATTGTACACCATCTTTTATCTAAGTACCTTATGTTTCAATGATGCATCAATCGGTAGACTTTCATTATGGTACAAATTAACGTACTCATGATACATAAGAGATAGATATAAAATCATACTATGTGATGTAAATATAAAACGTTTTCTTTTAAGTAGATTTTGCCGCAAAATGATATTTATCACATAAGGAGTCAATGAACATATTTTCTCTCTCATATACTATACTTAAAGGGAGTATAGTCGAATTCATCACGTGAATTGACGCTTGGTTGCCATTAGCAATTTATAAGTATGATCGGTCGAATAATCAGAGGGAGCTAAGTAAGAATACGAGAAGGTCACATATTTGATGTGGACGACCAATTTAAGTGGAACTCTACAACTTATAGATAAGATCAACATAAAGAGACCTAGAATGATAGAAACCTTGTACTTATAAATAAAGGCGATATCACCCAATTTGTAGGTATTGACTTGTATCTTGCTCACGACGATTTGTACTCCCTGTTAGCAACCCTATCACTCCAATCGTCCTCTGTTCTTCCAAAAATAAACAACTCCCTCTCCCTTCCTCATGGACGTAGACAAGATGATCTGCTGACCCATGTACATATTGTGTCCTTTCAATACTTCATTCAAATTTCTGGGGCCAAATTATATTAAGTGCTTTTATTATGGATTTGATATCCCCTATAATTTATCATCGTCTATGGGAAAGTCTTGAGTTCTCACCATCGTGAAAACCTTTGCCCTATAATAAATATGAGTCCTAAATAGTCTCATCTCAGGAGGGAGCAAACTCTTGCCAAACTTCCTTCTCCGTCCAGGCGATTTAGGTCAAAGGGATGTTCACCCAAAAGGTCTTGCCCTAGTTGCCAAAGTTATACTCCCTTCGTTGGCTGATCTGCGGGGAGAGAAACATCATGACTGACCAGTATTTATGAAGAAATGATGGACCACCGGTATGACGAAATTCCTTGTCTTAGAAGGCAATTTACTGAGCAACCACAAGAACGTAGCCCCAATTCTCACACCTTAGAATGGCGCATAAGGAGGAAAATTCGTTCCCCAAGGAACAGTAGGTCCGTGTATACATGCAAGGCTCTAAGGTTTAGGAACCCCCATGTGGTTCACTCTAATCGGCTACGTACCGTCACTTATCGGCTTATAATTTCGTAAATCGAAATCGCCCACCAGGTCGACCCAGTCTGCATAAAGTAGAAAGACCGTCTTGCCCCAGAGTTCCACCAAATAGAGTTAGGGGTGACGAACTCCGAAATATCATTAAGAAGGAATTTGAAGGAAGGTTGAATTCGAATTTGGAACGAACTCCAAAAGAACTTGCCAGAAAAGCATTGGGGCATGGATCCATCTCAGCCTTCGCTGTGGAGATAGAGACCTTAAAGTCGCCAAATAAGTTTTATGTTCCAAATATCACAACTTATGACGAGAAGGAGAATTTTTCCCATCATATCAGATATTATCGGTAAATAATTTCCCTCTAAAACAATCATAATGCCCTCATGCATAAAGTAACCGTATAAGATATTGGCTTAAAGTGGTTTGAGAAATTGTCCCCCATATCAATTTTCTAACCCTAAGAGTTGTCTGAATAGTTCATGACCCACTTTATCACCAGCAACAAAGTGGTTAAGGAGGATAACTCACTGATTACCCTTCAATATTAAGAAGGGAGAATTCCCCTTACAATATGCACGATGGTACGGGAAATTATTAAATGAGATAGGCAACTCCAATGTACAACTCGCCATTTCATCCTTTAAGTTCAGATTTTCTAGGTCGGACGATCTCTATCAATCCTAACAAAAAAGTTGGCATCAACTATTGACCATTTCATGGAAGGTATAAAAAAATATGCCAAAGTAGAGGATGAACTCATCGTCATTCAGGCATTGGCCCACCAGAGTTTTAAATAGTCTAAGAAGAATGACACAAAGAATAGCTTTAAAGGAGGAAATAATTCTACTTTGGTGAGGAATGGATCACAGAATGACTGGAGAGGGACAATCTAAACCACATACAAACGAAAGCAGTTTCCAGGTAGTACAGTCATTCTTTAAAGAGCCTATCTACAAAGTGATTTGTAGATCATAGATACGTATTACTACAAGAGGCCAACTAAGATGGCTAGTGTCCTGGAGACAAGGATGCCAACCTCAGGTGCACTTATCACCAGGCGTATGGACACCTTACGAAGAATTATAAGATGTTCAAGAAGCATTTAAAGAAGCTCGTCTAAGCCCGTAATCTCAAAGAGTTTATTGACACAACCAAGACCAAGTTTTCAACTAATGTGGACGCAGTGCGAAAGGAAGGCAACGATCTACCAGCTTCAAGGATGGTAATATATATTCAGGGTTATACCGATCATTCACACTGTACCAAAAAGAAGCTCAGAGAGAGGATACAGATTGCAGTTTAAATCTAGGAGGCATTCAAGGTGGAAGTGTCTAAGCCCGTCATGTCCAAATTGTAATGCAAGGATATATACTTTGAATGAGACATCATGTTCATTAATGAAGATTTGGTCGACATAAGTTTTATGTTCAAGGGTGATTTGTTCTTGACCCTTCTAGTGGCCAATTTCGATGCCAATAGAACTATGGTCGATTAAGGGAACTCATCGGATATCATGTACCTGAGTTTACTACCCAATATCGGCTACATCATTTAAAATCTGGATATCAAGGTTGGGCCATCGATCAGTATCAACGGGAATGGGTAGAAACCCCCATCAGGAATATCAAGATACAAGTTAAAGTCGGCCCATTTAACTGCGAGATAGAATTTTATGTCATCTAATTAGAGTTGCCTTACTATTCCATTCTGGACAGATGTTGGATCCACACCGCAAGGGTCGGCCCTTCTTCCCTTCACCAAAAGTTTAAGTTTATGAGTGATTAGGGAGTTATGGAAATCATGGGGCTAAGCAACAGCTCGTATTTAATTTATGGATATTGTAAAGATAAAGTATAACCAATTCAATAAAAGTTAGAATGATTATGATTCGCAAGATGACCAGTCCAAGTAGTAACCAAAGGGCATTCAGTTGGAGGTCGAAGAGACCCAGATGCCCTCTTTGAATAAGGAATAAAGGAAATCATCATTGTTTATCTATGTTACGTTTAATTGGACAAAGCCTCTATGGTTGGATTAGAACTGCCTAAGGAGGAAGCATGTCATCTCATCCACTTTCTTAGAACTAACGCCCACACCTTCACGTGGTAACCATTTGTTCTCCCATTCATAGATCCGGACATCCCTTGCAATCGATTGCATGTGTATCCAACCGTTCGATCGATTGAGCATAAACTAAGTTAGAGCCATAAAACGTGAAAACTGTGGAAAATAAAGTCAAAAACCTCCTATAGACCGACTCCATCAGAGAAGTTAGATTATCGAACTGGATATCCAATACCATTGTGGTAAAATAGAAGAATAAAAAATAAAGGATGCATATAGACTTCACTAACCTCAATAAATATTGCCTGAGGGATAGTTTTCCACTTCCCTAGATTAATCATCGCATGGGTTCATTAACTTGACATCAGAACACAAGTTTCATGGATGCGTACTATGGATATCATCAAATACTATTATTCATCCCAGATCAGGAGAAGACTTTGCTCATCACTATCTTAGGACATTATTGTTAGAAAGTAATACAAATCGGTTTAAAGAATATACAGGGGAAACCTACTAATGTTTAGTCACCAAAATGTTCAAGAAGAAGATCGGCACAACCATAATGGTCTACATTGATGACATGCTAGTCAAGAGCAAGTTGACATCCACCCACATTAAAATATAATAAAGACCTTCAAGATCTGCAAGGAATATAATATTACGATGAACGCCTCCAAGTGTGTATTTGGAGTAACATCTGGCAAAAATTCCTTAGATACCTCGTGATGCGGAGGAGGATAGAATCAAATTTCGATCAGATCAAGTCTCTTCAGGACATAAAAAATCCTACCAACAACTCATATGTATAGGTTCTCACTTATATAGTGTCCACGTTTAATCGATTCATATCTATATTATTATAAAATGTAGCCTTTCTTCCAATCATTAAATAAGGACAGATCAACAATCTGGACAGAGGAGTGAGACTAACCACTTGAGGGAATTTTACAGTACTTAGGATCTCCTCCCTTGTTGTAAACTCTTATAATCAGTGAATACCTCTACCTCTACCTAATCATCTTATAGCATGCGACCATATCGACATTGGTGCGATTGTAGGATGGAGAACAAAGGTCAGTCTACTATGTAATTTATACACTCCTTAAGGAAGAAACCAGATATATGCCTATTAAAAATATGATCCTGGCACCAGTGACAACGATCAGTAAGCCACGACACTACTTCAACGCCTACATGATAGTTATCCTCGCGACCTATCTATTGAAAGAGGCTCTAAAGAAGGTAGATATCTACAATAGAATGACCAAAGTGGTCTTTAAAGCTAACATAGTTTGACATCAAATATGATCGGTGAACTTCCATAAAAAGAAAGGTTATGGCCAATTTTGTTATCGAATTCTCAGCATCATTATTCTAGAAAAGGAGGAGGAGCTGAATCCAATCCTATCGTCATTAGTCATCAGTGAGGGCAACCAAATATGGAAACTATTTATTGACAAGGCATGAAATGAATTAGGCACCAGAGTTGGGATCATCTTTTTCACACCACAAATTTAAATCATAGGCCAAGTAGTCCAGTTGGGGTTCAATGGCATCAACAGTAATGCCAAGTATGAAGCCATGATCCATGATCTCCAAATGGCAATCACATGCGAAGCTTTTCATATATGAGTATATTATGACACCTGACTAATTCCAAAACAACTCAGCAACGAGTACAAAGAAAGAGATCCTAGGATTATCACTTATAAGGACGAAGGGAGAAGTCTTCTCCAACACTTTAGGTTGTCCTTAGTGGAGCAGCTATAAATGAACAAAAATAGTAATGCAGATGCACTGGCTACTTTGACATCCTCTATTAACACCGACCTAAAAAGAATAATTTTATTCTAATGCCTAGATTAACCCTGTATTAATGAGCCTGAGCCAGTATTGAATGTAAAGTAGTCTCAGTCAGCACCATTGTGGGTGGACCCGATCATCACCTTTTTGAAGGATGATGACTTACAATTGGACCCCAAAGAAGCTCAAAAATTAAAGATCTAGTCGATAAGGTTCTGCCTTAAATTTGAAGGAAAAGTTTTCCAGTGATCGTTTATTGGTCCTCTACTCAAATGCATCCATCTAGACTGAGTGGAAGGACTCCTTAGTGAGATAAATTAAGGAAGTTATGGAGTTCACGAAAGAGGAATATCAATCTCCTACAGGTCGATCTCATAAGGATACTAGTGTCTTTTCATGTAAAATTATGCCTTGTAATTCTCCCCCAAGTGCGTCAAGTGTTAGCAGTTCTCCACAATTATCAAGAAATCGGTCAGAGATCATGAACTCCATCAATAGTCCTTAGCCCTTTTATTAATCAAGCATGTATACCGTGGGACCTCTACCAATAGCATTTGACAACTGAAAATATTTGATGACTGCTGTTGATACCAAATATAGTCTGCTGACATGGCTCAATTGAGTGAAGACACGTGGCAATTTGCGTGGCAACAACAAACACTTCCGAACAACACCTTGACTCCGAGGAACCATACTGCAACGAGGAACTCTGCTTCCTCGATCAACTCAGACGCTCCGACCTACAAGAACTCTCCGAGGAACTTTTGAATACCGAGGAACTTTTTAGTACCAAGGAACTTTTGAGTACCGAGGAACTTAGGCGGTCCAAGCTGCACCTCGAACAAAGCATTAATAGTAGGATAACTAACAGATTGACTGTGCATTAAATGCTTATTATTATCATACAGATGTATACGCTTAAGGGGCATTGAATGTATTACCCTTTCACATTACAGCCTTAGGGCTATAAATACATTGTATTATCCTCATTGTAAGGGGACCGGAATTTCTTGAGAAAACTTGTAATCGAGAATTCCCAAACAGTTAGCAATAACAGAAACAGTGGATGTAGGCCATTCTTATAAGGCTGAACCACTTTAAAATTTCTTTGGCTCATTTTATTTATCTGTGATTAAATAATTAGATATAATCTAATTTTTTACATCAACAGATTGGCGCCGTCTGTGGGAAATGACTGGTAATATCGTTTTTCATCAAAAACAATTCATCACAAATGGCTGATATTCCAGAACCCAGCAATCGAAACGCTGGAAGCCCTCCAAATCCATCTCCTCCGCCCAATATTCAAGATTTGGCTGGAATAATGACAAATCTGGCCTAGGGCCAGACAGTCATGCAAGAAACTATGCGACAACTCATACAAACCCTCCATAGCGGTGCACCAACCCATTCAGGACCGTGAAGTATTCAAAGAAATACCCGTTTATCTTCTTCACGTACTAGGCGTACCGATTCATATCGTCCTTAGGAGCCTGAAGATTTTTCTTATCAACCTGGACGAACTTCGTCGGTACGAGCCACAGATACTGAACAACGTATCACTCTCTCTCCAGAAAGGACTAGTGCTCTAGAAATATTAAGCAGAGTATCTCCTTTTGATCGATTAGGTCCTAGGAGAAGCAAAAGTCCTCCTAGAGCCGCATCGAGGAGTTTTCGACGACCATCAGACTTAAGGGAAGGATCTGCCCAGTCGCGACCAGCTGTTCGTCAAGATAGATCCCAGGAAGCCACATCAACGCGATCATTTGCTCGAACCAACAGGCCCGAGGAAGGAAACGATGCGTGGAAAGGATCTATTCAGAGGCTGGAGGATGGATTAGGGGAAATGGCTAAGGCCAAGAACCCTCTACAACGAACTTTTGTTCAAGGAGAACCTTTTGTCCAGGCCATTGTAGATTTTCCAATACCATCAAAGTTCAAAGCACCTGTTGTGACCCCCAAATATGATAGAAAGACCGACCCTGTCCTTCATATAGAACAATACCAAGCTGCAGCCGACATCTACGCTGTTCCAGATGAGATGAGATGCATAGCATTCTCGGGAATTCTTACCGGATCTGCTCAAATATGGTATAATAATCTTCCTCGGGGTAAGATCTCAACTTTCTTTCAACTGGTCGAGTTATTCATTGGGAATTTTTATTTTGGGGCAAAGCCAGTTAAATGAGTAACGCATTTGTTAAGTGTTAGAAAAAAAGCTGGTGAAAGTACTAGAGATTATATAACTCGTTTTAATAACGAGAAACTCGAAGTCATTGATTATGAGGAAAAGACAACGATTACCGCCTTGATGAGTGGACTACTGCCCAGCAAGTTGTACTACACTTTGGCCAAAGATCCACCTAGAACCATGTCAGATCTGATGGGAAAAGTGGCCAAGATCATGAATGTCGAGGAGGCTATGGCTGCAAAGAAGAATATGGATGCCAAAGAAACCAAGGTGGAAGGTGATAAAGCTAAGAAAAAAGAGCATAAGAACAATGGTAGTGACAAACACTCAAAAGCAAGGTCGTCATGGGAAGTATTGAAGAAATTTGATAATTATACTCCTTTGAAGAAAGACATCAACCATGTTCTAGAAGAAATCAAGAACAACGAGGAATTAAACTGGCCAGAGAAAATGAAGGCAGACTCTGACAGGAGGAATAAGGAAAAATATTGCGAGTTTCACAAAGATCATGACCATATGACCAAAAATTGCATAGCTCTTTAGAATGAGATTGAAACACTCATCAGACGAGGAAAACTGGAAAAGTATGTTGATCGGAGGAATGATAGAAGAAACAACGATCGAACAAGAGAGAGGCCTAGATCTCCTCGTCGAGCAGAGGAGAATAAGAAAAAAGACCATGAAGTTGATCCAGAAGATGACCCCGATCTTCCTAAGAGACTAAGGCAGCCAGAACGTGAGGTATTTTCAATACGCTTTGGGTCATTTGACTGTAATGTTATTACAGGTGGAGATGCAGGAGGAGGAGACCTTACTGCAGAGAGAAAGGCTTACCTCTGTGAGGCTCAAGCTTGATCATATATTCAACGAATAAATCTAGCTGAGGAGGATCGCCCGAGAAAGGTAAACAAAGAGAAATTGGTCATTGGTTTCTCAAAGAACGACCTCGCAGGTGTTCTATATCCTCATGATGACCCATTGGTGATCAAAATGAGGATAAAGGAAGTGATGATTTCAAGAGTACTGGTAGATAATGGTAGCTCGGCAGACATCATGTTCTACTCGTGCTTCGACAGTTTAAATCTAAGACTATCTCAACTGGAGCCTTATCACAGACCCCTCCTAGGTTTTTCTGGTGAGAAAGTTTTTTCACTTGGGACGATCAGGTTGGATATATTCATTGGTACATGGCATGCTTGTCGAACAGAAAGAATACGCTTTTTTGTGATGGATAAGAATGTTCAATTAACATACAATATCATCATGGGAAGGGTAGGATTGAAGAAGTTCGAGGCTGTACTATCTACGGTACATCAGTGCCTATATTTCCAATAAATTTTGGTGTAGGAGTTGTGAAAGGTGATCAGAAAGTAGCTCGGGAATGCTATTATTCATCCGCCGAGCAAGAGGAACTGGAGGAATAAAGGAAAAAGACTGCTACCTATCAAGTAGATGAAGGTGCAGAAATTGAAACATTGGATCCTAGAGATGAGTCGCAACTTGTGAAGGGTCAAGTGGTGGAAGCTACTGAAAACATCATTCTGGACGACGAGCACCCTGAACGAACTACTCAAGTAGGTTCGTCGTTCGAAGCCTCACTAAAACAGGAATTGATAACTTTTTTAAGAAGCAGAAAGCAAACTTTTGCATGGAGTCATGAGGATATGCCCGGGATAGACCCAAATTTCTTATGTCACGAGCTCAATATGAATAAAGAGATCAAGCCTGTGAAGCAGAGAAGAAGAGTATTCAGTCCCGAGAAGAATCAACCTATACAGGAGGAAGTCGAGAAGCTCCAGAAAGCTTGCTTTATTGAAGATGTTAAATATCTAGACTGGTTAGCAAATGTGGTGATGGTGAAAAAGAAGAACAACAAATGGAGGATGTGTGTAGACTTCACCGACCTCAACAAAGCATGCCCAAAGGATCACTTTTTGCTGCCCCGAATTGATCAACTAGTGGATGCTACCTCGGGACACGAGCTGCTGAGCTTCATGGATGCTTATTCTGGTTACAATCAGATTAAAATGAAACCTGAAGACAGGGAGAGTACTTCTTTCATTACCCCTAGGGGAACTTATTGTTATAATGTTATGCCTTTTGGTTTGAAAAATGCAGGTGCAACATATCGGCGGCTGATGAACAAAGTGTTTGTAGAACAAATTAGTTGCAATATGGAAGTCTATGTTGACGATATGCTGACAAAGAGCAAGAAAGACGCTGATCATCTAGTTGACTTAAGCCAGACCTTTGATCAACTAGATAAATATCAAATGAAGTTGAACCCGACGAAGTGCATATTTGGAGTACGAGAAGGCATGTTTCTCGGATAAATTGTCAATCAGCGAGGCATTGAAGCTAACCCTGAAAGATCAAAGCTCTATTAGGGCTGCGATCCCCAACGACGAAGAAAGAGGTGCAAAGTCTTACAGGACGAGTAGCAACACTCAACAGATTTGTATCGCGAGCAACTGATCGATGTCTCCCATTCTTCAAGACGCTCCGAAAGACTTTTGAGTGGAATGATGAATGTGAGAAGGCTTTCCAAGACTTGAAGAAATATTTGGGAGCACCTCCACTGTTATCCAGGCCAGTGATGGGAGAGAAATTATACTTGTATCTGGCAGTGTCCGAGAATGCAGTTAGTTCAGCATTGATAAGAATGGAGAATGGAGTACAAAAACCAATCTACTACACAAGTAAGGCCTTCCGAGGAGCATAGATCAGATATCCAAGGCTGGAAAAATTAGCACTAGCATTGATCGAGGAAAGTAGAAGAATGAAGCCATACTTCCAGGCTTATACTATAGTAGTATATACTGATATGCCATTGAGGCAAGCCCTTCATAAACCAGAAAAATCAGGAAGATTGATGTGCTGGGCAATAGAACTCGGTGAATATGATATAGTTTATGAACCCTGATCATCGCTAAAAGGGCAAGCGATAGCAGATTTTATATTAGAGTTCACCTATCCTGATACCCATGAGGAGCAAAAGTTGCTCACCGATCAACCTGTGGATGTTACAAGATCATCAAATGCAAGCCCAGACCAACTTAGCTTGGTAAAAGGGCAAGTAGATGTTACAGAATCATCAAATTCAAGCCCAGACTAGCTTAGGTTGGTAAAAGGGCAAGAAAAGATGATCGACGAACAACAAGAAATATCAGGAGATGGTGAAAGGAAGCAACAAATTTTCCACCGAGGAACTCTGTTAGATCAACAATTTGAAGACGAGTTGCCTATATGGAGTCTGTATGTGGATAGTTCATCCTGCACTACAGGATGTGACGCAGGGATAGTTTTGAACAGTCCGGATGAGGTCGACATAGAATACGCCCTACGTTTCTAATTCAAAGCTTAGAATAATGAGGCTGAATATGAAGCCATGATTACAGGTCTTAGTTTGGCAAAAACCATGGAGGCAGAACAAGTTATTATTTTCAGTGACTCGCAATTGGTCATAAATCAAATGATGGGAGTATATGCAGCCAAAGGAGAATTAATGATCAAATTTCATGCAAAGGCGAAGGAATTGGTGTCAAAATTTACTGCTATTCAGCTGGTTAGAATACCAAGAATGGAGAATGCAAGAGTAGACGCCTTAGCTCGATTAACATCAGCTACTCGTACCGAGCTACGAAGAACAATCCCAATTGAAGTTTTAGCTTGTCGAAGTATAGATGAAGATCTGACGATAAACTTTAATACCCTCGATTTAGGGTCATCATGGATGGATCCCATCAAGGCATATATTGAGAAAGGGGAATTACCAAATGACAAACTTGCAGCCAAGAAACTGAAGTTTAAGGTTGCTCGTTATGTACTGACTAATGGTATTCTATACAGACGAGGAATTATAGCAGGTTTGCAAATATGTGTGTATCCCACCGAGGTGAAAGATTTGATTGAAGAGGTCCATGAAGGGTCCTGTGGAGCCCATATAGCAGGCCGGACACTTTTGCAAAGAATAATGATTCAAGGATACTACTGGCCGACGATGAGAGCTGATTGTATAGCCTATGCCAAAAAATGTGATAAGTGTCAGCGCTTCTCCTCCATCCGAAGAACTCCCCAAGCATTATTGACACCCATTACTTCCCCTTGGCCATTTTGCCATATGGGGAATAGATTTGGTCGGGCCACTGCCGACGACAAGGGGAAGATTTAAGTATCTCGTGGTCGCTGTGGATTATTTTACTAAATAGGTTGAGGCTGAGCCTCTCATTGATATGACGTACGACAAGGTGTACCAATTTATTTAGAAGAACATCATTTATCGATATGGTCTTCCTCATGCCTTCATCACAGACCATGGAACACAATTTGACAACGAGGAGTTCGTTGCCTATTGTCATCAGTTAAATATCTTGAAGATACACTCGGCACCAGGCATCCTCAAAGCAATCGACAAACTGAAGTGACAAACAAAACGCTGCTGAATGGTTTGAAAAAAAGACTGAATGACGTGAAAGCAAACTGGATCAATGAGCTACAATCAGTGCTATGGGCTTACCGAAATAATCCCCGAGCAGCAACAGGGGAATCTTCATATATGCTAGCATTTGGAAGTGAAGCTGTTATGCCCGCCGAATTTGGTCTTCCAACACACAAAATATTGAATTTCAATTCCCCTGTCAGCGATTTAATGAGAAGGTTAGACTTGGACATGCTCGAGGAGGTTAGGAAAGAAGCAGCCATTAGAAATGTTGCTTACCAGCAACGAACATCTTTGTTCTACAATAAGAGAGTGAAGAAGTGCGACTTAAAAGAAGGAGACTATGTGCTAAAGAAGGTGATTCAAAAGCACAATAAACTGTAAGCAAACTGGCATGGACCCTACCGAGTTAAGGAAGTTGTTCGGCCAGGGACATACAAAATAGAAACTTTAGAGGGGGAGGATTTTAAGAACGCATGGAATGCAGAACACCTACGCAAATATTATCAGTAATGTAAACTCTCATGTAATGCAGTTTCATCAGTATGAATAAAGTGACAATGTTCTGCCCAATTCTTTCCTTTTGTTGGAATTTTTTTACGGAATACTAGTGCTCCACACTACTCAGCAAAACTCGGACTACTCAAATCTATTCCTAAAAATGCCAACTTGGTTGGTTAGGAAGTAAATCTATTCCTAAAAATGCCAACTTGTTTGGTTAGGAAGTAAATTTATTCCTAAAAATGCCAGCTTGGTTGGTTAAGAAGTAAATCTATTCCCGAAAATGACAACTAAGGTTGGTCGGGAAGTAAATCTATTACTAAAAATGCCAACTTGGTTGGTTAGGAAGTAAATCTATTCCTAAAAATGCCAACTTGGTTGGTTAGGAAGGAAGTAAATCTATTCCTAAAAATGCCAGCTTGGTTGGTTAGGAAGTAAATCTATTCCCGAAAACGCCAACTAAGGTTGGTCGGGAAGTAAATCAATTCCTAAAAATTCCAACTTGGTTGGTTAGGAAGTAAATCTATTCCTAAAAATGCCAACTTGGTTTGTTAGGAAGTAAATCTATTCCTAAAAATGCCAGCTTGGTTGGTTAGGAAGTAAATCTATTCCCGAAAATGCCAACTAAGGTTGGTCGGGAAGTAAATCTAATCCTAAAAATGCCAACTAAGGTTGGTTAGGAAGTAAATCTATTCCTAAAAATGCCAACTTGGTTGGTTAGGAAATAAAAACTATTCCAAAAAGTGCCAAAGATTGGTCGGTAAGAAAAATTCACTAACTATGGTTGATCTGGTATAAAAACCCACTAACTGTAGTTGGTCGAGAAGAAAAATTTACCGACCTTGATTGGTAGGAAACATTTTATGAGTACGAGAAAGTGATCGAGCAAAATTTTTGATACTCGTGACATTTTAAATTACTACCAAGTTGGTCGAGAAACAAAGTATCATCAATTTTATTTAGTCCTCAAATGATTACCACAAATTCAAGATAGTCGACAATAAGTTTTAACAAACTCCAGTTGATCGACAAATAACACAATGTTGTTATCTTTTTAACAGATATACATGCACAGATGTAAAGTGTTTTATAATGGCAATCAAGATTTGTAAATAAAATTATTTCATTAAATGTAGAACAAAATACATCAAGAATGAAATACAAATTTATTACATCAAGATTCCTATTCTATTGGTTTCTTCCCCTCTGCTTTTGAAACAGGTTCCTCGCCAGCAGGTGGATCATTTAAAGCATGAGGGGAATTTATGAAGTTAAGATCTTTAAGCATCCTGATATTCATTACAGATGGTCGATCTAGTAGGTGCTCGGGACGAGATATCTCAACATTGGAATGGAGATTGTAATTGCCAAGGTATTTGGAAATCAGACACCGAGGGATAGCCCGAGCAGGGATCCAACTCATATCAAGCTTGAATGGTGGCACTGGTAAGTAGAGCAACCCAGGATTATGGTAATCCCATATGTAATGACCCTGTTCCAGTTGCAGCACACCTAAGGCATTCAGCCATCCCTGTTTGTAACCCTCATTATTTGCATTTTGGATACGATCATCCAAATCGTAGAGAGCCTCGTTGTAGCCAGCCATCCAGAATTCTCTGGGCTGCTTGTGGAATTGATATGTCAATCTTTCCAACAGCTCATGTAGATTTTTTATAAAGAATTCTTTATTCTCCAAGACAGACTTATGCACATAAAGTTGCTCGTCCAGACTCCTGATCTTCTTAGACATCTCAGCTAATGCCTGGTTCTTTGCCATCAGTTGGAAGGCCTGGTTCTCTAGAGCAGATTGAGTTCTCTATTCCTCGACAGGAATCCGAGCAGCTCTTGCTCATCCCCGAGGAGCTCTTGCTCGTCCTAGAGTAGATGTAGAAGGGCCAGACCTCTTCAAGGTTTCTAACTCATCCCTCAGGTTGGCATTTTTGACCTCCAAGAAAGAGAATCCCTCGTCGATCACTGGTATCAAAGCATTTGAGGTGGAAGCTACAGACTTCAACTGAGAGACCTCTCTTTGTATGTTATTATTTTCTTGCTCTAATAACTTAGCTATCTGTCTGTGCTCTTCGACCTCAGCCTTCAAAGTTATCTCCCGCACGTCGTAAGCAACAAACCGTTTATCGTATCCCTTATCAGCACAGATTTGCTGATACTTCTTCTCGTACCCCTCGTGCAAAAGAGAAGTAGATTCCTTATATTATTGCTGAAGTTCTTCAAGAGTGCCTTAGAGGTCCTCAATCATATCATAGTATGCTACGTTGTTAGCCACTGCACGGTCGAGTAGGCACTTCAAATACTAATAGGCTTCAATTGCTTGCTCTGAAGCACCTTGACCGATGATGTCAGTGATTTGAGCTGCACTCATGTCTGTATGACCGGCTTTAAAATACTCATTGCATTTCCTTAACAGCTTTGTATCATGAGTACACAATAATTCCATCCTGGCCAGAAACTAGTAGAGGAAGAAAAATCAATAATCAATAAGAGTACAAACAGAGCATGAATAAGAGAATCAACAGTATGCATAAGAAAAAGTTCAAATTTTATTACATCACAAAGTTCAGAAGTACAAAGTTCAGAGTTACATGTTCAGAAGTTACATTTGACAAAGAAAAATAAAATAGAGAGAAATTCTAAAAACTCTACACCTTTTCCTTATCTCCTAAAACTTTCTCGGGAGGCTGGGACGAGGAGGTAAGTTGCTCGGATGGAACAGAGGGTTGCTCGGGAAGTGCTAGAAGTTTCTCGGATGAAGTAACGAGTAGCTGAAGTTCCTCGCCAGTGGGCTGGATAGTTGGGGGATGAGAAATTTGATCTCCCATCACCATGGAAGATTCCTCAGAGGCAGCTTCGTCCTCTTCTTCTTCTTCTTCAGGAGTTGGAGGGGGACCAGGGATGTGTCGCTGAAAGAGTTCAGAATTTTCATCAACTTTCATCTCTTGCAGAGCAACGACCCATCCATCTCTAAAGTATTTGAGGCTGCCATACTCCACTTGCGACATCATGGTAGCCAAACCTTTATTCCACCCTTTATCCCAGCCGACACTGAAAGATTTTTTCACAGCCAATTTCCTCTTTATCTTCTCCGAGGAAAGCTTCTCAGAAAGAAGATTGTCAGCAGCCTTCAGTTTATTATCAACTTCCTCCTTCTGACGGCTTACTTCCCGAAGTTGACCCAACTCCTCCTCAGCAGCCTTGAGCTTATTTTCAAGCTCCCCGGCATTTTTGAGCTTCCCTTCAAGCTCTTTATTCTTCTTCTCCAAATCATTTATTTTTTTCTCCAACCCCTTGGAGACCTCAATAACCTGAGCCTTCTCCTGCTCAGTCAAAGTAAACCGTTTCTCCCAAATTGCCTTATCATCATCATATTTTTGACGAGAATCTTTCAGAGACTGCGCCAGTCCCACCAAAGCTTCCTCTACACCAGACGAGGAGCTTGAAGCTTTAATAGCTTCATCTTTCTTTAAAATTGTATTAAAACAGCTCACCAACTGCGAAAATAAAACGAAAGCAAGTCAGTGCACAGATACAAAATGGAAAAAATGAAAATTTAAGACTATAGGACTTACAGAAGCAATGTGAAGAGCTGCTAATGTGGTAAACGTGTCCCGAAAAAGGTTTTCTTCAATACCTTGGATCTTGGGAATGATCCAAGTCTTCACCGAGCTCATAGAAGATCTCGGGGGAAAAAAGTGGGAACACCACTAGTCGGGGGCTGAGAGATGGATTCAGCCAAATTGATAGAGGATATTTTCTTCAGCCTCCTCAGAGGAGCATCAACTTTCTCGACTAACGATGTAGTCTTAGTCGGAGAAATGACAATCACCTCGCCTGGAGTAGCAGCCTTTCTCGGGGCCACTGGGGGCTTCTCGACAGCCTTCACAGGAGCAACCGAAGGAGGTGCATCAATTTTCTTTGTCCCCTCTCCTGGGACGTCAAGCTTACTTTTCTTTGCCTCTCCAGCACCAGAGGCAGATTTCTCAAAAAGGGTAGGAGGTCTTCTTTTCTTCATCCTTTCACTCAAAGGAATATGTGACTGAGGTGAAGAACTTGTAGAGGCTGGTATTGGTTATGCGTCGCTTATCACCGGACGAGCAGTAAAAGAGGAGGTGTAACTCTTGTACTGCAGCAAATATGAAGCTGACCTAATATGCTCGTCGACAACAGTCTGATGCAAACTCCAGATAAGTTTTAAATGCCTTATGTTAACGTCTGCCTCTTTTAGAGATTTTCTTTTGCTGTCAACTGCAAATAAATCAAAATTAAAATATCAGTGACACATTTTATCAAACACAAAGGAAGCATAATTTTGAAAATAAAATAAAAACAACCTATCCCATTACCATAGGGAGGACATCTGGGACCCTGGTAAACATCATCTCCAGTTAATGGAGGGTGTTGCCAATTTTTCATAACAACCCCGTGCTCAAAGTAGTCCCTATTGGCATCTTGGAGATTGACCACTAAAGCTCTATTTAAAAACCTAGTTTTTAAATAAAAAGTATTATCGCCCACAGCCCATCTATAACAAAACATGATTTCAGGAATTCCTATACGAGTTTCATGAATTTGATTTAATCTATAAACACCGTTAACTATTCTCCACGTATTGGGAGCTATTCTTGCAGGAACTACGTCAAAGTATTGACAGAATTCAGACATAGAGGGTTTGGGGGAAAAGAAAAGCCACACTCAGCAACAAGAGACTGGATACCAATGTCCCTCAGCCAAGCGAAAATAGTCTGAAGGCTCAGAAAGCTCTTCCAAAATAACCCATGAGGGAATAAAGAAATCAGAGCGAAACTTATCAATCGATTCTATAGAATAAACCATGATGAAAGAAGGAAATCAAAGAGAAAGAAAAAAATCTTACAGGAAAGGGATGAGTCTGTTGACAACAAATGATGGAAGAGATGAACGCACAGGAGAGAGAGACGATGGAAAACTCAAAGAGACAAATTTGAAAAAGTAAAAGACGATGGGATTTTCTGCAACATTTAAATACTTTTCCTTGGGAAAGGGTAAAAGTAATGATTACAAAAAGAGATGGTTACGTTATCGGAGGCTAAAAAGACAAAAGGGGCGCAGGAATCGAAGCGGTTAGAAAAATTCAAAAAAGATTGATTCTACGAATTTGGAAGAAGAAATAAATACAAAAGAAAATACTCCTAAATTTCAGGATGACCATTTAAAACCGCCATATTTCGAGAAAGAATGTTCCACACTCCTCAAATTTTGAACTATGAAACATTGGGGGCTTCTGTTGATACCAAATATAGTCTGATGACATGGCTCAATTGAGTGAAGACACGTGGCAATTTGCTTGGCAACAACAAACACTTCCGAACAACACCTTGACTCCGAGGAACCATACTGCAACGAGGAACTCTGCTTCCTTGATCAACTCAGATGCTCTGACCTACAAGAACTCTCCGAGGAACTTTTGAGTACCGAGGAACTTAGGCGGTCCGAGCAGTTTAGGCGGTCCAAGCTGCACTTCGAACAAAGCACTAATAGCAGGATAACCAACAAATTGACTGCACATTAAATGCTTATTATTATCATACAGACGTATACGCTTTTGGGGCATTGAATGTATTACCCTTTCACATTACAGCCTTAGGGCTATAAATACATTGTATTATCCTCATTGTAAAGGGATCAAAATTTCTTGAGAAAACTTGTAATCGAGAATTCCCAAACAGTCAGCAATAACAGAAATAGTGGACGTAGGCCATTCTTATAAAGCTGAACCACTTTAAAATTTCTTTGTCTCATTTTATTTATCTGTGATTAAATAATTAGATATAATCTAATTTTTTACATCAACTGCCATCGACTTCTTCATAAAGTGTGTGGAGATAGAGCGCCTCACATACATTAGAGAAAATGATGCAAGGCGATTCATTTGGAGAAATATCATTACAATTTTGGGGTGCCAAGAGCGATGGCCATCGAAAACGAAACCCAATTCGACAATGACATTTTCTAGGATTTTTGTGTAGAAAATAGCATCAAAATAAACTATGCATAAGTCGTATTCCCACAGTGCATGACCAGGACGAGATCATTAACAAAACTCTATTTTTAAGAATTAAATATCGTCTTGAAAACATAAAAAGGAAGATGTGTGGATGGACTCCCTTCTGCTCTCTTAGCATACAAGATAACACCGTAAAGGCCGTTCAAGGAAAACCATACTCTCTAGCTTATGGGATTAAGGCAGTCATACCTCTAGTAATCGAATTCCCAACTCTTAGGTCAGAAATTTTATATGACGATCATAACAATGATCGATTAGCTCATGACTTGGATCTATTTGAAAAGTAAAGAGATCAAGCTCTTATACACTTGGAAACTTACTAACATGAACTGGTAAAGAAGCATGAGAAGAAGGTCAAAGGCATGGAATTCCAGGTCAGCAACTTGGTTCTCAAAAATTTCTTGCGAGGCAAGAAGAAGCCTACAGATGGAAAGCTAACACCAAACTAGAAGAGGCCCTATGAAGTGTGGTGACAGATCCAATCACCTAGAAAATTTGGATGAAATAAGAGTACTAAGGTCATGTAATGTCATAAACCTTAGGAAGGTTTATCGTTACATAGGAATCCAAATATTTTCCCCTTTATGTTTCAATAAGACAATTTATGATTAATAAAAGAATTTCTTTAGTATATTATGTATAATTTTTTTCTTATTCAAACCCATTCAAGTAGTAGTAGACTTAGAACAAGTCGATCTTTTGAGAATTTGGCAAGAACCCACCAACGAATTAGGTGGTACTACTTAGAACAAGTCGGTCACCTACATATGGTAGCTAACCTCCTCAAGCAGTGGTATGATTTGGAACGAGTTTTTTGCATACGAATCGAGAAAAAACCCACCTAGGAATTAGGTTATACAAATTAAAATAAGGTGGTCACCTACGTTTGACATCAAACCCACTTAAGTAATTGCACAACTTAGAAAAACTCTTGAGATCCTAACACTAAACCAACCTAAAAATGGTGGTAGAAGCCGAGTCTAGTTGGTTGACCTAAAAGAGGCATAAAACCCACATAATAATTAGGTGATATTACTTAGAAATAAGTTGGTAACATACGTATGGTATAAAAACCACCTGAGAATTGGGTGGTATAACTTAGAAATAATTTGGTCACCTACGTTTAACATAAAACTCACCTAAAAAGAAGATGGTATAATCCAAGTTGGTGCGGTCGACATAAAACAATTGTAAAACCCAATTAAGAACTTTGTGGTGTAGCTTTAAAAAACGTTTATCCATCCCAGAGGGGGCACATATTGAAGTTAGTCGATAAAACTAACTTACAACAGTTTACATGATCGATAAGCACAATTTACAAAGGCATAATCAAGGCAATAAGGGACTGAGCATGTCATAAGTAAAATAAAAATGAAAATAGATAATGAAAAGAACTTATTTACTTCCATTAAAATAAAAAAAAATGGCTAGGGGCCTACAAAATAAATGATCAGTCGGTCTATAAGAGTTTAAAATAAAAATAATTAAACTAAGGGTTAGGGGTAACCTCTTGCTAACCTACTAGAGACGCGTTCTCCACAGCACCAACTGCCTCTTTCGTCGAGGCAGTAGAGTCGATGGCGATCTAGTTGTTGGAATGAGTAGCTTGATCGACCTCATCATTGGCATGGTTAACCTGAGTAACAAGGGTGTCAATGGACGAGACTTGAGGATATTCCTCTTTTCATCTCCTTTTATTTTCTTAGGGAGGATGTTCATCGTAGGCCGGGATGCCCTCGGGAACTTTATCCTTTTAAAGCCCAATTAATCAACCTTTGCTGAATGCAAAGGGCTTATGGTAGTCAATTTGCAAAGCAACCTCATGGATTGTCGCCTCAAAATCTTCATCAAAGGCTTTGTTGACGTCATCCTCAGCTTACCTCTCCAAAATAAACTTTTGCTTCTGAAGGATCAACTTTTGGAGAGTCTTTTGGTAATAGGAGGTCGGCTAACCTGGTATTAACCCCAATTAACTCCAATTGAGTTCCCTCGGCCTCTATTACTTCCTGATCTTTAATAGAAAATTCCTCTTTCATCTTATTAGTTAGGTTGGTCACCTAATTCTTATTTTTTTGACAATTCTTTCTTCAAGACATTGTATTTTTAAAAAACAATGTCATTTCTCTTCCTCAGGTGTTCAGCCCGGTGGGCAATCTCTTGTGTGACCTACGTGGATTATGCAAAGAGGAGCGACAGTTAGGCAGAAAAAAGTTAGAAAAAGAAATAGAAATCATTGAAATGAATTTAAGCCTTAGCAACACGTTGTGGCGGAGCCCTTCTTTATGAAGGCGCTCTACATAAAATGATCTCAGAATGAACCATGTCGAGAGGTAACATGGTCGCCCGGGTAATGGAATATACAACTTCTAACTCTCTATGAGCCGAGTAAACAGAGGTGATAAGATCATTTCCTTTTATAAAGGTGATGTATGAATGATAGGACCTAGTATTAGGTGTAGGGGAGTCCTACCATGACTCTTTATTTGTGGGTTGACAATCACAGGTTGGTTTGATAACAGTCTCTTTGGCCTGATCATCCCACCTCCATCTCTCCCTTTGTTTCTCTAGATCTTAGGATTCTTTCTCCCTGAGATTGATAAGCTATTTCTTCTTCTATATGACACCATTATGGTAGGAGTGGTTACCTTTGGGCATTTTTGCTTATTTTGGCTAGCCCTAAAATCTTTCGTGTCAATCGATCTCCTTGGTCAGCTAATTATTTCCTCGATATTTATAGAAAAAGGAGAAATGTCAAGTATTTGATGCATAAATTATCCTTTGCTTCTACCACTTCCCAAAAGTGACCTTAAATGCCTGGATCCCCATAGGATAATAGTGGGTCTAGTTCATTCAATTAAAAATCATATTTCTCTTCGACCTCCACCTATTGGTTCTCGCTAGAGGCGGTCAGGATAACGTAGATAGAGGAAGAATCCCTTAAGCTTCACTTGACACAGAGGTTGCGAAAGGGATGGAATCATCACCAGTCACTGTAATCGAAAATAGAGACCTTAGGTACGATGCTAAAATTCATGACCAAACTGATGAAGAATTTATAGCCAAGCGTGGGATGCCCTCTAGTGAGGTCTCATGCCGATCGGAGTTTGCCTTTTTAAAAATTTCCCGAGATTTGTTAGGTTAACATGATAGCCATATGGATTTCTATTAAAGAAAGGAGTTGCACATAAAGGATAATCGATAAATAACGGAGTGAAAAATCATTGTATAATTATAACACCACCTATTTTTCATGCCTAGTTAATTGATAGATGTAAATTATAGTGAGTGCTAGACAGTTTATATCATTCTCAGCATCAACGTAAACATGAAAATGACAATATATAAAAACCATCCACAATAAAAACTCAATAAAGGTTGACAATAAGAATAATTGAACTATAATAAGCTTATCTCCGATAAATCTGAATCCATTATAATACAACTCTCTTTATACAAATGTATCAATAAAAATGAAAGATATAAATTAAATCATCTCAAATCAAAGATCCTAAATACAAATGACTGTGGAAATGAAACAACAACTCCTACTTTAAAGATGATGACTAAATCTACAATCACTGCAAGTCTAACCGCTCAACCCTCTTTATCCTATATATAAGAAGAAGAATTTCTATGGGGGATTCTTTAAATAGATTTGGGTCAGAGCTCAAAAGTTGTAACATATAACTTACAATATCAAAACAATAATAACCATGCGCCTCTTTAACAATAAACATGTCATCATATTGGCACTCACATGCAATGAATTTTCGAGCTCTGATATAAGTGAAATACTGCAAGCATGTCCTGACCCATGGCGTAACTATACTAAAAGTATACATATCTAGGCTTATAAAGACTATCACATAATGAATAACTATCATGGAATGCAACTAACTAATCATGTATAATACACGCCAATACTCATGCATATATGCTCATTAAGATACTCACTATATAAAAACGTAACTCTATATTTGTCTTGAAGTCTTTTAAATTAAACGTGTGTGTTAGTGGAGTACAATGTACCTATACAATATGATTCAAAATCAACCCTTACTCATATCACTCGCATAGTAAGATATACACAATCTCAAACATAACCCATAAATGTAATATAGGTCTTGCAATCAAAGTGTCCATCACAGGACTAATATCATCTTCATATATACTGGTCTCATAACAACCTCACAAAGGAATATAACTTCGAAGGACCTTCTCATCCTTCTATTGATAAAACCTTAGGAGTCCATCACCTAACGAGTTTTGAAGAACATACACATAGATATGAGAATGCGGGATCACAAAGAAATCACTCCACTGGGTAGTCCTCTACCAAAGCTCGACCGATGGATCGAATCATTCGCCTCTCTCATCACAACGCATAGATTGAATGAACGTATGATCTAAAAGTGTCAACTTGCAATAACACCATCGTTTATATTATACGATGGATTAATCCATCTACATCTCACGTCGTGAGGTGGTGGCCTTCTTGAACGTGTGATCACAAAACATTAACCTCCATAAAATTTTGCATCAACAGTGAGGCTTGCGGTACATGATCACAACCACTTGAATCCAACACCCCTATTGATAGATTCACCATAAATAACAAATATGTTAACATAGTTAAACAATATATATATATATTTATATATATATATGATAATGCACACTCTCAAGCATACCCAAATCATTCCAATCCATAAAGGCCTAATTTTCCAATAAATTCTTAGGTTTATCATTTTTTAAAACCTTAATTTTTCCCAACCTTACAACATTTAATTCAAATGCCATAAAGTAGGATAACGCATACTCTTAAGAATACACAAACTGGCCTATTCCCTTACGTGGGATTTTTCTAAATTAAATAAGGCTTATTCACTTGAAAACTATATCCAAAATCTATCCTGAATATTCTTCTAGTCTACTTATCATCTTAAATTGTAATATAATTGCATAATAACTACCCATGAATTAATTATACTACTAAAATAAAAATCCACCATTGCAACCGTCGATGGAAGTACAACTCATTTGAATGAGCTTCACAACTCATTCGATTGACATCTACAAGTCGTTCAAATGAACCCACTTATTGCGTTCAAATGAGATTGATGAAAACTGTATGCTTCATCCCAGAAACACAAAAATGAACTAAAACCTCCACTAATGAATCTCATGTTCTAATTACATAACCCAAGCATCACTGTATTCAAACAGAATTATAGATTTATGATTCTAAATGATTACCACAAAATATTAAATACATCAACTAAAAGCTTAATTCTCTAGATCCCCAAATTAAACCCTAATTTCTTCCTTTACATAACACAAGGTCAATTACACCTGCAATTTCAAACCCAATCATCAAATTAAGATACGGATTCAACTTATAAGTAAAATTCATTCCTAAACCCAGGTTCTAAGCACATAATCAAATATAAAAACGAATCAATTTATGATTCCCAAGAAAAATCCCAATTTTAATTCTCATTGTAGTCCCAATAATGATTTATTTCAATAACTAGATAAAACCCAATAAAAACATGATTAAGATAGTAGATTAAATCTCTAAACATGATTCTAAATCCCAAATGAAACACAAGGCAATAAAAGCATAAACAAGTTCTAGATTAAACAATGATAAAGAAATAGATTTCTTTCCCGAACTATTTGAACAAGTGATTCCTCCTCATGATCCCTTGTTCTTCCTCCTCAAAGTTCCTCCCAAGTTCTACCAACTCTCTACGACAACAAGTGTTTGTGATTTGTGTCTAATGTGTCCAACTAATAAAGGTTAGAACTCTTAAATAAGTCTAAACCTATAGGTCAAAGGCCTAATTTTAGATGTCTAAATGGGCCCAAAAAACTACCCATACCACTCAAAAGCATAGCCCACGTGTATACCTACCCCATAGGCCCAATCCAAACTACCAAAATTACATATCCAGGCTTTCGTGACATTCCAGAGTCTAATCCTAATAGTTTACCTCAATACAAGATGTAATACCTCATGACATAAATAAAATATACCTACAATATTATTTTACTTGTAACACAGTCCAATATCATATATTTAATGTCACCAGCTAATTATTAATAACATATGGCGCAAAAATCACATGACATGCATAATTTAATTATCATCTAAATTATGAATTTTATTATTAACAAATCATAGAAGTAATAATTAATCACATTTAATAATATATTTTTCAAGTAATAAATAATAAATAAAAATCACGAAAGTAAGGGCTATTAGAGTCTTCCTTAGTAATACAAGAATTTTGTCCTTAGTATTCGTTAAAGCATACCGTCGTAATGTCACCCACACAAATACCATAGGCTTAACATAACTAACTCGTACTCGTATCACCACTAGATAAATAAGTAAGGCTCATATACTCCTACCATAGCATGCCACGATTAGGACGCCCAAACACCCAATACCACATGTACACAACCATACGCATCATGTGTCTCTCTGTGTGTGTGTGTGTGTGTGTGTGTGTATATATATATATATATATAGTGTAATCATAATGTAAAGGCATGTCTTAATAACCCTCTACTCGCGACTGGACGATTTTTTATATTTCCCCACGAATGCTACCGATGGTCCGAACGTTCCTCGGTATTCTGGATGTTACACTCCTTAGCCCTCCCGGCCTTAAACCCTACAATACATCACGCAGTGCATTATCTCTCTATATAAGTAATGCCCACCATAATATTTGAATTTCCTAGTTCCCAACCACCTCTCAACTCCCTACCCTTACTAAGTTTCGTGCGTGGGATGTGTCGCAAGATAAATCAAAATGAGGAACCCTCCTGATACACTACTGTCTAGCTTTTATTGTCATTAACATAAATTGGCCCAAGCCCAAACATGTAACAATGAACTATCAAAATAAATCTATATTCATCACGAGGTAAATCCCAATTGTGACTAATCCCATAAATGGCTCACCCCTCAAAGAGTGATACCCAAAATCCATAGGTTAATAGATCCACTATTGTCGAAAAACATCATGGTTTTCCCACACATCTGATAGAGCATATCCTACCCACACTTAATCTAAAAGAGTATTAACCGGCCCAATAAAGGTCTATTATCATACGTGACCATACACCACTTCCTGTAACTGAGGCCATTCTCAAAACAATGTAATTTTTCATAATATAAAATATTCCCATTACATATGTCCTCATAAACTAAGAGAAAAATCCTCATCATCTAATCTATCCATGTAGCCGTCCTATAAAGTATGCCACTACTAGAATATAACCCATCTTAGTACTTTGAACTACATAGTCATATCCACTCTTGTGAATACATGGTAGGGCATTTCCATTGCCTAAAAATAACAATAAATAACATAATATGTTCACAAAACCTATCAATCACCAGGGCCCTCACATAACTTAAAAGTATGTAACACAGTGTAGGGGACACTCACATCTCCACAACTATCTAAATCTAAGGGGGAAATAAACATAATCTACTCATACACAATAAATCGCGTAGTCACTTCTATATGGAGTTGCATCTCTCACCGCCAAAGACATATCCTAGTGAACACCAACCATAATGCAAAATATTGGATCAACAATCAATCCACACATAAAGATATAAAGGCAAAACAACTATTCCTAAACGAAGTACTTTACTATATAACATTTTTATATTATGAATAACATGTTTCATTATATTCTAGATAAAAGAATCGTGTCAATAACTAGTCTAGAATCTGCACACACCATAAGTTCTCACTCAACCCATGAATCCACAAATAACTGCACAAAAATAGGTGTAACATAAGCCCATATCTCCATGTAATAGCTACACACGTCAAGTTATATACCCCTAAAACTATATATCATGAATTTATTCCTTTTAACTACATAACGGTAGGTACACGTAACCATCACCCCCTATTATTTACATCATTACACCCTGTCCCAATAAGGTGATATTTCCCAAATAATTAAAAACTCAAGGTAATCACCCAAGAGCCGGTAGAAATGCCCACTACGTAAAATCAATAGACTTCAACTTAACCATATTTAGTTATTGTTTATAATACCCAAAATCCACATTGGGGCACCAACCACCACATGTTCATACAATAATCATCATAAAGGGATTAGGAGATTTCTTTCTCGGCCCAACTCGTTATTTCGCAACATCATCTTCCATTTACCTTAACTTTCTAAAATAGGGGTACTTTCGATATTATATGCATAATAACGATCCTCAATCATAACATGATCTTCCATCGATCCCTTTAGAACTTAGAGTTCTTGAACCTCCTTCATAGCCAATGTACTCACAATATCCACCCAAAACACATCGTCAAGACATTCTCATAATATTCTCTTATCGGTTCCTATCACACAAAACAATAGAAATACCAATCATCTTATATCCACTTCCACCTTATTAGGTGTACTAACCATTCATTCCTAACTAGATCGAGTTCATTCTTTACACCCATGCAGTGATCCTATTTCTGGGTCAAAGTTCTTAAATTACCATCACCTTAAATCACACGTGGTTTATCAATACAAATGAATCTTGCTTGAACCTGAGAAAAACATAATTTTAGTCTCTTATAGGAACTAACCACACATAAATCCATTATCATAATCTTCATATTTTTATAACACGCATTAGTTTATTGCCCTCTCTTTTAGATGCAAAAATTTCAATCCATATTATCATAGGTAGAACCCAAATCTCTAACAGGCTCCTCAAAACTCCTATTCTCTAACGTCTCCAAAATAAACTTAACATTAAAAACATTCACACCTTATTCCAACAAAAATATCTAAATTGTAGACTTGACCTATAAGCATGATGACTCTCGTAATCATCCTCACAGTGTGGCGAACACCTTTGTCCAACCACTCATTATATCCATTAGCATTAGCTCACAAAGATCTTCATTCGTATGCTCTTTTATGCTCGAATGATCCTAGAGTCTCTCCAATTCTCACACGGTAACAAACGATGTCTATAAGTGCGTCAGCATGCATGTAAGTACAAAACCCTATAACAAGACCTAAACACATTGAAGAATGATAAACAGAAAATGGAATGAATACAACACAAATCCTAAGGGCAGTAGAACGTGTATGCTCTGATGCCAATTGTTACACCCATTATTCTTCATGCCCAGTTGATCCAGTGGGATGCAAATAGCAAGGAGTGATAAATAATTTATAGCATTCTCAGCATTAACATAAACATAAAAATGACAATAAATAAAAACCATCCATAATAAAAACTCAATAAAGTATGGCAATAAGAATAAATTAACCAAGATAAACTGAAACTCCAATAAAATTGGATCCATTAAAATAAAAATATCTTTTACAAATTTCTTAATAAAAATTAAAGACATACTTTAAATCGTCTCGGATCAAATCTTCTGAATACAAAAGACTACGAAAATGAAACAACAATTCCTACTCTAAGGATGATGACTGAATCTCCAACTCCTAAAAGTCTAACCATTCACCCCTACCAATCATATATGTAATAATAAAATACCTTCAGGGGAAAAAAGATTTATAGATTTGGGTTAAAGCCCAAAATTTGTAAGAAATAACTTACAGTATCAAAACAGTAATAATCGTGTGACTCATATATGATAGACATGCCATTTCGTCGACACACATGTGCAATGAACACCTCACCTATCATCTAAGTAAAATACTACGAACATGTCCCAACCCAAGGCATAATTGTACTAAATGTATCCATTTCTAGTCCAATACGTAATATCACATAAAGAATAACTATTACGAAATGTAGCTAACTACTCATGTAGAATACACCCGAATAACCATGCATATATTTTCACGATCTAAAATATGTAACATTATCTATATCTTCTCATCTTATAAATTAATTATGTCCATCAATGCACTATAATGTATGTAACCAATATGATCCCAAATAAACCCTACTAATGTCACTTGAACAGTAAGATATACCCAATCTTAAACATAACACACAAATATAATATAGGGATTGAAATTAAAGTGTCCGTCACCAGAATAATATCATCTACACATATATTGAGAACATACTATATGGTTGACTTACTTGAGTCTGTGCCATATAGGAGTTCCAACTATTTTGGATATCGAGACAAAATAGGATTAGATTTTTTCGAGTTGCTCTATCTCAAAAAGGCATAAAGCTTCATCAAAAGCATCCCAGTCCAAGTTCTCCAATGTGACACAAAGAGGTAAGTACAACTCTTAAACCACAATTAGGACACATACACTACATATATATGTTTATTATGTGTGCATATTTTTTATGGTGGTGTTGTTGCTTCAAATATTTTTTTTGGAGAAAAAGAAATTCATTTGAATATTTTTTTTATCGCCGGAAAGAATTGTTTGTTGAACCCCTTTCAGATTTTTACTCCACATTCCCTATACCTCTTAGGGATCATTTTTAGCACACTATTATTAGGATTGTTGTGTGTTTGTTCTTGGATATTGTTGTTGTAATTTTTTTAATCCAAGATTGTGATATCAAATACATGTTGAGAGATTATAGTTGTTGTATATTTTCAGATTTGGAAATAAAGATTGTCTCATATTGGGACTTCACATTTGAGTGGAATAAGTTTGAATATAAATAATTTGTTGGGATAATATTTTTGTACAAAAAAATTGTTGTGCGTCAAATGTGAAAATTAGTAAAGTTTATTACTCAAGTTGGATTTGAAATCAAAATTGCATATCATATAGAAGTTGAATGTAATTTGTAGGAATTGCTTGTATATTTGATTGAGAGGCGTGAGAAGCATTTTACATGTTTAGTTAATTCAAAAACACTTTCACTATCACATGAACACTAGGAGTTGTGGTTCTTGGTGAGGTATTTTATTTGTTGGGGCTGCTGAAATTCGAGATTCAAGGATAAAACAAAAGTTGCGTCGAGAAGAACAGATCAAGAAAGAATGCCTTTAAGAGTGGAGTAACTCGGGTAGGTATGTTTTCTGTTCTTGTATTTTGGTTCTTAGTTTCATGCTTTAGTGTTGTAACTTGGTTGTGATTTTAGTGGACTTTTTCATTTTGCTCTGTAGAGGGAGCCGTGGATGTTTCTCTAATTTTAGGGTTTTACCACGTTAAAAATCGCATGTTAATTTTCTTGAACGTTCTTAATTACTTTCGCGAACAATATCATACTCGAGACTTAATTGTAGGTTTAGAATTTCAAAAACTTAAGGTAACCAATCTAACAAGTCTTGAGAACTTATTCAAAAAAATTGTTTTAACACATCTAGTGTTTATTTTGAAAAGAGTTTCATCCAACGAGTTTATTTCGGAGTTTACTAAACTTATAACTTTTTGTTATTAATCTTGTAAATGCAGTTTTTTATAGTGGTATCAGAGAGGGTTTATCAAAAGATATTTTTGATCCTGAAACTCCAGAAGTTGTTTTCAAAATCCATTTCTGAATATGGATGAAAGATTTGAGAAGTTAGGTAACCTTTCCCGACCACCACTTTTTGATGGAAATAATTTTTCGTATTGGAAAGTACGAATGGTTGCTTTCATTCAAGGAACACTTGGTGATGATGTTTGGGATATGATTGAAAATGGTTATGAACATCCAACTAAGTCTTTGTCTGATATTGATCCCACAAGAGTTAAGAAACTTCTTAGCGAATTTACTGTTGTAGAGAAATAGAAATCCCTTGATAATAATAGGGGCAAGAATGCTATCTTTATGTCCATTAATGAGCATGAGTTTGAACGTATATCTATTTGATCTACTTCTAAGGAGGCCTGGGACACTCTAGTCACCGCACATGAGGGTGATGAGCGAGTTAAGGCCGGAAAAACTCAAATGCTTGTCCAGCAGTACAATATATTGATTATGGATGGCAATGAGTCATTTGATGATTTCTACATTAGGTTAACCGACATTTTTACAAAATTACATGAAAATGGTGTAACCTATACTAGAAAAGAAATCGTTCAAAAGATTCTTATGTCATTACCTACTAAGTTTGACAATAAGAGATATGCCATAGAGGAAATGAATGATCCAAACCTAACTCCTGAATTGCTAAGTAGCAAATTAAGAACCATTGAGATGGAGTTAGAGTTCAAAAAGCAATTGACTGCCCGTAATAAGAGACTCACTGGACCTAATGTTGTGTTTTCATCACAATTGACTTCACCTAAAGTCAGTCCCTTAGACTTTGACCTTGACTTAAATGATGACTGTGACTTAGATCACCTTGACAATCAAATAACTCTAATGAGCAAGCATTTCCAAAAGATTATCAAATTCAGAAATGCTTTAGCCTATAAAAAAGGGAAACAAAATTATCAAGGTAATCAAAATCATAGACCTCCTGAAAGATATGACAACAAAAGGACCTATGATAATAGTAGACCTAACATAGACATGAAAGATGTCAAATGCTATGGATGTGGGAAAATGGGACATATAGCTAATAAATGTCCAAATAAGCCTACCAACAATACTAGGGCTAATTTGTGTAAGACATGGGACGACTCTAGTGATTCTGATGAAGATTAAAATGAGTCAACCCATAATTATGAGTCCTATATGGCTTTCTATACTAGGATAATATATCATGATGATGATAAAATTGAGTCTACTCATGATTCTACTACTCCTATTATTGCATCTGCTGTTGAAAATATTGTGACTTTTGATGATGAAAATGACATAGCTAGTGATAACTTAAGGGTGTGTTAAACTAAAAGCATTGACGTTAAACCTGAAGTGTGTGTGAGTTCCACATATGAAATAGGAGACACTTCACACGATACACTTACTGATTCTGATGATGATCTTCCAGACTTTCATAAGCTATACACAAAAATGCTTAAGAAAAGTACCCATCTTGATAAAACGGTTAAATAATTGAATGAGCGTATTGATTTACTTAATCAGACTATTAGGAAGAACGCTGAAGAATTTACAGCACAATGTGTTGCCCATGAGACTGAAATTGGAAATTTTTCCACAAAAATAGAAGATATTTCTGAAAAAAATAATATTTTGGAACAAAAATACAAGTCTACCTTGGTAGAACTTGAAGAATCTAAGAAAAAAGTTTCAAATGCGTTTAAAAAATGCTTAAATTTTGAAACTCAAGCTAATTCCTATGATGAAATTGTTGTAAGAAGCAAGTTTGATTATGACGATAAATCTGGTTTTGGATTTGGAGAAAAAGTTTATACTAGCAAAAATGTTTCTCCTAAAAATGTTGTTTTTGTAAAACAAAGCCAGAATCCTCAAAACACTCAGAAAGAAAATTGTTTTAAAGATGTCTCAAAGGTAAAACAAAGTGATGATTCTCAAAAGCCCAAATCTAATGGTTCAGCTAAGTACGTCTGTCCACCTGTTAGAAATCATTATCAAAACCCAAAGCCAATGACACTTGGACGACCATTCCTATTAGAGATAAACCTATCTTCAAAGACTTTAGTAATAAAGTCAAGTCCTCCACACATCAGTACTGTTCATACTGTGATGTCTACGACCACTCTATTGCGGAATGTTTTCAAAAGTGATTGTATACACCTACTTATTCAAACTTCAACTATTCTAGAAAGAGTAGGAATACTTATGTTCTCCCCAAACAGACCACTCACAACTCTAACTATAAAAAGAAGGAAGGGCCTAAAACTAAGAAGAAATCATTTAGAAAGACAAATCAAGATTTTTCTAAATCAAAGGCCAATCAAACGGTTAAAACTAGGCTTATTTGGATTAGAAAAGATGACTTGCTACCCCATCTCAAGTGCAACATTATCATATCTTCTATTAAGGAACCAAGCTCTTCGTTTGGATGGTATCTTGACTCCGGGTGTTCTAAACATATGACCAGAGATGAAACTATATTAACAAACAAAACAAACTTCCTTGGAGGTAGTGTTGTGTTTGGTGATGGAGTTTCATCTAAGATCATAGGTTAGGGAACATTGTGTGAGGAAGGTCTCCCCGAGATAAATGACGTTCTCCTAGTTAAAGGTCTTAAGGCTAACTTGCTTAGTATATCTCAATTTTGTGATTCCAATCATATCGTTTACTTTTCTAAAACTGATTGCAAATTTTTTTATGAAAAGGGAAAGTGTATCTTAATAGGAAACAAAAATGAGGATAATTGTTACACAGTCCTTCCTAAGTCAGAATCCTGTAATAGATTGGAACAAATAAATTTTGATAATCTTCATAAGAAAAGTTCCCATGAGATTGTTAGAGGATTGCCTAGAATAAAAAATTCTTTTAAATCCGTCCGTGGCCCGCGTCAAGAAGGGAAAATAAGTAATCCCTCTTATGAGAAAGTTAAAAATTTGGGTGTTACAAAATGTTGTAAAGGCAATGGCTATGAAAATGAATTTTGTGCGCCTAAGACAACTTAGCAGAACAACATCACTGAAAGGAAAGATAGAACCTTACAAGGGATGACTGTGGTTAAGCTACATGTGAAATCTCTACCTAAGTATGTTTTGGCCAAAGCTGTTCAAACGGCTTGTCGTATCATTGATCAGGTACACCTTAGGAATAATTTCAAATCTATTGATGATATTCGATATGTATATCTTCGTAATGCTACTGGTATGATAGTTCTTACTTATTTCAACACATCATACATATCCTCGACAGTTTCATGTTAATAATTGGTTTCTGAGGAGTTAGGGCATGGTCGTTTCTCAAATGACAAAAGACGCCTCCTAATATCTGTTTAATGTAGGAGACCCTTGTATCTGCCCTTGCATATGTTATTACTTGTTTTATCACATTATATCATATTCTCCTGATTTATATCTTTTTACCCCGTTGTATATTTGAGAAAAATTGGGGGAGAAGAACTTGAGTACCTGTGTTGCGACGTATATCTTATCTTGTACTAACTCAACTAATATGCCATTGAGTGTTTATCTTTTTCAGGCATTTTTCAGACCCGATCGTATATCTTGTCCTATTTATTAGGGTATTGGTCTGTATTGTAGTCGAGTAATGTATTTTCTTACCCTATTTTCGGTTCTAGGATGGGAATGGGTAGATAGAGACTTTTGTATTGAAAATCTAGGATTTTTCATTTTCACCCATGAGTTCAGGATACTCAAGGGAATTTTGTCTCCAATATCCAAAGGGGGAGATTGAGAACACACTATATGGTTGACTTACTTGAGTCTGTGCCATATAGAAGTTCCAACTAGTTTGGATATCGAGACAAAATAGGATTAGATTTTTTCGAGTTGCTCTATCTCAAAAAGGCATAAAGCTTCATCAAAAGCATCCCAGTTCAAGTTCTCTAATGTGACACAAAGAGGTAAGTACAACTCTTGAACCACAATTAGTACACATACACTGCATATATATGTTTATTATGTGTGCATATTTTTTATTGTGGTGTTGTTTCTTCAAATATTTTTTTTGGAAAAAAGAAATTCATTTGAATATTTTTTTAATCATTTAAAATGATTTTTCATTTAATTGAAATGTGATTTTAAAAATATATTTGAGGTAACATAAGAATATTTTTTATGATAAAAATTAGATTGGTTCAATTTTTAATTGGTTAATATTTTTTTTGAGCCGAAAGATTTAATTTTTACAAGACTTTAAAAAACACATGTGTGTTATTTTTTATAAGGCTATTTGTGTTTGTTTAGTGCCTTGTTGGATAGACTCATTCGTGACCCTGGATTGAGTGGTTATCTATGAACTATATTTATAGTGATTCAATCCTAGTGAACACTTCTTAGCCAATCAGATTTAATTATCCAGCTTTTTTCTACACCCTTAGATCGTGGTGTGTTGATCTTGACCCTTTATTTCTAACAAACCCTAGTGAGCCTCATATAAAAACATCTCTTAGTAATTTTCAAGGAGAGAGTTAGAAAAATAAGGGGCGGCTGATTTGTTGAGAGAGAGAGAGTCTAACTTCACATCTTCTTCTTTTTCTCTATTCAATCTCCATTTAATCTAAGAAAAATCGAGATCGAGAGAGAGGGAAAGGCAAGCGTTATCGAAAAATTTGGAGAGAGCGAAGATAGCTGCCGACGGTGGAAAACCGAAAGAGACAGAGGACCCGTCGCCTAAGACCTGTCCGGTCCCTTTTCTGACCGGAGACCACGACCAGTCATCGTCGAAGTATCACGTCACCATAGCACAAAACGACAGAGAGAGAAAGACAACACTGACGGTTCGTAAACCCTTCTGTGGGGTCTACCTAAATACGAGGACGCGACCTTCATCTCTAGAGTCCCTCTTTCGTCGTCGGAGATAGAAATCGGAGTTCAGTTTTATCATCGGTCGTAAAAGCGACTGTCATCGCCGGAGAATAGGAGAGGACGCTGCCGGAGTTCAATTTTATTTCCAGAAAGAATTGTTTCTTGAACCCCTTTCATATTTGTACTCCACATTCCCTATACCTTTTAGGGATCATTTTTAGCACACTAATGTTAGGACTGTTGTGTGTTTGTTCTTGGATATTGTTGTTGTAATTTTTTTAATCCAAGATTGTGATATCAAATACATGTTGAGAAATTATATTTGTCGTATATTTTCAGATTTGGAAATAAAGATTGTCTCATATTGGGATTTCACATTTGAGTGAAATAAGTTTGAATATAAATAATTTGTTGGGACAATATTTTTGTACAAAAAAATTATGGTGCGTCAAATGTGAAAATTAGTAAAGTTTATTACTCAAGTTGGATTTGAAATCAAAATTGCATATCATATAGAAGTTGAATGTAATTTGTAGGAATTGCTTGTATATTTGATTGAGAGGCGTGAGAAGCATTTTGCATGTTTAGTTAATTCACAAACACTATCACTCTCACACAAACACTAGGAGTTGTGGTTCTTGGTGAGTTATTTTGTTTGTTGGGGCTGCTGAAATCCGGGATTCATGGATAAAACAAAAGCTGAGTGGAGAAGAACACATCAAGAAAGAATGCCTTTAAGAGCGGAGTAACTCGGGTAGGTATGTTTTCTGTTCTTGTATTTTGGTTCTTAGTTGCATGCTTTAGTGTTGTAACTTGGTTGTGATTTTAGTGGACTTTTTCATTTTGCTCCGTAGAGGGAGTCATGGATGTTTCCCTAATTTTAGGGTTTTACCACATTAATAGTCGCGTGTTAATTTTCTTGAACGTTCTTAATTACTTTGGCGAACAATATCACACTCGAGACTTAATTGTAGGTTTAGAATTTTAAAAACTTAAGGTAACCAATATAACAAGTCTTGAGAACATATTCAGAAAAATTGTTTTAACACATCTAGTGTTTATTTTGAAAAGAGTTTCATCCAACGAGTTTATTTTGGAGTTTATTAAACTTATAACCTTTTGTTATTAATCTTGTAAATGCAATTTTTTCCATATATAAGTCTCATAACAACAACTCGAAGTCATCTACCGTCAAAGGACCTTCTCGTGCTTCTTTTTGTGAACCCATATGATTTCATCACATAATGGGTTTAGAACAACATACACACAAGTATGAGAATGTGGAATCACTAAGTAATCACACCATCGGGAAGTACCATACCAAAAAGCTGATTGGCGGATGGAATCATCTGCCTCTCTCATCATGAACCATACGACGATTGAACGTATGATCTAAAAGTTTCAACATGCAGTAACACCATATCTTATATCTCTTGATGGATCGATCAATCCATATCTCACCTCATAAGGTGGTTTACATCCTGAACGTATGATCACAAAACATCTACCTCTATAAAATTATGCATCAACAGCGAAACATGTTGTACATCATCACAATCACTTGAATCTAACACCTCGAACGATAGATTCACTACGTGTAATGGGTATATTAATATAATCAAATAATTTATATGTATATGTACACTAAATATGTGAAAATACATGATAACTATAACAGACTGGTGCCATAGTTTATTTGGTAGTTATAGAATTACATCCTACATTACCTCGGTGAGGGAAAGTAATGATCCACATATGTAGATTTGAACTCTTGTAACACCGGGCCTTTTATCTCCACTAATAAAGCATGTTATTAATGATGCATGTGTCAAGGGTTCGAACCCCACTAACACCATGTTGTGGATTTATAGATAATAACACCCCATACGGTAGTGTGCGGTGGTTAAAATGGGCATAATATTCATGGAAGTGGATATTACAGATTGGTATCAAAGCTCTAAGTTACTCATTCACTCGGGCTTGGGGTTATTGGTTCATCATGTTTACGTTTCTTATCTTTGACTTTTTTCGTAGTAATTTATGAAAGAATAAATTTTAATGTATTTTGAGAAAAAAATTCCTTTTATACGTGGGATGACTCTAATACCCAATAATTTAAAGATATATATTTATATCATATAATAATGAATTAAATTAAGTATACAGTAATTTTTATGAACATATTGTTATTAAATAGATAGTCTGAGAAATTTACTTAATTTTCTTTGAGTAGTTAATTTAAACTAATTAACACGCGACATGCTAACATAGGTGGACGTCATTGTTTATTTTTACCTTTTGTTATTGGCCATGGTACACCATATAATTTTGATAAATTATAAGTTATTGTTAATAATAAAATAAGAAAAATAATTAAATGAATATTAGTTATTTTGTCATTAGTAAGGGTTAGTGTATTAGTTGTACCATTCTATAATGCGCAACTCTTCCACCACCAATATTGTCCCCATTTTAACCACCGTACACAGAGGTATGGTGTTTTAATTTCTCTAAATCCACAAATTGGTGTGAGTGGGGCTTTCACCCCCAACATGTGCATCATCAATCACATTCCTCGCTAGTGGAGATGAAAGGCCTCAGTGTTAGAATAGTGCAAATTTACATATATGAACCATTACTTTCCATCACCCAGGCAATGTGGGATGAATCTCTCTAGCTACCAAATCAACCATGACACAAGTCTTTTATAACCCACCCCCTTAGGGAGCCTAGAGTCCTTGTTAGGATGAAATCAATTATCAATTGTCATACAACACGTTGGCACACTTATTTTGGCTAGGTAAGATCTCGTCTAGACGAACGCATCATAGCTAGTATGGTAAGGAGTTCAAATATCTTTTTCCTTCTAAATGGGGAGAGTGTGATATGGAAGTGAAGAAGGATATTTGTGTTATCGGCTATAAGACAATTAGATTTTTGAGTTAGCATAAAACTTACATAAAGCGTTTGATCAGTGTTAATAGGTAACTAATCTTCTTCACTTCTGATCAGGTAATGGAAGTTATCTTTCTACATTAGCAGGAAAATCACAAATATCTAAAGGATTGAGTTCCTAATATTGTTAAGTTTGAGTCCAAATTATGCCTAAATTAATAGAGATAGTGTAGTGTCGAAACGAGTAGGAAAGACCTCACCAGCACAAAGAATCACATATGGGGAGCAAACCCTAAAAGGTTTCGAAGAGTAAAAAATATGGCATAAGACAATCATTAGAGCCAAGAAAAGTATGACCGGTGGGGTAAGCATCAATGAGAGAATGCCCAACGAGATAAGTTTTAAAAGAAATGTCCATAGAGACAAGGTTGATAGGTCCGCGACTAAGGCTATCATTTCAATAGTTCCTTTAGAAGGGAGGTAATATCTTTGAGGCGAGTGAGGCCACTTAGTATGAGATGCATTAGGGACAACCAGACATTTATGATACCACCGGGGGATAGTTACGATTATGCTTATTACTCACGCACGGGAGTCATACATATAGACTAAGGTGCAATCATTCTTTATTAGTAGTGTGTTTACAATGATTATGAGATATATATAGTTTTTTATTACCGAGTTTATGTATATGTGCATACCTAATGAATAGGGGCTAATGTAAGTCGTGGTGATAAAAATGTGGCAGTTTATTAGTCGACACGATATTCAGGCATTTGTTGATCTAGACATGTGATCTTATAATCCGTATTTTTTTACTTTGAGTGGTAGCTATAGGCATTACGCTTATATCGACTACCAGGGGTAGGCTTTTACGATGCCATTTTCGGTCAGGGAGTGTTTCTTATAATTATACTTATATTAGGGATAAGTCTTAGTGCATACAGGTATTTTATATGTAAGAACATCATAATGGTTATAATATCATAGAAATATTATTGATAGTCTATCGTTTTTAATTATGTTTATGAGGGTACCAAGTTACTACTTACACCAGAGATTAGTTTTGGCCTTAGTGTTGGAATTATCATTAGACCTGCTGTGAGGGTATTTTAATTAGGGTTAGTCTCATTGGAAACGATAGAATGCCATTGGATTAGCCACTGCAGTTTTGGAAACAAGAAGTTATAGTGAGTAGTACGTTATTTTAGAGAAATAGTAGTCTGCTTCATTAAGATATGGATGATTTGCTTAGTTGAGTAGATCCCTGGGGGTTAATAAGCATATTATGCAGAACAAGTCTTCATTGTCGTATCTATATGGACCGTTATATCATTTGATGGAAGTGTCTTTATGGTGAAGAGTTTGTCATTGTGCTAAATGATGCCATCGGGTTAAAATTGAAATGTGTATCAGTGATGACTGTTATACTAAACTTTATTTCGTGGGTAGTTCAGGCCAAAGTGTTCAATTCTTCTACCAAGATATGGTATGCAAGTCGTAACTGAAAAGAGTTCACTTTATTCATTTGATGAAGGCCGAGGTTTTCTTTTCTAAGGGAGATTTGATGTGACGAAGGGTCCTCGGCCATAAGAGGTAGCTTCGACCAAGGTGCGTATATTATGGTATATGGTGCACTGCAAAGGTGACCATAGGTATTGTAAGTCAAAGATTCGGTACCACTTGTCAAAGGGGAATGGCTAGCAACATAGCTATGTCAATGGCTCTCCTACCCATAGTGAAGGTAGAACACCAAAGATATATGAAAAGTTATGATTAGTGGTGATCCTAGTGTAAAGGTGGGATAATATCTTCCTTTTGAATTCTCATAGGAAATATGGATCCTAAGAAGAAGTGTGGGTTCATCTCAGTCAATTGAGTTAGATTGACATGTATACGAATAATTAAGAGTTAGCAAGGGTTATGCGTGAAAGTGGTCAGGTCACCTCAGAAGAAGTGGTGTTCATAATATAGAGTATGCGGGTTGCCAGAACGTGAAAATTATATATTGAGACAAACAAAAGCATGGTTTGGAGTTCCAAGAGGTAGGTCAGGTGCTTTTAAAGATCTCCTCGAGGGTGGGAATTATGAAGTTCAGATCACAAGGGCAATTTGACATTCTGATGCATAGGTCCTTTTCACATTTGACCTCACTTCATCACCATCAATGCATGCACAATGTTTATATGGGTAAGTGACAGAGGGAGTCCAAGGGAACAAGTTGACATTCCAATTATTAGAATAGTTTGGTGTGATTATTAGTTGAACTCCACTTACGATAAGAGGCCTTAGTGTGTATTAGGTCGATGAATGAGTAGATTATGTGCATTATTTAAGGTCGTCGCGGGCAAGATATTCTTAGACTTTGGATTCTAACTTCGAGCATAAAATTCCTCCTTTTTTTTGTGGGGGGGGGGGGGGGGGGGGGGAGGGGAGAGGGAGAATGTAATACCCCATAATTTTAATGCATTATTTTAATTAATATATTATAAAATGTTATTTATCTGAAGTGATGGGTGACGTCACTAGATTTATTATATGTAATATGTATATGTGTTTACTTCTATAATTATTTAAATTGGGTTTTGATACACACTTATGAATTAATAATTATTTAATAAATAAATTGAACCATGAAAAATATCAAAAGGTTGGTGGATTAGTTTCGGGTGACATGTGGGGCATGTGGAATGTCCCGTTATACCTTACAATTTGGGGCTTTAAACCTTATGGGTTAATGTATAACTTGGTGTAGGTTCTCGACCATTTGAATGTGATTTTGGTCTTAATGGGTCAGGGTCCATATAGGGTGTAAAAGCTAATTTCATGATTATCAATATAAAAAGGAATATTACGGTTAAGTTGAAATAATTTTAATACTTGAGAAAAGAAGCCCCGAGAGAGAAGAAAGAGGCTACTCGGAGAAAAAGAAAAGGGGCAACTGGACATTAGAGAATGAGAGAATTGTGCCGAATTGATTTGGGAATTCATCTGTTCAACCAACACAAGTTTATTTAATATAATTATATAATTATTTTGTGTTATAATATGGTAAGGTATTTGATTCTAAGCCAAAATTGTTTAATCTGAAATTTGAAATAAATTAATTAACTAGTTAGTTAATATGAAATTGTTGGAATTCTTCATCTAATTGGATTTGAATTGAACTAGAATCATTATGATGTTGTTCCATACTGCAAATCAATCAAAATCCCCTCAGTAATTGAACGAGTTAACAAATAATCTGAAGCAAATTGCTAAAAGATTGAATTCTAGTGTTCTTGGATGAAATTAGAGTTAATCCCATCAAACTTATTAGTGTCATGAAAAAACCTTAGTTATATGTTAAAATGGATGAGATAACACTTATATATGAATATAGTTGGGTTTGGTGATGATTTGTGACCTTTGAAGTTCATTAATGGACGACTTTGAGATTAAAACCCGTATGTATGTAAAAGAAGGACCATTTGTACATGTATTATCAATTGATATACCCTTAGGATTATGTGCTTGTAGATCCGAGTGTCAAAAGGATTATTATTTTGTTTTAATAAGTTTAAATATTTAGATTGGATAGCCGTTAGTCGATTAAGAGTTTGGACTGGTTAATCTTGAGAGTAATATTAATGAATAGATGTTAATTAACTTAATATATTTGATTGAAGACTTGTAATCATTATGTGTAGGATTAGTAATTTGGTGTATTATTTTCAACATACCGGGCGTATGTACTCGTGGAATATATGGGATATTTTTGTGGTGACGCGACTGACGAAGATTGATATGCAATGATGAAGGGCTTGACATGGTTATATTTACCTTGGACATTATGTGTTGAAATTCATGTTTATTTGTTTAAGGTTTATAGGATGATCCTTTTATATAGCTTTGGGTATGGGTATATATGACTAGTGTGAATGCGTAATGCTCGATGCTTGAGTGGTTATAGGTATGAAAGAACCTATAATCATTCCTAGTATGCGTGAAGGATCCAGTAAGGTGGTAGGATAGGGCTCTGTTATGTTCGGGCTTATGATGGGCTCATAGAAGGTGGTAGGATATGCCTTTACTACATGCAGGCTTGTGATGGGAATTTTATGAGGTATGCATATTAGATCATGATTGTATTATGTGTATGTAGATGTAAAGACTAATTTCCCTTGAGACATTATACATCCGTGACATAGAAATGAATAAAAATTAAATTTGTACCTAAAAGTCTATAGCGACGAATAAGACTTCTTCATGGAGAAAATATGGGTTTTGGGAGTAGACTTATATGATATTTAGAATTATGTTGCGCCATGATAATTTAAAATACACAAAAAGACGAGAGGAAATGCGTAATTATATTATAGTGCAAATCAATTATATGGTTGTATTAAATCAGCTTGCTGTTAACATCGTTAATTTACCACTTTTCAGGACATAGGCCATAACTGCAGTCTCACCCCTAATCTAGTCTTTATCTATTTTAAGTTGTTGATCATATAGGATGTAGGTGTCGATTCATGTTCTTAATCTCCTTACTACTCTCTCTATATAATTGATTCAAATTAATATAGTTATTTCATTTTAGTAGTGTGAATTATATTGAGGCAATGTTAGCTATGCGATGGTACTATTATCATTGGAGGTATTAGAGCTTTTACCTAGTCGTACTAAATGTGTCAACATACATTGGTATCCCTAAGGTGGTGAATTATAATAGACTGGTTTTATGGTTAATTTGGTAGCAAGAGAGTTACATACCACATCGCTTGGGTGAGGAAAAGCAATGGTTCATATATATATACTTTCACTATTCTAACACCAAGGCCATTTCAGCTCCACTACAAGGCATGTGGTTTACGACAAAACATGTGAGAGGTGTCCAATTAGCGTTGGCACCAGTTTATGGAAGTGAGCTGGAATAAAACCCCATACCATTATGAGCGGTGGTTAAATTGGAGACAATACCGATGGTAATAGAGTGGGATATTATAGTGTGGTATTAAAACAAGTATCCAGCCAGAATCAGTGTGCCAATGTATTAGGTGATGATTGATTTCATTCCATCAAGGATGTTGGGCTGCCTAAGGGGTGGATTGTAACAAGTGGTTAATTTGGTAGCCAAAGAGTCACATCCCACATAGTCTAGGTGAGGGAAAGTAATGGGTTTGAACCCCACTAACACTAATTTATGGATTTGGATCTAATAAAACCCCATAGCGTTGTGTGGGTGATTAAAGTTTGGACAATATTTGTGGTGAAAAAGTGGAGTGTGATGATAATGCATACTCTCAAATGTACCCAAATCATTCCAATCCCTAAATGCCGAATTATCTGATAAATTTTTTGGTTTATCATCACTCAAATCCTTAATTATACCCAACCGTACAACATACCATTCATATTACATAAACCAAGATAAAGAGCACTATCAAAAGTACCCAAATTGTCCCAATCCCTTATGCCGTATTATTCTAACTAAAATAAGGTTTAATAACATGAAATCTATATCCAAAATCTTTCCTTTCTATTCTTCAAGTCTAGCTATCATTTGAAACTGTAATATAATTGCATAAGAATTACCCAGGAATTAATTATTCTACTAAAATCCAAATCTACCTTTGTTGGCCCACACTGCATATGCAGGCACTACTCTTTTGAATGAAATATACAAATCGTTTGAATGACATCTACAACTCTTTCAAAAGGACCCGCTCATATCTTTTGAATCATATTTACAAAAAATGTCTCATTTATCCCCAAAACATAAAAATGAACTAAAACCTCTATTAATGAATGTTAAATTCTAATTCAGCGATCCCAGCATCACAATATTCAAACCTAATCATGAATTTATGATTGTAAATGATTCCCATAATGGTTAAAGATCAAAAACATCAACTAAAGGATTAAATCTCCAAATCCACAAATTCAACCTTATTTTTCTTTTACGTAACATAAGGTCAATTACACATACAATTTCAGACCCAATCATCAAATTAACACATGGATTGAACATATAAATGAAATTAATTCCTAAACATAAGTTTTAATCACATAATCAAATATCAAAATGAATCACTTTATGGATCCTAACATACACCCCAATTTCAAATCAGATTATAGTTCCAACAATGGTTTAATTCAACACCTAATTAAACCATATACAAACGTGTTAATATACTAGATTAAATCTCTAAACATGCTTCTAAATCCCAAATCAAATACATGACAACGAAATCATAAACAATTAACATATTACACCATGACAAACTAAGATTTTTCTTACCTAAATGATTTGAATGAGTGGTTTCTCTTCTTGATCCCTTGTTCTTCCACCTCAATGTTTCTCCCATAATCACAACTGAATTTTTTTTGCATAAAAAAAAAGCAAAATAAATTTGATTCTAAGTTGTGAAGCAAAAATATAGAAGAAAGATGCGGATAAATGAAAGGATGAGAGAAAGAGAGAAAAATAATATTAATGATATAATTCCAATATGTAAGGTCTATGATTCATCTCATAAAATAAACGGAAATGTAATAAAGCAACAATACGGATTTGTCCATAATGAAATGAATTTTCTCATAGAACAAAAAAAAGAAAGAGCTTCGAGCTAATAAAGACTGAGAAAATTTCCTCAAGAACAAATTAAATTATGACCTCCATTGTAGAATACATTCCTAGCCATTAAGTAAAAAGCGATGGGAATGATGGAACTTCTGAATCGAAAATATTTTATTGAAAATGGATTCTAATGATTCATTGATCGGGATGGCGGAAACTCGAAGAACAATTCATTTATTCGGAAAAGTCATGAGTTAACCCTACAACTGATATTGAGATTGAAAGAGTATATATTTTCCTGTGAAAACTTGATTTTCTTGGATTGCTAAATTTGGATAAATACAATACGATAAAAAGCAAAAGAAAAAAAAAGATTCATAATAAGATTATAAAAACCAATGCAATATTATCAATAAATAAAATAGAAATAGTTATTTAATATGTTTGGTCAGGTAAACTTGGATTTTTTCTTGGTGTGTAACACATACTCCACTATCATATAATTAATGTCACCAATTAATTATTAATAACACGCGACACGAAAATCACATCACATGCATAATTTAATTGTCATTTAAATTATATATTTTATTATTACCAAATTCTACAAGGAATAATTAATCATATCTATTAATTTATTTGTTATGTAATAAATAATAAATATAATCCACGAAAGTAAGGGGTATTATAATGACAGTAAAAATGGTGGATGACGTAAAACATATGACTATGTGATAATAGATTAAATTCGCAAATTTCTACTTTGGCACACTTATTTAATTAGAGTCTATTTTTAAACCAAATCAAATCATCCCCTAAACATGCAACTACATGTGTGCGTGTGTCAACCCATAAATAAATAAATCATGCGACACAAACTTCAGGAAAAATCCCTGAAGGGCAAAACCTTTTATTTCTAGAACTTTGAAAAGTTTACAAGACCATTGACTTACATACCATCTTGCTTTCGCCCACAAGAGTAACACACGGTGTCTTCGTCAAACCTTCAAAGTAACGGTTAGAAATCAGCAGTGGTTCACACGCAGCTATACCACAAGGATGCGCAGTCCAGACATGCAGTCTAAAATCTTCACAAGGACTCCCTCCACAACAGCACGCAGATCTCCGGTTGTAGAGTTCTCCCCACAAAGAATGAACAAAAGTAAAGTGTGTTCTTGAACACCAAAAATAATTCACCAAAGCATATGGGATTTTTGTGAATTGAAAACAAAAGGGATTAAAACCCTAAAAGAAGAAGTCAAAAGAATTCTACAGATTCGCAGTTTTCTATCTTTCAAAATGCTGGGACTTCTTAATGAAAATGAAACCATTTAATGAGTATTTATAGAAAAATGCGCCTCCTCAGTTGCTCGAATAAAAATGGGATCTCGCTCGAATGACGTACACGTGTCGTTTGAATGACATCGCATGACATGTCCATGTGGGCGTCAAAATCGAGGAACGCTATAGGACTTAGAAAAATTACTCATTCTCAAATTTTGACAAAAAATGTCCGCTCCAACACTTAGAAAATATTTTGAAAAAATATCCCAAATCTCTAAGTGAGAAATTAAGGTATTTAAAACATAACCTTACCATAGTAAACTTTGCAGAGTCTTTTTGATGAAGAACCTTGATATATTCGGACCCGTCTTGATGTAAATTTCTCTTGAACTTCTTCGACGGTTGTAACGGTATACGACATAATTAATTGTCATGGACATTTATAACAATACGTCCTTACAAATATCCCCCTATGTCTATGCCGGAACATACATAAAAACATGCGAATTATCAAATACCAAAATGCCTATACAAATCTACCCTCCCATGAATAAATTTGCAAGATCTCAAACTGTTCTTCAAAAATCTTCATCAAATCTCAAAGCTTTTCTGATCAGGATGTGCAACATAATGATCTTCCGTCTTTGTACCTACACACAGAGATAAAGAAAAAACCTTCGTGATGTATCAATTTTGAAATGATATAAGAATAAATCATTAATAAATCAAATCTCCCCCATACTGCAAAAACTCCCCCATAACATGATAATTCTTTCTCCCCCTTTTTATGATGTCCCCAAATAGACAAATAAAACGAAACAATCAAAACATGGAGTGTCATGATAAAAATGCATAGCAAACAAGGATCAAACTACGCACATGCAAAGGAGTATCTCAAAAACTTTCACAAACTATTTTTTTATTTTGCAATTTTTTCGTACAAAAATAAGATACCAAAAATCACACACTATGGATTTATACTAAAACATCCAAGTCATGAAAATGCAATGAATGAGTGTGAACACATTCGATAGGTAAATAAATTCAATCAATCATATGTGCACGATGAATGCATGTAATCCTAACGAATGAACATCAAAAGTACCCTTAGGTGTAAAAATTGTTGAATTTAGATGACATCATCTATGCAAATCAACAAATCAAAGTCAAAGAGATTTCCACACCAATAACATCGAAAACTATTTAACACGTTTTCAAGACTTTCAAGGACGTTCAAGCCCGTTTTAAATTTCATCCAAACTCCCTCATGCATATTTTCTTTTAGAGGTAATCTAAATTCTCAAACATTGGAGAATTGGTGCAAAAAACCTAATGGCCCCTTTTTGGCATGAATTTCTTTTTATTGCCTTTAAATTTTTTTAGGGCTCTTTTAAACCTCTTTGGACCCCAGATAATAAAATTCCTCAATTTTTTAGGTCCGATATAACGGTGTCTTAGTATTCGCAAAGGACAAAAGAGTACCTTTCGCACCCCTTCCCCATTTTCAAATAAAGCACACAATCTCACCAAACGGTTCTTACATGTACTATTGTCAATTTTTATCGAGCTGGGTTTGTTTTTAAAGACAGGATTGAAGTGAAAAACCCAACCAACATGTGATAAGACAAGTACAATAATCAAACAAATTCATGCACGTGTGTAATAAAGGAAATCATGAGTCAAACATGTAGGAAGTAACACTTAATTACATCTTAATGACTCCACACAATATAAAGCACAAAGATGTCATGATATTTTGTTTCAAAACACTATCAAATAGTTACATGAATAAATGGAATGATGTTGTTACTCGGACATCCTAAGTGTCTATCCATAAACAGTGCAAGCAAAATATAAAAATCTTTTTAGATTTTTTAAAATTTTATTAAAATAAAATCTTTTTGTATTTTTTTTTTAAAAAAATCAAAAACAAAAATCTAATACAAAAAGTACATGTCATTACACTAGCAAATATATATCATGAAACCACAACTAGTGTATGACAAACATGCAAACATAATCGTTTATATGATATGGCAAGAGAATAATCATGTGCAAGCAAACATGAATCAACTTGTCTAAAATCTAGTGCCTCTAAAAGTGATTTGCTAACCCAAATAGATGTGAAATGTCGTGTGGGGGATTTAGGAACCAAGGGAACAGTAGACATAAACTTCCTAGGACTTTTTCCAAGATCAAAACAAAAATGCCTATGGCGACCTTTCTTACCAAAATATGAACATGTGTAAACGGGTGGAACGAAACCTATGGGTTTACCTTATCTGACGTCCGTAGGAATGGTTGACCCTCTAAAACAAACTATGGTTTTGGCTTTTATGCTCGAAGCATGAGAACAATATGAGCCATTACCATTAATATCAAACCTACTCGAGTCTGTCAAATTATTTTTTAACTTCAAATTTTTTGACTCGAGTACAGAATTAGACTCTTCCAATCTGAGGGACTCCTTCAAATTATCAATCAAACCTAGAAGGTTATCTCTCTCCCCCTCAATAAAAACAAACTTTTCCCTACGAGTCTTTTCACGTGCCATAAACTCATTCATTAAAATATTTTTATCCTCTTTGGCACAAACACAAGCCATCGAATTTTTAAGGTCCTCTAATTCTTTCTCTAAAAATAGGACCCAATCATCACTCTCCTTCTTGGACAATTTTAAAGTAACAAAGTCATCATCCAAGGCAACAAATTTCTCATGATAAAAATCTCTTTAATTTTGAACCGCTTGCAAGAGATCCATAGCTGATTTAAAATGAGAAATTTATTTTTCCAAAAAATCAATTCTTTTAGCAAACATCCAATTCAAACGATTTATATCATCAAAACTCTAACTCGTGTCATCAAAGGGGGGTATCCGATTACATAAGCGCTCTATCGAAAAAATTGCGATTTTTTTCACAAAAAACGATTTTTAAAAAAATATCACACAATTTTTGGCAAAAAACAAAGATCACGCGATAAATTAGCGTAACCCTCTCTGATACCAATTTGACGATGTGAGAAGTCAAATTGTATAAAAAAAATCCTTGAAAAATCAGGATCGCACGATAAATTAGCATAACCCGCTCTGATACCAATTTGTAAAACATATGGCTTGTGATAATTGATTAAATTCGCAAATTTCTTCTTTGGAACACTTATTTAATTAGAGTCTATTTTTAAACCAAATCAAATCAGCCCCTAAACATGCAACCATGTGTGTGCGTGTGTCAACCCATAAATAAATAAAGCATGCGACACAAATTTTAGGAGAAATCCTCAAAGGGCCAGACCTTTTATTTCTAGAACTTTGAAAAGTTTAAAAGACCATTGACTTACATACAATCTTGCTTTCGTCCACAAGAGTAACGCACGGTGTCTTTGTCAAACCTTCAAAGTAACGGCTAGAAATCAGTAGTGGTTCACATGCAGTTATACCACAAGGACGTGCAGTCCAGACATATAGTTTAAAATCTTGCAAAGGACTCCCTCCACAATAGCACGCAAGTCTCCGGTTGTAGAGTTCTCCTCACAAAAGTAAAGTGTGTTCTTGAACACCAAAAACAATTCACCAAAGCATATGGGATTTTTGTGAATTGAAAACAAAAGGGATTAAAACCCTAAAATAAGAAGTCAAATGAATTATGTAGATTCGTAGTTTTCTGTCTTTCAAAACGCTGGGACTTGTTAATGATAACGAAACTATTTAATGAGTATTGATAGAAAACGCGCCTCCTCAGTCACTCGAACGAAAATGGGATCTCGCTCGAACGACGTACATGTGTCATTTGAACGACATCGCGTGACATGTCCATGTCGCTCGAACGAGATGAGATCTTGCTTGAACGACCTGGGCGTCAAAATCGAGGTATGCTACAGGACTTAGAAAAATTACTCATTCTGAAATTTTGACGAAAAAAGTCCTCTCCAACACTTCGAAAATATTTTGGAAAAATATCCCAAAGCTCTAAGTGCAAAGTTAAGGTATTTAAAACATAACCTTACCAAAGTAAACTTTGTGGAGTCTTTTTTATGAAGAACCTTCATATATTAGAATCCGTCTTGATGTAGATTGATCTTGAACTTCTTTGACTGTTGTAACTGTATACGATATAATGAATTGTCATGGACATTTATAAAAATATGTCCTTATAGATTACCTACCAGGTTGTTAATGGTACTTGGACACCTTCATAGTACTCACTATACAACAACCTAAAAAATACAAGGATATTGTTCTCGTTATCACTTTGTGATCTGGGAAGATTTGCGACTAAATTGTGGGACTTATCCATAGCCTTGAAATGGTATATGTTAGTCTCGGGAGAACGCCTTAGGTTGTAACAATATTGTATTTCATTGAGGCCAAGCTTGGTCCCACAACTATGATTTATAGCAACTGTACACATCATAATTCGGTACAAACTACCATTTGCCTAGATGGGAAGTATCCAATAATAACCGAGTACTTCACGAAATATGGATGTAGGGGAAACTGACCCCCCCCCCCCTTAATATCTCCACCATCATAAAAGCACATTCACCGTTAAGAGTGAAGACTTTTTCATCTTCCGGTGAAGTCCATGTTGGCCGAAAAATATACCTAGGAGGGGAGGGGGTGAAAATAATATATGTTTTTAATGCAAAATTTTTAAAACTTTCTTAACTTAGTTGTAATAATTAATTGCAATATGACAAGTCTAATTATAAGTTAGCAATTAATCAACAATAAATATAACTAATAAATACCAAGAGAATAATAAAATTTACAAAGTGGTATTTTAATGTGGTTCACCTCTGCATATGTCCTCTTTCGAGACGGTACTTGATAACTTCACTATCTCCAGTCCTCTTACAATGAAACCAAAATATCACAAGGAACACTACCTTATAAATCACATCCAACAAGAAGTTAAACTCATGCTAGCCTAAGCGGTATCCACATCATGACCCAAGGTCTTTAAATGCCTTGAGTACCCAAAACTCTGACACTACTGGCCAAGAAGATTCAACGAACAAAAAGATTTGTAATCGAAATATAAAGCCAAATAGTTTTACTAAAATAATGGAATTGTGGTTTGATTAATTTGTATAGAAACATGAGTAAATGAGTATCATAAGTATTTGGACCAAATATGTTTTAGGATTTTGACTTTGCTGAAGAGGGATTGGGATTAGGAATTTTGGTTCAAGTGAGTTTTCTTGAAGCTACTTCTTTAAGTAAGTTTTGGGGTTTAAAACTCCTAAGTGGGTATTCAAATTTCTCTCCAATAACTTAAGGAAGGGATAATACAAGCTAGGATAAATAATTTTTTCTTAAGGAAATGATGTTGTAAGTTTGGGTGGCTTGAAATTGATGAGGGAAGGCATTATTGATAGTTCTAGGAGGCTTCCATAGGTTGGTATTCATATTGGAAAACATAAGGTATTGGTATGAAAGTTTGGAGAACTTTATCAAAAAATGATTCTAAAAACTTGATAGTTTTAGTCAACCAAAAGTCTAGGTTTAGTTGACTAAAACTCCCGTATTTGATTATTAGTTGGCTATATCAAGGGGTTTAGTTGGGTGAAAAACTATTAACTAACTAAGGCCAATTTTAGTTGACTAATACTCCTAGGGTTTGAGTAAAATAATGTTGAGTTTAGGGCTAAGCATTGGGGAAGGTTAAGGGTACATTAGGTTGGGTTTATGTGAGTACATTTTGAGTATATACAAGCTAAAACATGATACTTTACTTTTTTACAATGTTCCTAAAGTATAACAAAATAAAGTAGTTATTAAGTGCGCTTTCGAACTTTGTTTGAATTGCTTGAATCGTTAATTGTGGTATTTTGATGTGATGATTACATGGGTTTGATCACTACAGGTTGTCGGATGTGGAGGAAATTTTTAGTTAGAGAGGTTGATGTTAAAGCAGTGCTTGTTGTTTAACAAATATGGTTTGATGCAAGCCTCAACCCGACTTCAGATAGATTGTGATTTTCATTGTCTTGGTTACAATCTTTATTGTATTTGCATGGATATGGTTACATGGGTTTTTGGATGATATGTTTCTGGTAAAATATCTCATAATGTATTGAGTGCTTGATTTAAACTCAAGTACATTTAGAGAGAAGATAATTAAGTTGTAATGTTATACCGATCGTATTGTCATCATATAAAATCATTTTGGTTTAAACATTTAGTTTCACAATCTCCCCCTTTTTATTGTGACAATACATTTTATATTGTTTGAGAAAAAGTTTTAAAGTATCCCCTTTTCTTTGAGACTTGGTCTTTAGAAAACTATTCCCTCCCCCTAGTTGTAGTTGTAGCATCTTTTTTTTACCATATTTCTCCCACTTTGTCATTATCTAAAAAGGAAAGGTTGGTTCTTTTTGAAAAGTTTATTTTTGAAGTTTACAACTTTCGTAATGGCACGTCTTGAATCCATTTTCCTTACTTGATCATTGACTGGGAAAGTGGATTAGTACATTTAAGGAAAAGTAATTTCTTTGGAACTTTTTTGCTTTGTTATTCTCATAGAATTATAAAGGATTCTTGGATGTAGTATGTGTGTGTGTATGTTTTGTAGGTTAATATGAGGAATATTATGTGTAGTGTAAAGACGATATCATGTAAATTTCAGACATAATTTTTAAGGATTGATTTAAAAGAGACATAAATAGATATTATGAGTCAAAACATAAATATCACACACATTTATTCATTAAATGGTAATACTAATAAAAAGTTTATAAAAATATGGGTAAGAGGGATCATGAGGGGGTGATTGGGAAAAGTGGACGTCGACCATCGGCATGTCTAGATAAGAGAAGGATGTGGAGAGATGAAGAAGTTATTGTGGGGACTACTATATCACATTGGATTTTTTAGTTTATTAGGTAGACCGAGTAGTCCATTATTGGGCATAGATATTCTCAGCATTTTGGAACATTTGGATGTTGTTGGTTTGTTTGTTTAAACGCTGATAAACTTATTCACACCATTGGCAATGATCATAGACTAAGAAGGTGATCGTGTTCTCAATGATGTCAACATGACTCGTAAGGCAGTCATAATGAGTGTCAGATGCATATATTTCTTCACACATCCAACTGTTAAAGGTAGATAAATCACGAGTTAAATTTTCAACAAATACATGTATGGAATAGGGATCATAATGGGGAATATCATGGGTAATGTTGTAGGGAATGTCATGGGGAATATTAATCTAGAATATTAATGGGGATGTCATGTGGCTTTTCATTGATAATGTTATGGGTGTAGTTTTCTTCTTCTTCTCTTTCTTCTTCTTCTTCTTCTTCTTCTTCTTCTTCTTCTTCTTCTTCTTCTTCTTCTTCTTCTTCTTCTTCTTCTTCACCTATGAGACTCGTGAGTTTAAAGATACATAGTGACAATTAAAAGGTGACAATTGGGGGCAAAGGTTCGTGTGTGTGTGAGAATGAGATTTTTTTATTTTCAAAAATCTTAATGAGAACCATCTGGTATGGAAGACACGTATGACTTATTTTTTGGGTTTTCAACATGTGGTGCATGATTAACATAGGAAGGTAGGAGAAAAATGGCAAGGTAGGAGATGGCACCACAACTACCTCCTCTTCGAATGATATATTAAAGTTGTGTTTGTTAAGGCAGATAAATTATGTTTTGGTGGTGTCAACATCCCTTATTGCAAGGAAATTCATTATAATAATGGGATACAAATCTTGAAACTCTATCCATTTATGGAGACATAGTTATCAAACCCAACATTGAGAATATTAAGGATAGTAGTGATATCATTGAGTGTAAATTTAAGAAATATTTCGAGAATATACGAATATATGGTATTTTTTTTTTTGTTTAATTGGTTGGTGTCGAATACCTAAAAAATGTTGGATATGCGGTTTTGAATGTCTCAAGGAAGTTGAGCCACCCTTGATTACTTAACATATCCTGAATGTGGGGAAACTCAGTTTCAAGTAAACTTGAGCGAACGACCCTTCGAGGCGTTACCATTCTTAAGGAATATCTAGAAATGAATATATTTGTGTGATTGGGATGTTTATCTATGTTTAGGTTAAGGTGAGTAATACTTTTCATATTACTTTTGGATCCTTTGGAGGGTGTTCTTCAAAAGGAGTCCATTAGATTTTTTTTAAGGAAAGGATTTTGGGTGATAAGGAGATAATAATTTTGAAAGAGTGGATGGGAGATATCTGAGGTGAAATCCTATATTTTTATAGAGGGTACGTGTGAGTATAAGTTTATTATGTAGAACACATCCAAGAAAAGTAACTATTACATTTAGGAATTCAATTTGGGGTTAAACCCAGTTTTTGGTTCCTATTGGGACTTTTAGTCAGGTCAAGGCAAACTCACACTATTTTAGTTAACTTGTTTAGTCAATTAAACTCCCCAAGAATTTATTTATTTTACTTTGATCTAATGTTAGGGATTTTTGGTGGTAGTGTGTGAGGATCAAATTTTCTTAGGAAGGCTTAAGATGTTATTTGAAATTATGAAATTCATGTGAATAAATGAGTGTAATAGTGTACGTATTGAAGTGTGTGTGAGTTGGTAAAGAGTTAAAGAGTAATAAGACCACAAGGTATGTGACCATTCAATGTTTTTTCACATGTATTTACAAGTAACATTTCAATGACTTTTATTCCTTTTAATTGATGATTACTTTTGAAATATGATGATAATGATTGTTGTTTACAAGTGTGATGTTTTCATCCGTGGGTTGAATAGGTATTATTTACTTAAATATTTCTTCCTAATTATTTGTTCCATATTTCCCCTTTTAAATTTATGTGTTCATGATGAAAGAATCCATAAAGATGACAATAATATCCTTTGGGTTTATTTGGAGTTTTGTATTAAGGTTGAAATGATTTTCTTTCAGAGAAATTTAATTGATTGATAATATGGCTTTGTTTTCTTTAGCAAAATAAATTACTCCTTTGAATTTTAGTTAGGAGGAACTTTTTCCCCACAGTGCATAAATGGGGTTTTAATTGGACAATTTGTACAAGTGTGATATTTTCTTTTACATTTAATATAAAAAATAATCTTATCATTTGATAGTTTATTCGGGAATGGTTTTAAATTAGTTTTGTGTTTATTATTTTGACAATTTTTTTAGTTCACAACAAATATTTCTGTGTTTTGATTTTGATTGTTTTTTTTATGTATTAGTCAAATTTGTTTCCTTATAAATTTTAAAATTTTCCAAAAAGTAGTTGTATTGGGGTTTAACTCAATCTTCCAGTATAATGTCTATGTATGTCAACTTCTTTTCTTAATTATTTGTTCTCGTTTTGTAGACATGATAAGTATTTTCCTTTTTTCAAAGAGTTAATTTGTTTTTGAAGTTGATTATTTTCCCAAGTTAGAATGATGTTTTCTTTCATTATATTTTCAAACACAGTCTATATATTTTTATTTTCATTATGAATTTTTGTATGCAAATTAATAATGTCTGTTTTAACTTACTAATAATATGTCAGAAAGTTGGCCTAATTGGTCATATGCAGCAGTCATTTTTTTTAAAGTGATTCAAAATCAAACATTTTTTAGTTTACCTCATCGTTGTCTTATGTACATGGATGACATTTGGTTTGTTTTTCGGACGATGAAGTTGTGAACTCTTCTAGGATAACTTCATCTTTTTAAATTGGGGTTGTAAAAGTTACTTTTATATTTTTTAAACATGAGGTTTGTGATGTATGGATTAATGAATTAAGGTGTTTTTCTGTGACATTCTTTTCTTTTGTGAAATCCTTAATAAATAAGTTCCATAAATAATTTTCTTCCTTTAAGTGAGACACCTTGGTTAAAATATAATGAACTAAAAAGGATTGTAAGATATTCAAATATTTGATGTTAAGTTCATTTTTAATTTCAATGTTTAGTGTAGATACAAGGGTGGGGTTTTATCGGTGATTACTTTCCATAAATCGTAATCAATATGTTAGATAACAAGAGATATTCTGGTTTGGGTATATTCATTTTAATGGAAAATTTAAAAAAGTTTCTTAACTTAGTTGTAATAGTTAATTGCAATATGATAAGTTTAATTATAAGTGAGAAAGTAATTAATAATAAATATAGTTAAGAGACATTTGGAATTATGAAACTTTTTAAACCGCAATTTTAACATGGTTCGGTCGTTGTCTATGTCCACGCTCGAGACGGGACTCGATAACTTCACTGTCTTATATCCACTTATGGTGGAAACAAATATTCATAATGATCATTACATTTCAAACCGCATCCAATAAGATGTTAAACTCATGTTTGGCCAAGCGGTATCCATGCAATATCTCAAGGTCTTTAGATTCCTTGACTACCCTCAACTAGGAAATTACTGGACGAGAAGATACAATCAACAATATGATTTGTAACTGAAATGTAAAGACAAAAATATTTACTAAAACAATAGAATAGTTTGTTTGGTTTATCTCTCTAAGAAATAATTAAACAAGTATCACAAGTATATGGTTCAAATAGGTTTTAGGGTATTGGTTTAGATCAAATGGGTGTTGGGATTGTGACTTTCATAAAGAGGGATTTGGAATGGAAATTTAGGTTCAAATGGGTTTTCTAAAAGATATTTCTTCAAGTAATGTTATGGGTTTAAAACTCCTAGGTGGGTATTCTGATTTCTCTCTTGTAACTCAAGTAAGGGATGACACAATCATGATAAATAAGCTTTTCTTAAGGAGATGATGCTGTAAGCTTGGGTGGTCTAAAATGGATGAGGGAAGGATTTATTTATAGTGTTAGGAGGATCCTTAAGTTGGTAAAATGGTTGGTATTCATGTTAGAAGACTTAGGGTATTAGGACAAAAGGTTGGAGGATGTTACCAATAAAGTTAATAGAAACCTGACTCTTTTAGTCTACTAAAAGTACTATTTAATCAATTAAAAATCCTCTCTTTAAGTTTTAGTTAACTACCTCAAGGGATTTAGTTGGGGAAAAATGTTTAGTTGAATAAAACCAGTTTTAGTCAAGTAAAGGAAAGGTTTAGTCGATTAAATGTCCTAGATTTTAGGTAAATTATAGTCCGGTTTAAAGCTAAACTTTGGGTAAGGTTTAGGGTATATTAGGGTGGAATTAAGTAATTATATTTTTGGCTTATACAAGCTAAAACATGTTACTTTACTTTTGTACCATGTTTCCTAAAATATAACAAAATAAAGAAGTAATTAACTGGGATTAAGAGCTTTGTTTGACTTTATTTAATCAATATAGGTTGTGGATGTGGTGGAACTTGCTTGTTGTAGAGGTTAATGTCTGACCAATGCTTGGAGATTAAGAGCTAGGGTTTTATTCAAGCTTGAAGTAAACTTTAGATAGGTTGTGATATTCATTGTCTTAGTTATGATCTTCATTATATTTTCATGGATATGGTTGCATGGTTTCTTATATGATATGTTCCTGGTAGAATATCTCATAATGTATTGAGTGCTTGTCTTAATCACAAGTTTATTTAGAGAGAAGACAATGAAGTGGTGATCTTATATTAATTGTGTTGTCATTATACAAAATCCTTTTTTTTTAAATTTGGTTTCACAGTCCAAATATCGATGATAAGCACCCAAAACTGTACATTTTATACCCCTAAAAAATCACAAATTTCCACAACTTTAATTTTTGGTAGATTTTACACCTTGCACAAAAACAGAGATAACTCACTCTACGAAAGTCCAATTGACCTCAATCAAAGCTCATTATAAAGATAACCTAAATACCTTTCTTTTAATCCATAAATGAGCATCTAATTTAAATCATAGTGAAAATGGAATGCATTTGAATTTTCCATAAAATTTCCGATTTGATTCCCGAGCTAACAATTTCAATCTCGGAACTGCTTCCTTAACAAAATCATTATAAATAAAAAATAAATCAGAAAAATACGTGGTTAGGGCCCATGTGACCGTATCAAAATGATCTAGAACTTTAGTCTTTTGACCAAGAGCTTAATCGATTCTCTTCCTAGCCGAATCAATTCAGAAAGGATGGAGTTACCATTTACCTTCTTCTCCAAAATCCCAAACCTCCATTAATACACCTCCGAGGTTTTTCTTTTCTCTCCCATCATCACCCAACCTCATACAACCATAAATACACACATAAAAAGGGTTCTTATCATCCTAGAACCCCGATCCAACAAATAATTTCAATTAATTCCCAAATTTTCTCAAATTTGATATTATCCGGGGTTTATTCGTTAATCTTCCGAAAAACCCATTTTGATTCACAAAACTCATCCCAAAAATCTTTATAGTTTTACACACCAACTATAATATGAGAAATAATCACACTAAATTATTAAAATAAGTAAACACTTGCCTCGTGGATAAAATTCGACGACCCCGAGTCGAATCCCGCGGAGTTTGGCCGGAAATCCCCTTTCTTCTTCCTCTTTTCCTTCTTCTTCTTTCTCTCTTAGGGTTCATAATTGGAGAAATAAGGCTTCTCCCCTTATAAATCCCGAAATTGGGTGTATACCCAGCTGTAAAATGACTCGTGTAGTTAAATGCAAGTCCTAACTAGTCCAAAAAGCCCCCGAAACCCAAATATTACCCCCGGATACTTCATTTTTTACTAACTCAGTCCATCCGGACTCAACTGTGCACTCAAAATCGATATCCGAATCAATTTATAAAAATCCTTATCTCATAACCAAATTAATCTATACCGACTCCCGACTGAGATAAATGAATACCAAGTCACTAATACACGTTATGACGTAAATAAATTATTACTATTCATTTAGTACTTAAATTTCCCTAAATATTAACCATTCACTCTCTGATTAATATTTAAATAAATTTTTCCTTAATTAATTCAATTAAATTACGATACCCAAGTAATTTAATATTTCTCGAATTAATTAAATATTACATGCATAGAAATACGAGGTATTACATACTCCCCCCTTATAAAGGAATTTCGTCCCCGAAATTAGGACAATGCCGGTACTAAAACATAGGATTTTTAAAATCCCAAAGTAGAAAGTTCCCCCAAATATGCTCATAGATATATATAGTCTCATCATCCCTATATATATATTCACTAATCCTGCATCCTTAGGTTAAGACCACTTGGTGCAAAGCATTTTTTATTAACAACACATCTATTGGTCTCACAGAGTAGAAATATTCACAAATCAACACACACACACACACACACACACACACACACACACACACACACATATATATATATATATATAGTCACATCATCCCTATATATACAAATCCTGCACCCCGGGTTAACACTCATTAGTGCACTTAATTAAATTTTACACCCCCGGGTTATCACCCCTTAGTGCACTTTAACAAAAATATGAAATAATAGGCATACACACATCCTATTAAAATTTATAGGTATTCTCCCAACCTATTTGCATACCTGCCATACTTATTTTATTCTCATCGCTCCGTATAGTATAAATATTCACATTACCATCTCTCTCGTAATCTCCAAGGTACATTCCCTATACCGAATAATTAAAGTAATAATTCTCATATACTCTTTCGGAATTAGGTACTACATACACCCCTTCTTTCCTTAGAGTATGCTAAAAATACAGTCATGCGCAAGCCACTCGTCAATAGTCGTTCGAGTAAGACTCCTCTCTACATACTCACACGACATTTAATCCATCATACCATATTAACCTTGTTTATAGCTGCCCCTCAGGCATATATTCTACTCCTTCATTTTCACATCCTTCTATCTCGGACATCTTTGGAACTAACTAACCAGGGTACCTATACACCCTATCATTCGTGCATATCTGCACAACCATAACATAATCCGGGCATATCATCTGTGACCATAAAAACATGGGTATTCTCAATCACACCACTAAGTCCATAGCCTCTCCCCTACGGATGAATTCAATGATAACCCCGTTACACAACGGTATAATATGTACACAGAATAATGTATCGACATATCCACTATACTCGTCTCACATGTGAATTTAGCGTTAATCAAAACATCGTGACTCGCTCGGTCACACAAAATATACCTCATTCGCCCGAGGATACAACTCATATTTCTACCTTGCCAATCTCTCTGGTTGCTCAAACGGTTCTCGAACATAACACGCTTTTCCGAACCGAACCCCAAAACTATCTTAATCATTTTCCTGCTAGGCACCATACTCATGTCCCTTTACTCGCTTTGGGCAAAAATTAATACGTGTGGTCTCACTCCCCACATAAATATATCTCTCGATAAAATCCCTTATATTTGTGGCCACACTGGACCCCCGTTGTTCCTTTAGCTCCGTTGGCCCCAGGGAACACACTACTGGCCTTACTAGCCCTGACTGAATTTCTCAAATTCTTTTAGCTCCCTTCACGTAGAAGCATCAATTGTTCAAACACAATCGGGGTGACCTCAACTATGGTCATCGTCACTAAATTATATTTTACAACACAAACTGAGCCTCGCCTCCTACTGTTCTCCCAACGGCCTTTACCAGTCGTCCTTCATTGTTCGGCATACGAATCACACATGAATGTGTATAAAATGCACTACAATTATACACAATAGTAGGAGGATGAAATCTCACAATAGGAATTAACAATCCTTAGCATAAGGCCCTATATCAATCGAATGGTATGTTTTAAACGCAGTAAGTCGTACAGATCCTAAGGACACTAGAACCTGATGCTCTGATACCACCTGTGACACCCCGCCTAATCAAATACCAGTTCATCAATCATATACCAAAATAAAACTGAAGTCTCATACGGTTCATTCTCAGCATCACTGTCGAAAACCAATTTAATTACTAATAACCTATTAGGTTGGCATCAAAATATAATTAACTAATCTTTTTAAGAAAACCATTCAAATAAATCCATCACAACATTTTATATGCAACAACTAAAATGAAATAAAATAACCGAACACTCGGTACAATATTACAACCAAATCAAATGCCGCACAAAAAGGTGGTAAAGAATAAATGAATACAATTAGGCCACCGGACCGAATGTTTCTACAATACCTCCTATCCAGATCTCAAGGATAGAAGCGTCTATAATAAACCTGTAGGCATCCACAGCTGCAGCAGCAAACATCTTACTCAAAGGAATCATCATCTAGGCGTCCCTGTGTCTGGACACCTAATATATATAGATATAGCAAGAGAGGAAAATAGAGAAACGGGTCAGAGCCCGAGTTCAAAATATTTTAGCAAGTGCTTAAATGCCATATTTTAAAATATGAAACTTCTCATATATAAATTGGTATCTCACTCTCATGAGATACCCCTCACCCCTCTTCTAATAGTGCACAACTGTCGCATACCTTTTAAAACCACTTAGTTAAGCTACCTTGCATAACTAATTCATTTGACCCATCTTCTAAAGATCCTCATTTAATACCATCCCGTATATGTGAATAATTCTCACTATAACCTATGATCCATATACATATAAATTCGGATATAAATCTACCGAAAGGAGAATATCACTTTATTCATCCTTTAATATATTTTAGGCTATCGCCTGAGCTTATACATCGAAATCTCTCACTTATGATTCATCCTTTCATCATGAATAACTTTCACTGGTTATTTACACTATTCATATTTTAGTGTTATTAACCTCATATATAATATTCTCATCTTTATATACGTATATCCCTATTTTTCTTTTGGATTTTATACTCCCGAAAGATTCAGAATTTATCTCACCTTTCATTCTTTATTATGTCCGTATATATATACAATATACTATACACATCAAGTATATCCATACTTATATATCACACACTACATAAGTCTAATAACCATCCTTCATAGCTATAACTCAATGGATGCAGTCTCTCAATGCTACCATATTTCCTTGAAAGACATATAACATTTACTAGTTATACAAATAATACAATTTTCTCCATGTATTTAAAATTCCCGTATATAATTATTTATCCCATTATATACATAAAACCATATTACAACATTCAAACATATGTTGAATATAAATGAAACCGCTCTTAAAAGCCATATAACATTCACTAGTTATATAAGTAATACAAATTCTCTTCATGTATTTAATTACCCGTATATAATTATCTACTCCATTATATACGTAAAATCATATTACAATATTCACATATATGTTGAATATAAATATAACCCATCCTCCCGAGTAATAACTCACCGGATGTATTCTCTAAAGTGCTATCACAATAGTTATACTTACATAACCTAGTTATCCCAAGTCACAATCGCTCATTAACTTGGCCAAAAATATAAACATTGAAGGCGGTCATATTGCTTCCCTGAAAGTGAGATAAGCCCCTCACCCATATAACGGACGCTATGACCTGCAGATATACTCGCCCTACTCCTCAAGATTGGGGATTCACCCACATCGCGCAACCTCCCCCGATAGCACTAGAGCATATAATTTTAAATAAATACCTAGACACCGGTATTTATGAGCACACAATATATATATACTATCACACTACTGTGTGTGTGTATATATATATATATATATATATATATATATATATAATTAGTTCCTGGCTCCGTAGCACTAGCCTATAATTTTAAATAAATACCTAGACATTGGTATTTATGAGCACACAATATATATATACTATCACACTACCGTATATCTATAATAATTATAAAATCTCCCGCCCTTACTATATACTGAGCCCGTAACACTAGCCAACACATTCCCGAGTTTATGGTCCGACTCTAATTATTAATTAATATACTCATTAATTAATTTAATATCTCCCTGGTGTCACAACCAATGTACCCGACTTGCTCACCTGGCCCGAATTTCCATCTGTTAGGACGTATTCCTCAAAATTTCATTATAAAGAGAACACTCCTAATTAAATAATATTTAATAATTTATTATATCATCCTATAATAAATTATTCCAGCAATAAGCTTTAATTAATTAATTCTCCATTAATTAATCTATTATCATGGCATCACTCAAACAAAATATCTGAACACTTCTTTTATCCATAATACAATATAATCAAATCTGGCTATCCATGCCTATCTCTCGTAGAATTATCCCGTAATCCTGAATATACATATTCGATTTAATTCCATAAGTATTCACTTACTTATTCCAATGCCATAAATATTCACTTACTTATAATATGATTATAACATTTCTTTTAAACTTAGGATATTAAGCTTACACAACTAGCTCGTATCCCAATTACATCCGAAATTTCTATTCGAATCCCAAGGGTCCTTTTTCTGATTAGAACTCTTAAAAATCGCAAAGTCTCACAACTTTAATTTTTAGCAGATTTCACACCTTGCACTAAATCAGAGATAACTCACTCTACGGAAGTCCAATTGACCTCAATCAAAGATCATTAGAAAGATAACCTCCATGCTTTTCTTTTCATCCATAAATGAGCCTCTAATTCAAATCATACTAAAAATGAAATTCATTTGAATTTGCCATAAAATTTCCGATTTGATTCCCGAACTAACGATTTAATTCTCGAAACTGCTTCCTTAGAAAAATCATTATAAATCCAAAATAAATCAGACAAATACGTTGTCAGTGCCCACGCGATCGTATTTAAAATATCTACAACTTTTCTCTAGAGCTGAATCGATTCGCTTCCTAGCCGAATCGATTCGGAAAGGATGGAGTTACTATTCACCTTCTTCACCAACACCCCAAACCTCCATTAATACACCTCCGAGGTTTTTATTTTCTCTCCCATCATCATCCAACCTCAGACAACCATAAATACACACATAAAAAGTGTTCTAATCATCCTAGAACCCCGATCCAACAAATAATTTTAATTAATTCCCAAATTTTCTCAAATTTGATATTATTCGGGGTTTATTCGTTAATCTTCCGAAAAACCCGTTTTGATTCACAAAACTAATCCCAAAAATCTTTATAGTTTTACACACCAACTATAATATGATAAATAATCAAACTAAATTAATAAAGCAAGTAAATACTTGCCTCGTGGATAAAATCCGACAATCCCGAGTTGAATCCCGCGGAGTTTAGACGAAAATCCCGTTTCTTCTTCCTCTTTTCCTTCTTCTTCTTTCTTATCTTATCTTTCTCTCTCTTATGGTTTATAATTGGGTAAATAAGACTTCTTCCCTTATAAATCCCGAAATTGGGTGTATACCCAATTATAAAATGACTCGTGTACTTAAATGCAAGTCCCGCCTAGTCCAAAAAGCCCCCGAAACCCAAATATTACCCCCGCGTACTTCATTTTTACTAACTGGGCCAATTCGGACTCAACCGTGCACTCAAAATCAATATCCGAATTAATTTATAAAATTCCTTATCTCACACCCAAATTAGTCTATACCGGCTCTCGGCTGAGATAAATGAATACCACGTCACTAATACACGTTATGGCGTAAATAAATTATTACTATTCACTTAGTACTTAAATTTCCCTAAATATTAACCATTCACTCTGCGATTAATATTTAAATAAATTTTACAATAATTAATTCAATTAAATTACGACACCCAAGTAATTTAATAGTTCTCGAATTAATTAAATATTACATGCACATAAATACGGGGTATTACACTTAGTGGATCTCGTAGTAGTTTGTAAGTCATGATGTATCTGTCTTATCTTTAACAGTGTTGAATTATAGGTTTTGCGCGAAAGGGATTTTTCCTCAATTTCTTCTTCTTTTGTTTTGGTTCGGAGATTTAGCTTTTTTGTTGGGCTCATAAGATATTGCATGTTCACTTTAAATTAAATCAAGACAAAATTTGGTAAAAGATGAATTTGTGTGTTTAGACCAATATACAAGTGAATCTATATAACCCTTGTTTTCTCAAACATGCTAATCACGTAGCAACATAACACAAGTATAATAAGTGACATTACCTATGTTACCTAAAATATAAACTCATAACAACTGGGTTATTAATTCATTTATTAATTAATTCCTACAAAATATGGGGTATTACACTCCCCCTTAAAATGGGAATTGTGTCCTTAAAATTAAAATTCATTATATACCTAAGTCGAAGGTCTATGAACATCTATCCCATATAGCATCCTCATATAAATATGATGAATCTAACCATTCTTCGACCTAATACACACTAATGGGATCAAATTTAGATGAGAGGGTTGGATTTTATTATTAGCGTGGAATATATATATGGTGGTTGGTGATTAGCTATCATGATGCCATGTTGATTATTGGGTTGGGCATAGTTGTTCCCCTATTAGATATTATGCATGCATTCTTGTTATCCTAGATGAAGTGTATCTAGGGATCTAATGTATCACATTGGGGATGGGTAAACCCTATAAATAAGTTTTATAGATATTATGTGCTTAATCTGATCTCTCATGAGTGGAGAGCGTGTGAAATCACTAATTGTTATGATAGAGTTAGTGTTAGACTCTCTAGGGAGAAAAAGGGTACATTATCTTATATCACCTTTTTTGAAATTTATAGATGTGGGTAACGAAATACCTTAAACAATTTGCTTATATGATTGTGTTATGGTTTAATAAATGTTAAATTTTAGTTACGGTAGTGAGTTAAGAGATATTATGGTGTTGTGAGTGTGGCCATCCTGACTCTTGAATGTGCCCCCTCCAAAGGCAATGCATAGGTAATAAAATGATTTCCTATTAAAGGTCAAAGGAGAAAGGAAATATCTAACCAATAATGGAAAGTGAGGTGTGTGATAATGTGAACTCAGATTTTCCAGTCGATTTAACTAAAAATAGGTAAAAGAAATTAAATAACCCAAAAATGAGTCTCAATGAACTTACCTATGCCCACTTAAAGAGAAATGGGATCAAGGAATAAGGTAGGGAGAGGGAAGGTGTTGGGAACCCCCTTCACCCTTTCCGTATCTACTACTTCGAAAAAACATATTCCCTATTGCTCTTTTGTGTGTGGATGCAAGTTCCAGTGTACAAATAAGTGATAGTGTGCGCGTGGAGTGTACAATATGTATTTATATTTTAAGTGAATACATGTTCATATGTGAAATGGATTTATGTAGCCAAATGAGGTATATCACAAATTCCCCATGGCAAGGGTGATCATGACTGTACTTAAAAAAGTATAAAAGATTTTACTCGTCATGATACCAAATTGGGAAGACAAGCCTAACATGGAATAGCCTAAAAGAATATAAAATGGGGTAATATTAACTCTAAACTATGGATCATGGATATGACAATAAGAATGAACATGGTAAAGACAATGAACAATGAAATAAGAAAATAATAGTGGTAGTAGTAGTTAAGGACATTTAAGGACATGGGGATTGTATTTGAATCCAAAGACAAGTTAAGCACATTTACATACCATCACGTCGAGAGACCAAAGATCGCGTAGTTCAAAATGGGCTTAAAAGGGTGGGTCTCCATTTTATTTCAAATTTAAGGGTTCTAATTAGTTGTTTGTGAAAATTGGGTGTTGGAAACCGTTGGTGTGTGAAGTAATTAAATGTATAGCACCATTATATCGTGAAATGAATAAAAATCCTATTTTCATATATTTACTTTATGAAAACAAGTTTCAATAATATATATCTATAATAAAAATGTGATTAAGTAGTACTAATAAGTTTGTGATGAATATAATACTAAATTTGGAAATAATGAAATATGAGATAATATATGGTGTAATAAATAAGATATTAATCTAAAATGGAGTAAAAGATAATAGTATGAGGTAGAAATACTTTTAAACCTTCAATAACATCTTCAAGAATAAATATCCTTTGAGAATGAGCCTAAAAAATTCCATGATTGTTTGGATGATGCAAGAAAATGGTACATGGTGATGGAAAATGGATAAAAAGGATGCTTTAATTGAAGAATTTTGGAGTGAAATTTTAGGGAATGTGAATGTGTTCGTTTCTAAAAATTGGCTAAAGTTGAATGCATTTCAAGATCCTCGAAAATGATATCATGCTTATCCGTTTGATGTAGAGAATGCTTACTCACAAGTAAAATGGCTTTGTCGATACAACACAATGGAATCCCTATCGAATGACACATGTCTTATGTACCAGATTTTTCATTTTCATGTACAATTTAAGTCTCAAAATTAGGATTGTAATGGAAAGTATCATTTGGAAATTTGATATAGAGGCCTATAATCTTAAATTTGGGCTAATTTTTGGATTCATTTTCAAGTACTCCCATGTACCTCTTTATTCTCTCATTTTCTTCAAAATTTTATTTGATTGTTAAGTTGAATACTCTTGCTTATCTGTTTAATTAGAAACCCTTGAAATGTGAGTTAATTCTTGTAATTGGATAGTAATTTCGTTAAATTAATTTTGTTAATTGAGTCCTTTGAACTTTTAGAATTGTTTTTTATATCGATTGGTTAGTTGGACTCCTAATTTTGCACACCAAACCATAAAATATGATTTTTTTATAATAAGTCAAAAATTTATATGGAATTGTTTTTTTCATGATTATGAATAGTATGTATGAGTTGTATAATATTATTGATAGAAGTTAGTTAAGTCTTTTTTAGAAAGATTAAGAATTGTGTTGATGAATTTTGAGAAATTTTTAAGGTTGAACCTATTGGTATTAAAAAAATGGCATTTCATGAAATTAATACTCTAATTGTGGTTCTTCTAGAAAAGTGATTTTTTCTTAAACAAAAATGAAATTTTGAATACATGAGAATTCGTGAGAAATTTAAGGGAAAGGTTTACCCTTTTTATGAGAATGTGAAATTCTAAATGTTTGGAAAGTTAAATAACAATATAATAAATGATGTTGTAAAATTATATATTGAAAAAATGAAGAAAGAAACTTTGATAACCTAAAAGTTGTTAGTTATGGGTGATGTATCTTGAAAAAAGTGATGGGATGCTAAAATCCTGTGGTTGGGAGTCCTCAAACCTCCACGGGATTAAATAATATATAATAATTAGAAACCACGTGATAAGGAGCCCATAAATGTTCTAGAACCAAACTTTACTTTTCGTGACAACTACTATCGCCGCCACTAAGTTTTGGACATGATAAGAATTAATAATTATTTTTAAAATCACTGAGTAAAAACTTGAAATTAGAGTGTTATTTCAATTTCGAGTTTTACCATCTAATGTCCCAATTTTTTGCACTTGACACTTTAATTTTCTTTAGCCTTTATGATTTTTCCATACGCAAAATTACAGTTAAATTTGAAGTTTTAGTTTATATACTTTTTTCCCACACCTTCCCTTGGTTAACATTAAATTTTCACCATCCTTTAAATATTACATCATGATTTCATTTATGTTAATATTTACAATGATGAACATTTGGCTCATTCCTCATTCTATTTTCCTCCTCTCGAGTGTTACAAAATATAAGGATGAGTGATAACTGACATTTCACGTTTTGTTCTAAATATAAGGATGACCTTCTAATTAAATAATTGAAAATAAGATATGTCATGGAGTCATTTTTAAATGTATTATACAAAGTTCCACAACTTAATAACTTTATATTATGGCAATAAGTCAAGTATTGAATCCACAAAGATTAATGGTAAAGTTATATAATGAGAGGATGATAGTTGTGGGTTTGGGGGTGAAAATGACACTTCAAATACTTTTAAATAATTGAAACTTAAAATGAGACAATAAAGTGAGAATATTTAATTTTGAAAAGGGAGATATTAAGTGGTTAAGAATCAATCCCCTACTTTAAATTAATTACACTAGAAAATTTACAATTTTAAGATTTTTTAATAAATTCAGCATCTTTGAGGGTAACCATCAAACAGTAAAGTGCAATGTTGTATGTAAAAATAACTCTCCTATAGGGAACAATAAACATTAGACACCTGTCCTCTAGCGTGGACACTCGGCTATCTTGGTCAGCTTCAGAAGCATTTAGTTAGCTGGCATGCCAACCAACTACAAGAATGTGAACTGTCAGGAATAGAAAAAGCTACTGGGATGGAATGGAGACCAACATTGAATATCAATAGTCCCATTTATTGTATACAGATGTAAGTGTATAAAGGAATTTCATCTCCTGATTTCCTAACCAATATAAATACATGTTCTCTCTTAGCTCAAGGGAATGATTGAGTCAATCATAAACACACCATACTGAGCTATTGTAACCACCTAAAATAATACTAACACTGGACGTACAATTTTTATAAATGAACCACTTTAAAAATATTTTTCCCTTGTGTCCTTTTATTGATTGCTTATATTTATTTATCTGTTATTATAAGATTATACCTTCTCTATTTTGAGACATCAACAGATTGGCACCGTCTATGGGAACGAATGTTTGTCATCGTTCTCTACCCTTGTATTTTTTTGTTCATTCTCTGTTTTGAAGATAAAAATTCTTTCGAAAAGAATCTTAATGGCTGCAGGTAACAACCCAGATCCATCTTCTCCTCCTGGTGTAACAGATCTCTAGTGTAATTCGTTCAACTTGGCTAGGGGACAAGAAGCCATGTAAGAGTCAGTTAGGCAATTGGCTTGTACGTTCCAAGATAAATCCACCAATGAACCTTCCAGGAGGGATAGGCCACCTACAACAGCCAAAAATGAGATAAGTCATCACTCCAGGTCTTTCCGTGATAGATCATACAATTCTGGAGCAACGTTGTCATTTCGATTAATGGATTAATACGATGGCCTATCTTTTTTCGACGAGTGATTGAGCATGTTGGAACAATTAAGTAGGGAATTTTCTTTCGATTGTTTGGTTCCCTGAGAAACCATAGGTCATTATAAAGAGGAGAATTGTCCCCGGGAGTGTAGAGAAGGGTCTGTAAGATCTAGGGCTAGCATGAGAGGCTATATTCTCTACTTTAGCCAAGGCTAAGATAGAGGAACATTCTTAAAAAGGATCTATGGAATGACTAGAAGATCGGTTGAGGGAAATGGATAAAGAAAAAAAATCCTTTACAAAAAAAATTATTTAGGCATCACCTTTTATCCAGGATATTGTGGACTACCCCACTCCTTCCAACTTCAAGCTGCCAGTTGTTACTCCAAAGTATGATGGAAATACTGATCCAGTCCTCCATATTGAAAAGTACTAGGCTGCTGCTGATATCTATTCTTTCCCCATTGAAATGAGGTATAGGGATTTCTCTAGTTTCATTACAAGTCCAACCCAAATATGGTACAATAATCTTCCCAGAGTTAAAATCTCTAATTTCTATCAGTTGGCCAAATCATTTATTGATAACTTCTTATTTGGGGGCTAAGTTAATCAAGAGTATTACTCATATCTTAACCATGGTCCAAAAACCTGGAGAAAGTACTCGGGGGTACATTACATGTTTTAACAATGAAAAATTTAAAGTTGTAGATTATGAAGAGAAGACAACCATTACAGAACGGATGAATGGATTGCTTGACAATGATATATATTATGCTCTAGTAAGGAATCCTCCCAAGAATATGACAGAGCTAATGACAAAGGTAGAGAAGATTATGAATGTCAAGGAAGCTATGGCTACTAAAGAAATTCCAGAGGCAAAGGCTAAAACTCAGAAAAATTCGATCAAGAAAGATTAAAAAGATAAGAAAGTTGACAGAATTAAGAAGAATGACAAATATACTCCCCTTACCAAGGGCATCCATGACATAGTTAAGGAAATCAGGGGGTAGTAAAGATCAAAATTATCCTAGGAAGTTTGAATAACCTCCCAACAGGAGAGATAAATCCAAGTATTGCGATTTTCACATAGATCATGGGCACACCACTAATAATTGCATCGCCCTGAAAAATGAAGTGGAGAATCTTATTCGATGGGGAAAATTAACTATATTTTTTGATCAAAATAGTAGACGAGATGCCAGAAGAAGATATGAGTCACCTGGACGAGGAAAGGATGACACGAAAGGGGCGCATAACAACAACTATGAGGATAATCCTGACCTGTCAAGGAAACCTGATGAACCAGAAGTGGAGGTATGGATGATCACTTTTGGATGCCATTTCATTGTAGGAGGAGACACTTGTGGAGGAGATGGGATTGCTAAAATAAAATCTTATTTAAATGAAGCCAAGGCTTGTCCTACTATAAGACAAATTGATATATCTGAATGCACAAATAGTCAGCCCAAGAAGGTGAGCATGGACAGATTAGTGATTAACTTCTCTACATATGATTTTAGAAGAGTATTCTATCTTCATGATGATCCATTAGTCATCACTTGCAGGGTTCACCATGGTAGAGTGCAAGAATTTTGGTCGATAATAGGAATTCTGCAGATGTCATGTTCAACAATTGTTTAGGATTTAAGATAGTAAGTTAGAACCTTATCACAAGCCTATCATAGGATTCTCACGAGAAAGGGTGTATCCCTTGGGAACAATCAAGCTGGATGTATTGGTCGGCACTTGGCAAGCGAGCAAAAAGGAAGGGATTCATTTTTTTATACTAGACAAAAACGTCCCTTCAGTTCATAATTCTTGACATAATAGGAATGAAGTAATTCAAAGCAGTACCATCTACTATGCATCATTACATAAAGTTTACTAAAAATTATGGAGTCATTGTGGTAAATGGCAAAAAAATGGAAGCTAGAGAATTCTACTATACTTCGATCGACGAACATGAAATACCAAAAGGTACAACTACTTTCCATATCGACACTTTGGATCCTTAGGAAGAGGGAGATTTGGTCAAGGGACAGGTGATGGAAGTGAGAAAAACTATTGTGCTTGATGATGAGAATCCAAAAAGAACCATTCAAATCAATTCAAGATTAACACCTTCTCTCAAATGGGAATTGATTATATTCCTTAGAGAGAGGAAGAATGTGTTTTCCTGGATCCAGGAAGATATACTAGGGATTGATCCTAATTTCATCTGCCATAAGCTCAATATTTACAAGGACTTCAGGCCGATCAAGAAGAAACACGGAGTTTTCAGTCCTGAGAAGAATATGGCAATGCAAGAGGAAGTGGAAAAATTGCAAAAAGAACAGTTTATATAGGATGTCAAATACCTCAGCTGGTTGGCCAATATGGTGATGGTAAAAAAGAAGAATAATAAATTACACATGTGTGTAGACTTCATCGACCTTAACAAGGAATGCCTAAATGATCATTTTTATTTACCAAGAATTGATCAATTGGTAGATGCAACTATAGGTCAGGAACTAATTAGCTTCATGGATGCTTATTCTGCTTACAACCAGATTAAAATGAAGTCGATAATAAGGGGAGCATGTCTTTCATCACTAGCCGAGGAACATACTTCTACAACGCTACTCCATTTAGGCTAAAAAATAATAGAGCAACATATCAGAGGCAGGTAAATAAAGTATTTAAAGACCAGATTATCAAAAACATAGAAGTATATCTAGATGATATGCTCACTAAGAGTGAGGTTGCTGTCAACCATATTGTGAATTTGGCTTAGACATTTGATCAATTAGATAAACATCAAATGAAGATCAACCCGAACAAATGTATCTTAGGGGTACAAGAAGGAATGTTCTTAGAATATATTATGAATCAAAGAGGAATTAAATCAAATCCTAACAAAATAAAGGCTTTAATAGAGATGCGATCCCCGACAAGCAAGAAGGATGTGCAAAAACTGATTAGATTAATAACAACTCTAAATCCCTTTGTTTCCCAAGAAATAGATAAATGTCTCCCATTATTTAAAGTGATGAAAAAGAAATACTTGGATTTGAAGAATGACAAATACGATAATTTTTTTTTGGATTTGAAGAAATACTTGGGATCTCCACCACTCCTCTCCCGACCAGTCTTAGGAGAAAAATTATACATATACTTAGCTTTCTCCGAGTAGGATGTTAGATCAGCTTTGATCTGACTAGAGGAAGGAGTTCAAAAGTTAGTATACTACATCAGCAAAGCATTCTGAGGAGCATAAATTAAATATCCACGCTTAGAAAAGCTAGAACCGTCTCTTATTAAAGCTTCTAGACGGATGAGACCATGCTTCCAGGCCCAAACTATTGTGGTATACACTAACTTACCTCTATGACAAGATTTGCACAAACTTGAAAGGTTAGGAAGGTTGATGTCTTGGGTAGTTGATCTTGTAGAATATGAGATTATTTATGAACCAAGAACCAAATTAAAAGGTCAAGCGATGGCAGACTTCATCGTAGAGTTCACATATCCATAAGTGCCAAATAATCCAAGTTTGCCTGTCGAGCAGACTTTTTTGGAAGAGTATAAAGCTTCATAATCATGCCGGTTTCGTGCCTCGTTTATACGTCATCAACCATAGTTCCATGCTCCCAAGGTATGAATGCAATCCTATATATATAGGAGATTGGAGTTGGGTGTTAGGTTTAATTAAAACTGTGTTTTATTTTCAGAAAGAATTAATTAAAACTTTAAAATAAGTGTAAAAAGTTTTCTGCGCTAAAATCGAATTTTCCAAACTTTATGGAAGTTCGTTCGATATGTCGTTCGAACGAGATTGTCGTTCGAACCAGATGTCGTTCGAACGAGAGTGCCAACGACTTCCCATTTAAGGCATACTGAAACTTCGTTCGAAATTTCGTTCGAACGAGATTGTCCTTCTAATGAGATTTTAAACGAGTTTCTAACGAGTTCATACTGGAACTTTGTTAGAAGACTTGTTCGAACGAGAGTTCGTTCGAACGAAATGTCGTTCGAACGAGATGCCAGACGGGAACAGTTTTTGGCAGTTTTAAGCAGTTTTTCTCCCACTTCCCCACTTGTTTCTTAACCAATTTTCTCAGACTTTATTATGTGCGGGAATAACATTTTCTAAAAAAATCTTTTTCATATCTTACTAACTCCTAGAGAGTGTTTTGAGAGTAAAATCAAAGAGGGAAAAAGATCATGTTTTGAGTGTGTTTTTATCAATAATAAAAATATACACCACTCTAGTTTACAGCCAAATTAATTTCTTCCAAGTTCCCATATTCATATATCTTGCTTGGAGTTTGGCACCGGGTTCATTTCTTCCGTTCAAAGAGATGTTTAGGGTTTTCTTCTACATCCCATAAAGAAAGAAGAAGAGTTTTATTGCGGCATTACCCACTTGGAGAAAGGCTCCTTGCTCGGGTGACGGTGACCATATAAAGTCCGATCGATGGACTTCGAGATCGCGGTGGAGCTCCGTGGTTATCCGCTAGGAAGAGGTATCTACAAGAAGAAGCATCAGGGCTTGAGAGGGATCGAGTCGTGTGTTGTAAGCCTTTCTGTCTTGTATTTGTAAATTCCATACTTAGTGGATTTGAGGTTAGGTCCATTCGACGTTGTTTCCCGTTGTGGGTTTTTCCTCGTACATCGCGGCGTAGTGGATTAATTATTTATTTTATCTTTTGCAAAATCACCTAGAACACATGCTTAGGTAAACGGATAAAAAATGGTTTAATTTAATCTCTACGTGTTCAATTTGGGTAATGTGTAGTTAATTAATTCAAGTAATTCAATTTAATTGTTAAAATTGGTTTGGCCTAATTTGATAAAATTCCGCATATGACTTAGGCAAATTCTAGGACTTGAATGATTTAACTTTGTTTAAGTGAAAATGATTTTAATGCGTTAATTTAATTTCACTTGGGTTTAATTTTAATTTGAATTTAAAATTAAAATTTTGTTTTAACTGAACCATCACCTTTTACGCTTCCGCATCTGTTTCATAAAAATAAAATAATATTTAGCGACTTCAAGATGGCTCAGCTCAAAAACAAATAGAGATTGTTATCGACCAACCAGAATCATCAGCTGCTCAAGAAAGAGCTCGGCTACTGGCAGAACAAAGTAAGAAGATGTTCAAATATGGAGTGCAAATAGAGGAAGATTCAATAAAGACAACTTAGTCTTAAAATTATTCGTAGACGGATCTTCATGTGCCACTTACAGTGTATTTGGACTCATTATCAACACTCTAAACGATTTAATTGTGGAATATGCATTAAGATTTCAATTTCAAGACTCCAACAATGAAGTCGAGTATGAAGCATTAATTATAGGCTTGTGACTAGTCTGATCACTAGGTGCCGAGCAGATGATAGTGCAAAGTGATTCTCAACTCCACCAGATGCTTTCTATATAGAGTTAAAGGAGAACAATGGTAAGATGTCTGAATAAGGCTATGCAGGTAATCTCTTAATTTCCTACAGTTAATGTAGTTCGTATTCCAAGGGTGGATAATGCCCGAGAAAATTCTCTTGCTCAGATAGCCTCAGTAACCCCGGTGGAGCCAGATGAATAATTCAAACAAAAATTCTAACACATAGGAGTATTGATGTGGAAGCGGTCAATATAATATCTGTAGAATTGGGTCCTTCTTGGATGGATCCAATTAAAGATTACATTGAGAAAGGCTTGTTACCATCCAACCATAAAGAATCTAGAAGGATGATATACAAAGCAACTAGTTATGTTTTGGAGAAGGTCATCTTATATAGACGAGGATACACTATCTCTTTACTTTGTTGTGTTCATCCAACCAAAGTAAATGATCTGAACAAAAAAGTAAATGAAGGATCATATGTAGCTCATTCAATCGGCTAATAATTGGTACAAAGGATAGCCATGCATGGTTACTACTGAACAACCATGAAGGCAGATTATGTTTCTTTCGCCAAAAGGTGTGATAAATGCCAAAAATTTGATATTATCCATAGAAGACCCAGGGCTAACCTAACTCCCATCATATCTCCTTGGCCATTTTCTATTTGGGGGATTGACTTGGTCAGATCATTATCGATCACCAAAGGAAGGTTTAAGTATTTGGTTGTAGCAGTAGATTACTTCACCAAATAGGTGGAAATTGAGCCTTTAGTAAATATGTAATATTAGAGGGTTTTCTAATTTATATGGAAGAAGATCATATGTCTTTACGAGATGTCTTATGCTTTCAATACCGATCATGGTACATAGTTTAATAACGATGAGTTTGAGGAATACTGCCTCAGGTCTGGAATTCAAAAGCTTCATTCAGCACCCAGACATCCACATCTTAACAGTTAGACATAAATTACTAATAGTACTCATCTCGATGGATTGAAGAAAAGGCTGGCTTATGATAAAGGAAATTGTATCAATGAATTTCACATTGTCCTTTGGGCTTATAGGACTACACCCAGAACAGGAACAGTGGAGACTCCATACATACTTTCTTTTGGCACTGAGGTAGTAGTACCAGATGAAATAGGTTTGTCAACTCACAGAGTGTTATTCTTTATTCACTCAAAAGTGATGTCATAAGGCAACTAGATCTTACATGGTTGAAGAAGTTAGAGAAGATGTTGTAATTCTGATGGCTGCTTACCAACAAAGGACTGCTAGGTTCTGCAACCGAAGGTCAAGCCAACCAACTTTAAATAGGGAAATCTAGTACTCAAGAAGGAAATCCAGAAGATCAACAAGTTGGAGCCTAATTGGCATGGCCCATACCGTATCTCGGTAGTGATTCGACTAGGAACATATCGCTTGGAAACATTAGAATGTGAAGAAATTAAGAATCCCTGAAACACAGATCACCGTCGCTAAAAATATCAGTAATTTTGTTTTAATGTAATCGATTATTCACTTGAATGAAGTTGCAATTTCCTACTACCTATGTCTCATTTTTATGTTTTTTTTCGAAAAACTTATAGTTCCAACTTTTCCAACCTCAAAAAAGTTCATATTTAGTTCAAACTTTTCCAACTTCCAAAAAAGTTGAATTTGGAATTCTATCTAATTTAAACTTTTCTAAGATCAAAAAAGTATAATTTGAAAATTTTCTAATTCAAACTTTTCTGACTTCAAAAAAGTTTAATTTATAATTCTTTATAATTTAAACTTTTCCAACTTTAAAAAATTTTAATTTGGAATTCTTTATAATTCAAAATTTTCCAACTTCAAAAAAGGTATTCTTTCGAACTTCATGTATGATTTCGTCTTCGACAAATCAAGAACAAGAAAATAATACAACTTCATGTATGACTCAAAGTCAAACACAAGAAGTTTTACCCAACCAAGTTAATCACGTGAATAATTATGCATTCCTAAAACACTTGGTCGCCATTGATAACTAATGCAAAAACTTTTAACAAATCTACTTACAGTTTTATCTAAGTGCATTAGTCAAATCTAAGGCATTATATATATATATATATATATATATATATATATATATATATATATTCATCCATGAATCAAGCCTTAATCATTCAAGCATATTACTTTGTCAGCAAGTTGATTAAAACCAATCAGAAGCTTAAATAAAGACAGAAAAATATCACAAGCATGATTATTGAAAAATAAGTCCATTTTATTCCCAAACACTTGGTGTTACAATAAAAAATAAAAGGAAATACAAAGCCTGTCCTACTAGGCATTTTCCTTTAGCTTTGGTTATCCCAATAGGAGGTTCATCAAGGGTGACTAACAAATAGGTGGATCTAAAATCCCTTAGCCTGGTACGTTTGTTACTGCTCGATCGATCTAGTAAATGTTGGGGGAGAGCAAACTCATCTGCCCCCTTTAGGCCATAGTCCCCAATATACTTTCTGATTAAATTCTAAGGATTGGGATCAGGAGGAATCCAACTAACATCAATCTTGAAAGGAGGATCAGGATAATCCAACATTATTGGATCATGCCAATACCACAGTTCAGTACCCTTAGGAATCTTCAGTAGATCTAACAAGTTCAACCAACCCCATTTATATCCCCCATTCCTATCCTGCTCCATATGCTTATCCAACTAAGTTAAGGCCTCATCATACCCATCCATCCAAATAGCCTTAGATTGCTTATAAAAGTGGAAAGTTAGTTGGTCCACCATGTCTTCGAGTTTTTTAATAGCCTTGTCCTTTTCTTGGAGTAGAGCAACTAGGTCGACCAAGCCTTTTTCATGCTTCCTTCATCAATGGTTGGCCGAACAACTGTGGTTTGCCTAGAAAACTGACCAGACTTATTTTTATTCTTATTTAAGTTCTCCAATTCCTCCAATAGTCTGAAATTATCTATTTCTAAGAACAACATTCCTTCATCCGACCCAGTATTTGTTAACTTCTTTAAGCTCTCCAATTCAGTCCTTAAGACAATATTTTCTTTCTCCCAAAAGGAAGCAATTGCTTAGGCATTTTTAGTTTCTTAGTTCAACACGAGTTCCTTCTTACTCATATTGGAAGTAATATATTAATTTTTTTAACCAAAGTGAAGCACCTTAGACTCTTGACTCACTTGAGTCTACAATGTATAAGTGCTCATCTAGTTTGGAAATTGTGACAAAATTGGAGTCCCATTCCCTAGATACCAAAGAGCCTCAGAATATTCTTCTTATGACACACTTGATTCAATTGAAGGTATAATGCTCATTCACACACACACTAGGGTTACATACATTGTTCATATATTGTATTATTTGATTATGTGTGAGTTGTGTCTGGCTAATCCCATTTAAATTAATTTCAATAATTTTTTGGAAATTTTAAATGATTTTTTAAAATTAAAATTTGGTTCATAAAACTTTTGGGGTCATTCTCTAGTTACTGATATTACTTTTTTATACCTGAAAGTTGAGTTGGGTAGGATCCGAATGCACTTGAGACTGCGTGTGTATTTATTTTAAAAACATGCGTGTGAGAGCTCATCTCAGCCCTATACATGTCCATGTTATACCGACTGGATTTGTGTTTGTTGCAAGACTCAAAACTCGTGTGTTATCTCAGCCATTGGATCTTTGTTATCAATGTTCTACATGCATCCAAACTCAATCCCTGTGAACCTCTCTAGACCTATTAGAGGAAGTTTAATCCAATACTTTTGTTTCACCGTTGGATCAAAGTCAATTTCCTTAAACCAAATCTCAACCTTAGATTTGGATAGCCATTATTGAACCATTGCCTCTCAGTATAAAAGGATGCCAAGCCTTTACATTCAAAGACTTTTGGCAGTTCGTCTAAACAGAGAGAGAGAGAGAGAGAGAGAGAGAGAGAGAGAGAGAGAGAAAGAAGAAAGAGAGGAACTAGAGAGAGAAAAAACCCTCAATCATCCAAACCCTATTTCGTTTTCAAACCCTAAACTCATTTCTCCAAAAAAAAGTTTATACCAAACACTATACCTGTGTGTTTGAGAGTGTTGTTGGGGGGGGGGGGGGGGTTTGAAGGTTGTTTAAAGAGTTTTATCCTCTGAGTTCGAGATCTTGTTTCAAACTTAGACATTTCAAGTTAGATCTCTATTTCTCTTTCATAGAAACTGTAGATCTGATTATTGCTTGTCATATTACACTTAGATCTACATATTTTAATTTCTCATCTTGAGAAATCACATTTGTTGATTACTGTTCTGTAAATGTTTTTCAAAACGTTAGAATCAACAAATAATTCTTTTTCTGTTTCTAGTTCTTATGAAATAAGACTATTGACCTAGTTGGAATCACAATTGGTGATTTTTAATTTCAAAAATATTTTCAAAACCCTCTTAAATTGATTAAGACCTTGAACCGTCTTTCGAGCAAGGTAGCCTTGGATTCTGGGATTATTTGAAAGGTCAAATAAAGTCTTTTTGTTTCTAAAGAAGAGCGAAGCTGAAAACAACATCATTTAGATCTGATCTATAATTTTCTAGGACTGTTTGTATAAATAAGTGTGAGTGTGTGCATGCATGTGTTATATCACCATCACAAACACTTGACACACTACAACACAAAACTGTTGGCTATAAGATCTTGAATTAATAAGAGTCGAAGTAAAGACTGGATCAAAGTGGAGAAGTTGGCAAACTGGGAAAGCCACATCAACTTCAGAACTGCAGAAAAGTTAGAATGAAACGAGTGGGTACATTTTTAAACTTGTATAGGTCTGATTAGTTTGCATGTGTGTTATATAGTTTGTAACTTATATATTTTGTTTTAGTGGATTTTTGGTTTGTGACTTAGAAGTCACCGTGGATGTTTCCTCAGTTGGGTGAGGTTTTACAACGTTAAAAATGTCATGTCCTCAATCTTTCTACATCTCCTCATTTCATTCTTGTTGGTATGCTGATTCAAACCTTTTAGTTTTTTTTTTCAAAACTAGTTACCTAATCTTGAACAAATCTCATGCATGATTTATTAAACACATCTTGTGATTAATCTTTTTGATTTAAAGAAAAGAGTTTCTTCAAAAAACAGTTCGGAGTTACTTCAATAGTTTAATCTTGTATTAAATGGCCTAAGTAACAACTTTTTTCAATTGGTATCAGAGATTTGGAAATCTTCTTTAAAGATCTTGTGTTTCTGAAATTGTTTTCTTAAAATCAAACAATGGATGAGAAAAATGAAAGATTTGGTAACTTGACCAGACTCCCTCTCTTTGATGGAAACAACTTTGCCTACTGGAAAGTAAGGATGGTTGATTTCATACAAGGAACCTTGGGAGATGATGTCTGGGATATTGTTGAAAATGGTTATACTTATCCTATAAAACGAGCCACTGAAGGAAGTAATGAGAGGATTAAGAAAGTATTAAGTGAATTTACTCAAGAAGAGAAGAAAGTTTTTCGAAACAATAACAAAGGAAAGAATGCCATTTTTATGTCTGTAAATGAACACGAGTTCAAAAGGATCTCATATTGTGCCACTTCTAAGGAAGCTTGGGATACACTGATTACTGCACATGAAGGTGACACAAGAGTTAAGGTTGCTAAAACACAGATTCTTGTCCATCCATATAACTCTTTAATTATGTCAGACTCTGAATCTTTTGATGACTTTTACATGAAATTGACTGGCATTGTGACCAAATTGCATGCTAATGGAATAACTTATGATAGACATGAAATTGTCTCTAAAATTCTAAGATCATTACAACAAAAATTTGATAACAAAAGATATGCTATTGAGGAAATGAGGGATCAAAATCTCACTCCTGAATTACTCAGTAGTAAACTGAGAACTGTGGAAGTGGAATTATAATTTAAGAAACAATTGACTCAGTCCCATCGAAAACAGACTAGTTCCAATTTGAGTTTCTCCTCTAAGCTGATGAAACTTGAACTTAGTATTCCCAATAATGATTCTGATGAGGAATCTGATATAGATAGTCTGGATAATCAAATTGCCTTGATGTCAAAATAGTTTAAGAAAATTATCAAATTTAGAAATAAAATGGCAAACAGACAAGTCAAGCCAAATTATCCAACTCAGTCTAACCACAAACCTCATGAGAAAGGTCAAGATAAATATCACAAGGACATTCACACGAGACCTAACAAAGACTTTAAGAATATTTAATGCTTTAGATGTGGAAAATTGGGTCATATCGCACAAGACTATAAAGTTAAACTGAACACGACCAATAAACATAATAGGGCCAACATTTGCAAGATATGGGATGATTCAAGTGAATCTGATAATGAGGAATGTGAGTCATCTGATGTTTTTTATCCTTGCATGTCTTTATTTGCCAATATAATCTATAATGATGATATCCTTGTGCCTTTGTATGAGAATGATGATAATATCTCTAATTCTGTTGTTATGAATCATGCTGCTACTGGTTTAAATGCTTTAATTTCTGAGAACAATGCTAGTTCTACAACGGGGTGTGTGAGTCAAAGGGAAAGTGATAATGACGATGTCAATATATGTGTGAGTTCTAGAATTGAATCCTTAGGGGTCACTTCACACACTACACTTAGTGATTCGGACAATGAAGACCTCCCTGATGTTCACACACTTTATGCCAAAACTCTTAAGAAAATCTCCAGACTAGAAAAGATAGTGAAAGAACTTACTAAGAAACTAAAAGACCTTAGTCTAATGGTCAAACTTAACGCTGAAGAGTATACTACCCAATGTCTAACTCATGAAAATGAAGTCAAATTTTTTTATCAAAAATTGAAAATTTTGATTGAAACAAATGAAACTCTGTAGAAAAAATATAAAGGGACATTATTAGAATTGGAACAAGCCAAAGAAAAGACAACAACTATTTTCAAAAAATTTGCTAATTTTGAAAACAATTCCAACTATTTTGATGATTTTGTTTCTGACTCAAAAACCAATTCTGATGATCAAACTGGAATAGGATTTTGCCCAAAGTTAAAGACACAAGATAAAAACTTTGAATCAACCAAGTGTTTGTTAGGAGGCAAAAGACCTATAGAAACTTGCCCAAATTTTCATTCCCTAAAAGATGAGTTTGATGAAAAACAACAAAAAATTGATATTGGGGAATCAAGTTACTCTAAGTGTAATAGTCTACCTAAGGCTAACTACGTATGCCCTCCAATTAGGAAGAGTGTTTCTTCGTTCCAAACTGTACTCCCTAGGAATAAGTTTCAACATCAAAATTCCATGAAACATATGTTTAAAGACTTTCCTAAGGAGATACCCTCTTCAAGCAATTTATATTGCTCACATTGTGACATATACGGTTATTCTTTTGAAGGTTGCTACTCTAGAGGTTTAGTAAAACCTGTTTGTAATAATCCTCTAAACCATAACTTTAACTACTATAGGATAAGCCTTAATAATTATATCATGCCTAGACAACTAGACAACCAGACAAAAACTCGAACTATATAAAGAGAAAGACCAAGCCTAAAAGATCATTTAAAATAAGGATTTCTAGATACTTTCCTAAACCAAGTGCTCAAATTTTCCATAAAATTCAAACTCATGCGTAAAAAGTTTTTCAACAAAAATCTAATGCTCGCAAATCAAATGAGAGCAAATATGCGCAAAACAAAAATAAGAGCTATTTGGGTTAGAAAATATGAGCTATTGCCCCAGATGAAGTGTAACATTGTGATTACTGCTTTAAAAGCTGAACACACTCTTTTTGGATGGTATTTAGACTCTGGGTGTTCAAAGCACATGACTAGCGATGATACAAAACTTTTAAACAAAACCAGCTCTGCTAGGGAAAAAGTCATTTTTGGTGATGGTGTATCATCTCAAATCATTGGTAAAGGAACACTCTAAGAAGAAGGAATGTTTGTTCTTGAAAATGTTCTTCTAGTAAAAGGTCTTATGGCTAATCTACTTAGTATCTCGTAATTTTATGACTCAAATCATACTGTCACCTTTTCAAAAAATAATTGAAAAATTTTAAATGAAAAAGGTTAGTGCATTCTTACAGGACTCGGGACTCCCGATAATTGTTATACTATCCAGACTAGTACTGAGGTCTGTAACATTTCCAGAATGGATGACAATGAAATATGGCATAATAGGATGGGTCACATAAATTACGATAACCTTAGTAGATTGTCGTCACAAGAAATAGTTAGAGGAATTCCAAAAACCAAACCTATCTCTAATATTGTATGTCGATCATGTCAGGAAGGAAAAATTGTTAAGTCACCTCATAAGAAAGTTAAAGATATCCTTACCTTTAAACCCTTGGAGCTCATCCACATGGACCTAATGGTTCCCTCTCAAACTGTTAGTCTCTATGGACACAGTTACATTCTTGTTATGGTTAATGACTTCACCAGATTTACTTGGGTGGCCTTCTTAAAACAAAAGTCGGACACTTCCCAAACCTTTTTGAAAATTCTACTTCGGATTGAAAATGAGAAGGACACTCAAGTAAATAGAATTCATAGTGATAGAGGTGTAGAATTAATACATACTGGTATTATAGAGTATTGTGACTATAATGGTTACAAACATGAATTTAGTGCTCCTAAGACTCCTCAAAAAAATGGAATTACTGAGAGAAAGGATCGTACTCTTCAAGAGATGGCACGTGTTATGATTCATGCCAAGTGTTTAACTAAGTATTTATGGGTAGAATCTATTCGTACTGCTTGTCACATTATCAATAGGGTCTATCTTAGGAAGAATTCGAAACAAAACCCTTATGAACTATGGTATGGGAAAAATACCAATCTTAAATACCTTAGAACCTTTGGTAGTACATGTTATATCTGCAAAGACAAAGAACACTTATCCAAATTTGAGACTCGTGGAGATAAAGCTATCTTTATAGGATATTCTCCTGATAGTAGAGCATACTGTGTCTATAATATTCGCACAAAGACCTTAATGGAATCCATAAACGTTATTGTAAGTGACACTACTGTTGAGAGTAAGACTGGAGAACCAACTATTGTCGAAGAGTCTGAAAATGTTTTAGAAAATAACTCTCCAAAAATAGATGATTCTTTACCAATTGAGACACCAAAGTACCTAATTGGGTTTCTAAAGATCATCCCATAGATAATGTTGTTGGCAACCCTAGTGAGCCTGTACATACAAGATCTCAATTAAGAAACTATGCTCATTATGCATGTTTTGTTTCCCTTATGGAGCCAAAGAATGTAAATGAAGCATTGAATGACCCTCATTGGATTTCTGCTATGCAGGAAGAACTTCTTCAATTTGTTATTCATGATGTTTGGTATCTTGTACCTAGGCCTGATCATAAAAAGGTTATTGACACACGTTGGATATTTAAAAATAAATCTGATGAAAGTGGGATAATCATTAGAAACAAAGCCAGCTTAGTGGCTCAAGGATATTCTCAAATTGAAGGAATAGATTTTAACGAGACATTTGCTCGTGTTACTCGATTAGAATATGTTCATCTTCTCTTTGCCATAGCTTATTACTTGCATTTTATGCTTTATCAAATGGATGTAAAGTCTTCTTTCCTTAATGGAATCTTGACTGAAGAGACCTACGTCGAACAACCAAAAGGGTTTATTGACCCTCAATATCCAAACCATGTTTATCATCTTAAAAAGGCTTTGTATGGCCTAAAACAAGCATCAAGAGCATGGTATGAGCGCCTTTCCAATTTTCTCTTAGATAAAGGTTTTAAGAGAGTTGAAAATGATCAAACCCTAGTTGTCAAACATTTTGACAAACATATCATTATAGCTCAAGTCTATGTTGATGATATCATTTTTGGATCCACTTCCCCTTAGAAGTCAAATCCTTTTCTGAAATTATGCATAGAGAATTTCAAATGTCTCTTATGGGGGAGTTAAAATTTTTCTTAGGTCTTGAAGTCAAACAGAAGTCAGATGGTTTATTTGTGTCGCAATCGAAATATGCTTTGGAGATTATCAAAAAATTCGGTCTTAAAAGTGCCAAAGAAGGTAAAAAAGAGGGATGATCAATGGGTAGAAAATGTGAGTGCGTTCAGCCCAGGAGGGGAGGAGATCAAAAGGTTAAAGGAGTAGGTACAGACGGATGCTACCAAGCTTAAGTCATCGGAAGAGGCCCTAGCTAAGGGGGCAGAGTATTTGAAGAAACTTACTAAGGTCTTGGAGAAGGCCACTTCTGCCCTCACGCATGTTAAAGACGAGGGATTTAGGAAATTCAAGAGCTTGGGTGAATATAATGTAGAATTGGTAACCATTTTTATGGAAGGCTATGACGAGCTCAATAAAAGGGTCATCACATACTTCCCCAAAATTAGTTAGACTGTGCAGTCCTGGGAGGGTGATGACGACGAGGTCAAGACTTTGGCTGCTGAACGTGAGGCCATAACGATGAAGGCAACTGCTGATGACGTTGAGGATGAGAATATTGAGGTTGTTATTGGCCAGCTCTATACTTCTACTGCCAATATCGTTGATGTCGTGGATGCTCCAATGACAGAGGCTACAACACAGCATGCTCCTGAAGCCTGAATCTCCTTCTTTTAATAATTTTTTGTGAAGATTTTTGTAATTGCTGGCAAACATTTTTACCTTTCTTATATATGTAATTTCTAACGAACATATCTTCTTTTGTTGAGACGATTTGTCCTTTATCTTGCCTTCCATCTTCCCTGTATGTTTATGCTTGTCATGTTGTCTTTGAGGATATTCACACATGCTCAACTAAATCATATCGTAACAAATATTTTACCAAGTAGTAATTGTGATTGTATGTCTTCCCCTAAGTTAACTTCAGTCTTGTGGACACCTTGTAGCATAATGATTGTTTGTCGTGTTAACTTATTGACCATTTTAGCATTTCGAATAGGCATGCTAGTAATTTTAGTCTTACTATTTTATGTCCTCTTATTTCCAACAAGATCTGCATTACTAAGTACCAATTTTGGACGAACGTGAGTTATCTGGACTTAGGTTCTACCAATGCTTGTGTCGACTTACTGTTTGTATAAACGGATCTCGTCATTCTAATCATGGGTCAACATAGGTTACCATAGTCAATAAATTTTACTACGATATATCCTTGTGTTAGTCAGTTGTGATCGGATCTTGTCATCCACAAGATTGCACTGGATTTTCTAGACTTGGATGGAATTCTTATTCGCGATATGTCATAAATGATATCTTATGTGAAGTTGAACTGTCTGATTGTGACCTTCCTATAGGCATGGTCATACACAAAGTGTTTGGATGGGCCTGTCGACAATTTAGGCTTACACTCGTGGTTTTGTCAACCAAAGCAGCCTTACCAGCTACCAATTTTAGATGAACCTTAGTTATTCTGATCTAGGTTCTACCAAAGCTTGTGCCAACTTAATATTCGTATGAACAAATTTTGTCATTTGAACCACGCGTCAGCATAGGATACCTGAGTCGATCCAAGTTTACTCAAATCCACACTTGAGTTAGTAAAATTATTGTCGAATTTGTTCATCCACAACAGTGCAATGGATTTTCCAAACTTAAGGAGACTTTTTATTCATGATTTTTCCTAAGATGAGATTGTAAATGAAGTTGAACTGGTTGCGAAACAAGTTTTCTGATCATGAATCATAATGTGTGTGACTATGAGGTGTCTTTTACCTTGGATTCTTGCACACCTCTTATACCGATGAAATGGTCTTTGAATAATGTACAAAAGCTTAAAATGACCACAAACCTAGAAAAAGGAGTTCTTTTCATTAATCACTCAGAAAATTATAAAGGAGTTAAAAAAGGTTTATATTTTACTTTCTCCTCTCTGCCATATGATGTCACTGTTACTGGTAGTATCTCCCTAGATGTTCAGAGTTCCTAATATTCTTAAATATTCACCCATTTAAAGTCTCAATTTTATAGGTTCCTGGTCCTATGATAGCAGACATTCAGTATGGACCATGACAATTGGGGTCTAGTTTGTTCATTTTTTGAATCACCTTTTTCAACACGTAATGTCTTTCCTTTAAAATTCTCAATTTTCTCTTTTATTATAAAATAAATAAGTTATTTATTAGTAGGTGGAAACCCATAGGGCAATGCATTCCCTGACTTCTTCAACTATTTTTAGATCGAGAATTCTCATCATATCACTCTTTAGTGAGTCAAAGTTGAGTAATCAATGACTGGGAAGACCAATCTCAGTTGGGACCACTGCTTTAGTGCCAAATGCCAGCATGAATGGGGTTTCTCCTATTATCATACTTAGTGTTATTGTAAATTTCAACAGTATGTTTTGTAGCTCATTAATCCCGCTCCCTTTAGCATCATCTAATCTCTTCTTCATTCCATTGAGCGGGATTTTATTTGTTATTTATGTCTACCCGTTGCACTGCAGGTGACGAGGTGCTGAGTGCAATTTTGGGATCTTTAAATGCAAAAAATAGTCTTCAAACTCTTTATTATTAAGCTGAGTACCATGGTCTATGATGAAGGTATATGTCATTCTCTATCAGCATATGATGTTATTCTATATAAAGTGGAAGACTTTTTCATACGACATCTCCACCAAGGCTCGGCTTCCACCCATTTAGTGGATTAATCAACTTCTACGACCAGATACTTGAATCTACATCTTGTCTTTGGTAATGAGCCGACCATATCTATCCCCCACATGGTGAAAATCCATGGGCATGTGATTTATGCTAGCATTTCTCCTGGGCTTTTATGGACTATGGTAAACTTTTGACATTTATCGCACTTTTTAGCGTAGTTCGCACAATCTTCTTTCATTATTAGCCAATAATACCCTTGAGTTACTACCCGCTTCACTAATTATTTAGCTGCCAAAGGGGCTCCATGCGAGTCTTCATTAACACACTCCAACCCAGTTACTTATAATTAAGTTTGAAAGTCAAAGTGAGTCAAATCATAATTACCTTAATCAAACCATAAACATGAGTATCCCTTTTCAATTATTAACATGAAGCAATAAAATTAGAACCTTTCACAATTTTAAAGTAATTATCCTTATTCAAACTTTCTTAAAGGATAAGTAGGATTAAATTACCCCTTTTTCATTTGACCAAAATTATGGTTTTATGCATCCTTTGATAACCCAACCCGACCTCCTAGATTTGGCAGTGACATCATGTTACCTGAAACACATAACCACAGTAACCGTGAGTAAAATAACCCAGTGAATGCATCACTACTAAACTATTGCATAGAATTAAATGCAATAAATCATATTCAATTGGTAATTTATGTATACTTATCCGACCCATTCGTAATTATGTATTACTTATCCGGTTTATTCATAAAGAATTACCAATTATATACTTATCCAGCTCATTCATAAAGAACGACCAATTATATACTTATCTGGCTCATTCATAAAGAATTACCTACTTATCCGAATCATGATTCACATATCCTGTCTGCAATAGACAATTCTCCCCCATTCATGGTCGAGGAGTAACCCCTTATCTTTAATAGACAAATATCCCCCATTCCGAGTCGGGGATTAACCTCCCATTTCGGTAAACCGAAATGAAAAAAATCATAATCAATAATATTCTGATCATATTCGTAACTATGTATAATACCTATTACCAGTGAGTGATATTCAGATATTATCCATAACTATGCGTAATACATCTTACCCGTGAGTGATATTCAAATCATATTATCCATAACCATGTGTAATACAACTTACCCGTGAGTGATATTCAGATCATCTCCATAGCCATGTATAATACATCTTTTTACAGTGAGTACACTCACCTTGACCACTTTATATATTTTTCCCTTACCTTTGTCTGACACTTGTTCAATCGGTTCTTCTTCCCCCTTTCATATATAAAGTTTTAAAATATTAGTATCATCATAAGGATATTAACAATCCAAATAATGACTTAACCTTAACCGAATTCATAAAAATCATATCAACCCATTCTAATCATTTATCATAAATGAAGTCTCATCCAATTTCATGTTAAAATATTTAACATATCCAATCCATAGCCCAAACATACTTTAATTTCATCTTGGTTATCCAATTCTTATCATATTAGTTTCCCAATATAAAAGACAACACGCCATTTCAAGTTTCCTAGAGCAAGATATTTCCATTTCTTTATTACAAATCAAATCTTCCCTATAGACTCTTTTATCGTTCAGTCAACTTCGAAGAACTTTTATACTTTTTTTGTATCATAACTTCCTTTGATATGTCACCAACATCCATAAACATATTGAAAAATACAAAATTAAAGTTTCATATTTGTTTAGGTTCATTTGCTATGTCAAGCAAAACATCGAACACCTGGTGTGCATACTTACACCTTTGGGGCAGATTTGATACATGGACTTCAAACTGTCACCAAGGATTCATGTATTGGTATTTTCACCTAATATTAGGATATGTTATATATATATATGAGTCTATTTTCATATCCAACTGGAATTACTCAATTCCAATAAATATACAAAAAGTTAGAGGAGTTTCAATACACAAGGTTTTCAATTGAAGTAATATACATGATTTACACGTTCAACTTTCCTTAACCTTGCATCAATCGGTACATATACACCAAGTCATGAAATTTCAATAAAAAAATCCATAATTTATATCATTTAAATCAATAATAACAAAATAATAACAAGATTTATGCATAGAATTACCTTAGGAACTTTTTCGTAATTTCTTACGAATTTTTCTCAATTTTTCTCCTCACTTTCTACTTTCCGAGTTTCCCGATTCTCTCTCCTCAAGCCAAAATCTCTCATGCCTGATTTTGGCTTATGGAGGAGGTAATTTAAAAGTTCTAAAGTCGGAATAAGTCACCTCCCCTTGGTCCAATCCAAATATGACATGTGTCGCCATATAAGACAAAATATCCTTTAAAGCTAAATGACTACTTTACCCCTTATTCGTAATTTCAGCATAACTCCTTCCTTGGAACTTTGTTCTATACACCGTTTGTTATGTTACAAACTTAAATCATATATCTACAATTATCTAGTTTTCTCCCCAAGTCAATTATCATATTATAGGGGCCAAAACTAGTCCCGAACTTGAACATTCCTACCGAAGACTTCACAAATTTGTGTTTGTGACTAATTTCATACTTCATAAGTTATGAAGGTAGGATTAGACTAAACACAATAACTTAACATTATATATTCTAATAACACATTATCCCCATCCCATACCGTAAGCATGATTTAAACATAGTTTATCATAATCATATCTGGGTCGTCACAACCTTCCCTCCTTAGAAAATTTCGTTCCCGAAATTTAGGAGGAATTTCACTTACCAACCAATTGGGAATACTATTTCCTCATGGACGAAAAATATTCTCTTATATCATCTTCATTTTATTTATCACTTACACGTAAGATTAATAATCTAATGATTTCTTGTAAATGGAAGTCAATTCCCTACTCATATATTACTTCATACCTTCATTCCTATGGCCCATTCTTATTATCGTGTAATATTTCAAATAACAAATATTCTATTACAAGACTAACTTCTTATGTTTCCTTTCTCCAACTTCCATTCAATATTTCAATTCATAAATATCATATTACAAGACTAGCTTATTATATGCCATCTTTTCCTCTTCCATTCAACACCAAATACATGTGTTTGACCTTAACTACTTTCTGTATTATTTCTGAAGTTTAAGAGTATGTTAAATATCATCCTTACAATTTCTTAATTTAAATATATCCTCACTAATATTCATATATCGAAACTGAACAATCATTAACTCAATGTTTATTCTTAACCAAGATTTCATATTCACCTTAATATATATTATGCAGTCATACACTATGAACTCAATCTAACTTCTCACTATATTCCTTTTTTCAGTATCATTTGATTGTTCTTTAACTAAGCATACAATGACCTTAATAACTTATTTATCCAACACAATAACTTTATAATCATAATCTTATCCCAATGTTTATTAACATGATATTCTTACGTAATATCATTAATACACTCATCCTACACGTTTAGTAGCATGGAAGTTAAACATACCATCACCACTTAAAACTTTAACCATACTTACTAACCCCGTAATACTTCTCTATCTATTATATGTCGTATTTCTTTCAAATAACCTATACAAATACGTTAACATATCCCCTTACGGTATCTCACATAGCACATTATCCTTAAACATACTTCTTGGTGACTCCGTATAATGTCAATCATATTCATTATATGTCATACTCTTAGTGATGACACGTACGTACAATGACAAACATAACTCAATATCCACTCAAACAAGTTGTTGATATTCGAACCCGATTAGCATCTTTCCTATACTCATACACAACACACTCTTAAAAGGGCTCTCCAATATTTTTAAACTTTCAACTCTTTAACACTTTGTCTCAACTCGGCTATTCATATAAGCATTTCAAAACATCCCGGGAGTAATATTCACTACATATATGCATACTATAGAAAAATACATCTCAACTCTTATTACTCTTTTCTTCTACTTATCATAATTCAGTATGAACCCATATTCGGATCAATTGTGATATATGGACTAGTAATATAATTTCAGACCATTTCACATATTAAATTTAAACATACACAACTATTAATCTTTTCACTTCACCTTTATCATGTGAATCTTCATTTGATTCACACTCGAACAATTTACCATCTCATCCTTTAATGGAATATGGGTTCCCGTACCTCACACTCCCACATAAACGGGCACACACTAAACCATGGCTTAATAAGTGACACTACTCAAGTTTAGATATTCCAGTATAAGAAGGGACTACTTCAAATACTTCACAATTTTCATATACCACATTTTTTCTTTAAAAATTTTCCTTCAATGACATGTTTGTCCATACCACAACTAAAACAATGCAATGATTCATACAAAAATACATGTATTCGCTGTCATCCCCAAATAAACCTTAACATCTCATTTCCTTTCCTGCAAGATCCTTGCATTTCACATCTCGTACAACAATATGTATGTAAAACTCACAAATTTTAGTTAACAAAAGCCAATTTACTTATGAATCAAAATAATTTCTACTTCCACTGCCAAATCTAGGCGTTCCTCACCCCAGAACCTCTAAAACCTAGGCTCTGATACCAAAGTTGACACACTCCAACCAAGTTACTTATAATTAAGTTTGAAAGTTAAAGTGAGTCAAATCATAATTACCTTAATCAAACCATAAACATGAGTATCCTTTTTCAATTATTAACATGAAGCAATAAAATTAGAACCTTTCACAATTTTAAAGTAATTATGCTTATTCAAACTTGCTTAAAGAATAAGTAGGATTAAATTACCCCTTTTTCATTTGACCAAAATTATGGTTTTATGCATCCTTTGATAAACCAACCCGACCTCCAAGATTTGGTAGTGACATCACAATACCTGAAACACATAACCATAGTAACCGTGAGAAAAATAGCCTAGTGAATGCATCACTACTAAACTATTGCATATAATTAAATGCAATAAATCATATTCAATTGGTAATTTATGTATACTTATCCGACCCATTCGTAATTATGTACTACTTATCCGGTTTATTCATAAAGAATTACCAATTATATACTTATCCAGCTCATTCATAAAGAATGACCAATTATATACTTATTTGGCTCTTCATAAAGAATGACCAACTTATCCGAATCACGATTCACATATCTTGTCTGCAATAGACAATTCTCCCCCATTCCTGGTCGAGGAGTAACCCTTTGTCTTTAATAGACAAATCTCCCCCATTCCGGGTCGGGGAGTAACCTCCCATTTCGGTAAACCGAAATGAAAAAATTCATAATCAATAATATTCTGATCATATCCGTAACCATGTACATTACCTATTACCAGTGAGTGATATTTAGATATTATCCATAACTATGCGTAATACATCTTACCCGTGAGTGATATTCAAATCGTATCCATAACCATGTGTAATACAACTTACCCATGAGCGATATTTAGATCATCTCCATAGCCATGTATACTACATCTTTTTACAATGAGTACACTCACCTTGACCACTTCATGTGTTTTCCCTTGCCTTTGTCTGGCACTTATTCAATCGGTTCTTCTTCCCCCTTTCATATATAAAGTCTTAAAATATTAGTATCATAATAAGGATATTAACAATCCAAATAATGACTTAACCTTAACCGAATTCATAAGAATCATATCAACCCATTCCAATCATTTATCATAAATGAAATCTCATCCAATTTCATGTTAAAATATTTGACATATCCAATCCGTAGCCCAAACATACTTTAATTTCTTATTGGTTATCTAATTCTTATCATATTAGTTTCCCAATATAAAATACAACACATCATTTCAAGTTTCCTAGAGCAAGATGTGTCCATTTCTTTATTACAAATCAAATCTTCCCTATATACTCTTTTATCGTTCAGTCAACTTCGAAGAATTTTTATACTTTTTCTGCATCATAACTTCCTTTGATATTTCACCCAAAATCCATAAACATATTGAAAAATACAAAATTAAAGTTTCATATTTTTTTAAGTTCATTTGCTATGTTAAGCAAAACAGCGAACACCTGGTGTGCATACTTACACCTTTGGGGCAGATTTGATACATTGAATTCAAAGTATCACCAAGGATTCATTTATTGGTATATTTACCTAATTTTCGGATATGTTATACATATTTGAGTCTATTTTCAAATCCAACTAGAATTATTTAATTCCAATAAATATACAAAAAGTTATAGGAGTTTGAATACACAAGGTTTTCAATCGAAGAAATATACATGATTTACACGTTCAACTTTCCTTAACCTTGCATCTATCGATACATTTACACCAGGTCATGAAATTTCAATAAAAAAATCAATAATTTCTATCATTTAAATCAATAATACCAAAATAATAACAAGATTTATGCATAGAATTACCTTAGGGACATTTTCGTAAGTTCCTACAGATTTTTCTCAATTTTCTCCTCACTTTCTACTTCCCGAGCTTCCCGATTCTATCTCCTCAAGACAAAATCTCTCATGCCCGATTTTGGCTGAAGTAGGAGGTCATTTCAAAGTTCTAAAGTCGACATAAGTCAACTCCCCTTGGTCCAATCCAAATATGACATGAGTAGCCATATAAGACAAAATATCCTTTAAAACTAAATGACTACTTTACCCTTATTCATAATTTCTGCATAAATCCTTCCTCAGACCTTTCTTTTATACACCGTTTGTTGTGTTACAAACTTAACTCATATATATAAAATTATCCAGTTTTCTCCCCAAGTAAATTATCATATTATAGGGGCCAAAACTAGTCCCGAACTTGAAAATTCCTACCGAAGACTTCACAAATTTGTGTTTGTGACTAATTCCATATTTCATAAGTTATGAAGGTTGGATTAGACTAAACACAATAACTTATCATTATATATTCTAATAACAAATTATCCCCATCCCATACGGTAAGCATGATTTAAACATGGTTTATTATAATCATATCCGGGTCGTCACATTCATGCACTTCCTTAATCAAGTAAATGACTTTGGTTGAATGAAAACATCTGAGTAGTGATATTACGAATCCTCTTCTAAATATGATTCCTCCTTCTATCATGTATCTTTTCACCCTATAAAAAAATCTCCTTTCCTCTTTCAGGTCTACTGGGATTCTAATGAATCTAAATATGCTCGGATGGGGTCCATCCATTAGGGCTCCAAGTCCATCTTCATTGCCAACACACTTTCCTCATATGTTCTGCGTTGGACTAAAACCTCTATGGGCACTGTGGTGCATAGCTTAGTTCTGATGGATGATGCCTAGTGGGAGAGTTCATCTTCTCGGGAATTCTAGATTCTTGGTATTCTGACCATCTGAACAGCTGAGCATTTTGACAATAACATTTTTTCCTTTGTCAACTATGTCATCACTGATTCTTCTCTTGCCTCGTAAACTCAAAGGACTTGATTGACTATAAGTTGGGTGTCATTGTGAGTAGCACCAAGAGATAATGCCAGACCAAGACCAAATATGTGGGATTTATATTCTTCCTTATTATTAGAGGCCTCAAAATGGAATTTGAGGGCGTACTCCACATCGCTCCCATCTGGCCTTGTGATTATTATGCCTGCTCCACTCTCATTTTCACACGATGATCTATCTACGAATATTTGTCAAACTGGTGGGTTTTTTCAAATCTTCCTTCCACTAAATGACAATATTTGAATAATTTTGTCATTTTATCAAGGCTGAGATCTCTTTATTCTTATCTGACTGAGAACTCTGGTACTCTAATGACCTGGTCAGGTGCATCGATTAAAGAGCAATCTTCCATATAATTCTACTCAGCAGGTTTAATATTTAAGCTCTCTTTTGGAGAAGTCTCCTCTGTTGTCTGGGTCATTGAGCTCTCTTTCAAAGAAGTCTGATCGTTCCACTCCTTAGCAGAGCTATCGTTTATAAAATTATGTTATGTCGATCTTGATACTAAGCTCTCTTTAGTCTGCTTAATATTCTTTTGGAGTGTGTTCTCGTCCTTAGTGGTATTCTCTCTCACTCTTTCTTCATAAGTAAACTTTGCTATAAAATCAACCACTGCTTGTCCCTTGATAGCTATTCTGAGCTTAGACTGGATTTTATACTTTTCTAGTTATACTGCCCAAGCCACCAGTCTGCCTAATTTCTTAGGTTTATGAATAGCTTGGCACGAGGGAAGGTCTGTATTAATGATAATGGTTTGCGCCTGAAATTACGGTTTCATTCTTCTGAAAGATTCAACCAAAGCCAATACTATCTTCTCTAGCCTAGGGTACTAAATTTTTTCTCCATGGTACGACTTGCTAGTGTAGTAAATTGATTTTTTCACTTCGGTTTCCTATCGAACTAACGGCGAGCTGACAACTAACTCTGAGACTACCAAGTATAAGTACAATTTTTCACCTTAGATCATTCTAGACATTAGTGGCTCGGATACTAGATATTTCTTTAATTCCATTAAGGATGTCTCACATTCATTTTTTCATTTAAAAGTCTTCCTTAGAATTTTGAAGAATGAGAGACATTTTTCTGTGACCCTAAGTGCAAATTTGTTTAGTGCGGCCACTTGTACGATCGGTCTCTAGATATATTTTTTTCTTGTGGGGGATTTCATATCTATCATTGCTTGGATCTTATCCGGGTTTGTTTCTATACCTCTTTGGTTGACTATGAAATTGAGGAATTTTCCCTCTTTGACCTCGAAGACACACTTTTTCGGGTTAAGCTTCATTTAGTATTTTTCCAATTGATCAAAAGTTTATCCCATATCACTAATGTATTCGACAACTTTCTTTCTCGTTGTTAGCATGTCATCCACATAGGCCTCCATGGTTTTATCAATCTAGTCTTCAAAAACTTTGTTCACCAGTTATTAGTATGTTGATCCTATTTTTTTTAGTCCAAAAGGCGCAATGTTATAATAATACATACCTCAGCTATTGATGAATGAGGTTTTCTCCAGATCCTTAGACTTCATCTTTATCTGGTTATACCCCCAATAAGTGTCCATAAAGCTGAGGAGTTTATATCCCGCTATTGCATCGATCAGTTGGTTAATCCAGGCCATAGGGTAATAATCTTTTGGACAAGCTTGGTTGAGGTTGGTGAAATCTTTACACATGCGCGAGTTGTCATTCTTGTTCCTAACTATGATAACATTTAAGAGTCGTTCTAGATATTTCATGTCATTGATGAATTCTGCCTTCTATAATTTGTCTACCTCTTTCGATATTGCCATGTTCTTCTCTTGGCTGAGCATACGGTGTTTCTTCTTTACCGAATTTTCATCCTTCACTATGTTGAGCTCGTGGCAATGAATTATTGATCTGTGCCTGAGGCGAACACGTTTCTTCTCCTTCTTAGGAACTCAGCTAATTCCTTCTTAAAAGTAGGATCCAGTGACGAGTCGATCTGGCCTATCCACTCTAGGTATTCATCAATGAGTACCACCTTTTATATTTACTCAACTGCTTTTCCATTGACCAACTTATCTTCATCTCAAGGATCTATTTTATCGATCTAATAGGTGGTAGTTAATTTCTTCTCCTCTTCCAATCTCGTTGACGTGTAGTAGCATTCACGAGTTTTTACTTGGTTCCCCTTCACTACAACGACTCAATAATTAGTAAGGAACTTTACGCATTAATGAATACTGGATGGAATGGCTTTGAACTTCTTCAATAGGTTCTAAAAATATTATTATACCCTGAATGTACATTTTTTTCCATCACAAAGAATCAGATCTTCTTTGTTCAGCAGCTTGGCTCGTCTCTAACAATAACTTTCAATTTTATGATTCACAAGGAGAACACATTCTCTCCTAAAAATCCTACAAGAGGTCCATGATACGCCTCCAAATTTTTATCTTTTAACCTCAAATTCTTGAAGCAGCTGTAGAAAAAGACGTCGACTAAACTATTATTGTCCATTATGATCCTTACTACCCTGTCGCATGCACCACTATGGTGACAACCAAGGGGTCGTCATGCGGATAGGGCACACTGGATAAATCATCTTTGGAAAAATAAACTATAAGGAAGTTTTTATTTACCTTACTGGGGCAAGATGCAATGGGGCCATCCAGGTTGAGTTGCCTAATATGAGCACAAGCATTTGCCTCGTTTAGATAAGCCTCTCTATGTTAGTCCATCTCCACCTCCAGTATCTCCTCCCTCTATGATGGTGCATCCAAAAGAGATTATATTGACCTCGTGTATTGACGCTTTGGGTTTCTTAGGTAGATCAGGATCATCCTTCGAATCATCATCCCAACCACTTTTCTTCTCATCCACATTCCTGTAAAAGGACTTTAATTATCTTTTGGATTTTTTCGTATCCATCTTATCTGATCGACTACCAATGTAAATGAACATCATCATCTTGCGTTGCCTAATGAGGATCTCGTTCTCATTCTTCAAGACCATGCAATAGTCTGTGTTATAACTATGATGTTTATGGAACTCGCAGTATTTTGTTTTATCTCTCCTTCTAAGACGATAATTTAAATTTACTTGCCATTTCTAGTCATTTCTCCCCAAAATTTTCTCGAGGATGTGGTGTACCCCTATAATCAACGGGGTATATTCATCAAACTTCCTTGATCTTTCAGCCTTTTTGCTCTTCCCTAAATTCTTTCTTCTTCTCAGAGCTTTTGCTAATGTCGATCCTAGAATGACTGCATTCCTTCATCGCCATAGCTTCTAGCGTTCATGATCTTCCCAGCCTTGGCTAAGAGACCTGACAATTTGTTGGGTGGTTCCTTGGATAACTTCCAAATAACTTTCAAGGTCATAGTTCACTCATGAGCACTGCACTTGCCATATTCTCCTCATAGTCAATGACTTTAAGATTTGATATTCAATTGGGCAATGAACTCCTTTGTTGTCTAATTTGTTCCCTAGAAAACTCTTAACATATCGGTGACCCGTATACCTGGTCTTAAATCAAAGTAGAAATTGCTGATAAAGAGATCAGTCAATTATTAAAAGTTAGAAATCTGACCTCTCGATAGACCATTATACCAAATTTGTTGAACCTGTGATTGTACTGGAGAATGATTGACAATGCATCTCTTCAGGTACAGAATAAATGTCTAACACATCTTGATATTGCTCTAGATGCACCATGGGATCTGACATGACATCATATTTCAGAATGATGATGGGTGGTTTGAACTTTGCGAGCGTTAAATAGCTCACAATTGATTATGTAAAGGGATATTATTGTATAAAACCCCTTTGCAAAATGTTTTTGATATTCATAATATCACCTGGACAGTCCTCCAATCACTGGATCGACCCTCTCTAAGGTGGTTTCTCCTTATCGATCGTAATTGATGATGTCTTTCATGTTCAGCCTCAGTTTTTTACTGAGCTATCTTCCTTGGAAGTTTGATCGGCTTTATCAAACCCTCGGGCACTTGGTCTGGACCATTTTAAAAGTATAACCCTTGTGGTTTCATCTTTTCTTTTCTCCTCCTTACATCCCTTAAGCCCCCTGCATTTGTGAGGTTTTCCTGCTCTTGGGCCTAAATAGTCAAATAGGGACCCTTTGCTCAGCCTTTCCAAAATGGTTTGGTGCTGAAATTAATAAATTTGGTTACCATTATATCTACCTATTCGTATGGTGTACATAGTCCCTGGTTTGTAAGTCTTGTCACTTCTTTCAGATTCGGTGTACTTAGACCTACATGCTTTTCTGCCTGGGCCCCAATCCAATCGTCTGGGATTGTCCACTGCTCTCTTATGGTATATCTTCCTTTTATCTCTATGTGGGCTGGTGGAGGCATTTCCTGACTTCGATTAAGATTTTTACCCCCTGATGAGGTAATTGTGCTCTCTTTCAACCTCTGTTGCCCGGTTAGGATTTTTTTTCAGCTACCTGACACTTTTTTGCATGGCCTCTTATTCTTTGACCAGGCTCCATAGTATTCCTTGCAGGTAATTTGTATTTATTAGTGTGGAAGGTGTAACATCTTCGATAGACCTTTTACTCTCTGGATTTTCACTCATTTTCACTGTATTATATCCCGAAAAATAAAGTAACAATAAGAGTTACGGTGAAAAACAAGTTGTAGGCTGAAAGAGACTACATCCAGTTATGGACCTGGATTTAAATTTGGATTGAAAGAGGGTTTATAATAATGGAATGGAAATAAATAAAACAGTGGTAAACCAAGACTGAGAATCCTAGAGTAGGAAGAGAAAGTATTGGCAGAAAGCAACAATAGGCTTGTCAATACATTCCCACAAACAATGCCAATTTCTTAACGCCTAAAACTAGTGTATGGATTTAAATCTTTTCTAAATACACTGATATTATACACATAACAGAGAACGCAGAATAATGGTAGAAATTTTATCTAGAGAAAATTTGATGGAGGAAAGATGAGGGGAAAAAGAGAGATAAACTAGGTTTATATGGTTCGGCCCGATGCCGTGCCTACGTCCACAAGTACAATAATGAGTATATTAGAGTCAATGGGTAACATCCATGGATTAATGGAATATTACAAGTTCTATAGTTAACTCTAGTGTGCGTAGCACAAAAGTATGAAAACTAATCTTTTGATCCTCTTTTTAGAGGATATTATGCCCTATTTATACCTATCACGAGTGAACCTAGAGAAAGGGAAAGTAGTGGAGACAAAAAGAATGTTGGATGATAGGTGTCCTTCCTTTATGGATTAGGTATGTACACTTTTTTACATTTACTTATGGGAGGATGGGATCGGTACATGTTTCCTATCAATAATGGGGGAATAATAAACTTTATATCCCTCATGTCTATCTGCTGAGTGATGCTGACATCATTTCACTAGTTGATATCCACATGCACACAATGTTAACTAACACGGTCAGTGGCTTATAAGTCGGTGGATAAAAGGACTTTATATCACGCTGTGGTCGAGTAGGTTATGCTAGATGACCAGAATGAGTCTGAGCTAGCCTTCTTTAGGTTCCTAAGGGAAGATAGCTCAACTTGTGAGTAATCATTCGAGCACACCAAAATTTATGGTATAACATGTCTAACCACCAAAATCTCATCCATAGGATATACATCCAGAGATCCTTATGAATGAAATAAGGCACAATGAACCCATTTTATGAGAAATTTGGTAGAACACCTCGTTTTCCACAGATGGTGCCAGACTGTTGTCGTTAAAACATGATCTACTATAGTAAACTATGCCATCAAAGACATACACAATAGTCCAAGTATAGAAATAGAGTAAACGATAGATAAAGAGTGGTAAAAATGAGATTTAAAGTGGTTCGTGTGTTAAAATGAGCCTATATGAACTATGGAGAATGAATCTCATTAGATTCGTGTAATAGTATAATTTTGTGGTGCCTTAGAGGCATACAAGAGGTGAGAAATCGGATAGATGTGTAAATGTACTAGTACTGTGCAGTGAAGGTTATGACCTTACACTGAAAATTGAAGGGGAACCATGGCTATTTGTGATTCATGCTATCAAAGCAGTTGATCGTAGTGTGGACTCTAATGTACAAAGAGGCAAGAGATAATTGGATAGAAATTCTTTACCCAGATCTTGCTTACTAAATGAGTAGGTGAGAACCTCTATTTATAGTAGTTTATAGGGGTGTCGCATGCATAGTGCATGTGATTTGGGCATGAGTATTGATTAGATGAAATCTTTATCGATGGTGGATAGTTGGCGACCCAATGCTGACGAGTTAAGATCCACGACTTATACTCGAAGTTATGCTATGCTTGATGGGTCACAGTTTGTGTGGCATCTAGTCGTGATCTTCTACGATATTTCTCTTACGCATGTGAGGGTACGATGCTTGTACTTTTGAGATAAGGGAGTTCTTGAAGGATCGCGACCTGTGAGGCTAAAAATGCACGAGGGTTTATATGGATAGTCTGTATATTAAGTCAAGCACACAAAGATTCTCATTTGAGAAAATTTTATCTTAATTAAACTTTACTGAGCATGCAAGATAAATTATGATGCCAAAATTCTAACCAAACAGGAAAAGAAAAAATGGAGGAAAAATACCTTCTTTGCAAAACCTTTAATTTAGAATTGTTAAAGATAAGACCGACACGTAACGACTTACAAACTACTTAGAGATCCACTAAGTATGAGCATAAGAGTATTCGAATCTTCAACAGAAAATGATACAATCCAACACCACCAACAGTAAGCAGATCTTCCCTCGGTGTCCACCGATCAGCCTTTAAAATATGCAATTCCATTCTTCTTCAGTCATAGAGCCCAAATCCATAAATCAGTAGTAGAGAATTTCTCTACAACAGTTTTGAACTTTGGATTATGTTCTTCTTGGTTTTGCAAAGTGATCCTAAAAGATCCAAGGAGTTTGGATGAAAAAATTGTAGAGTTTGATCATAAAAATAACTCTAAAAATGCCTCAAAATATATCCATATAGGAAAAGTTGTTACAAGGTGATAGGAATAAAAGATTCCATCAGATTTTAAAAATAAAAATAAAAAACACGTGTACTCGTTCAAACAAACTACCACTCATTCGAACAATGTACCTGATCTCGTTCGAACGGCTTCTAATGATACTTCGAATGACATTCCAAAGACGACCAAATATGTGATGCTTCAAATCTCATTCAAATGTGAAACTTCATTCTAATAATAATTTGTAACTCATTCGAATGACATGCCATTTCGATCTAACGAGTTAGAGAGTTTTTGCAAAAAATCTTTAAAATCATTATAAAATAAACTATATTTAAAAATGGCCCCTAAACATTTTAAGCTTTATTAAACCACTTCATAACTCTTCTCGGGTAAAGTTGTGAGGAAAGATCTTCAATCTTGCAAATGTCACCAACGATTCTTCTTTTCGAAGAATTGAGAATGGTCACGAAGGTGGTGTGGGGCGTGATTGGATAATTTTAATAAAAATAAAATGAGCAAGTATACATTGATCATACAAATCATCCTCTTTAGATATTCCTATACAAAACAAAAACCGATGCCAAATTGACCCCTAAGACTAATACAACTAATGTCATCCCAAGCCAAGAAATGGAAATTCATAAATGTATAACTCTTCAACTGAAAGTCTTCATCTTTTGTGGTCCAAAAAATCATCATCAATTCGGAATGGCCTACACACATGGGACAAAATAAATATCGTGACACATACGAGTTTACAAAAAAAAAACTCCCCCACAATTTGTTCTCCGCATTTTGTACGTAATAGATAAAGGGTTAGGAACTAATCCTGAAATGTTAGCATCATGTTAATCCAAAAGAAATAACATCACAAAGATAATAAATAAAGCACATGTGATGAATTTCAAAATGAAGGACTACAAAAGAAAGGAACCATAAATGGATTACTTTTTGATTTTTTTTGATTTTTTTTTATTTTTCAAAATTTTTAAAGAATACAAAAAGTATATGTATAAAAGGTATATATAGGTACAAATAAATCACACCATGTAATAACACTAAAATATTTGAATCATGAAAGAGGAATGTAATTATGTGAATGTGTTCCATAGGCAAATCAACATATGCATTCGTAACAAAGTTGCACGAAGTCAATAAGATTCTTTTAAAGAAATAACTCAATTTCAACCTTTGGTGTAAGAATGTTGAACAAAATGAAATTGACTCAACTTATGAAACATGCCATGAATTTAAATGCTTCTCAAAATAATAATTCCAAACTTTTTATTGTTATTCAAGAGAGTCCGTTAGGCAAACCCGGTGATCTTCTACTTTATAAAACCCTAAAAATCTCACATATTTAATAACTCACTCTCAAATTTTTAAATATATCATAGTACATATGTTTATCTAGCCATCAATAAAAAAATGGCCTTAGCACTACTATTTTTTTGTCGTTTATCTTTTAGGATCTTTTGCAAATGGTGGATTTTAACGCAAAGAGAAGTTTCTCTTTCTTAGCCCCTTTCCATTACTTAACATAAAATAAATTTTTCGAGAAATGAAACCGGGGCAATAATTCTAATGAGCACAACTTATCTCTAGTACATTTGGTTCATTATTAAACACCACTGAGATTAGAACACCGTATTAGACACATGATAAGAAAGTGCAATGTTCAAAAAGGCCATGCACGTCTTCAATAAATGTGAAAAAGTCTACTATGAAGAAACGAATCATCAATGGACAATGAAATGCTAGCCACACATTATTAAGAAAATTTAAAAAATGAAGCCATATCTCAAAACACCATGAAAAAGTCACACGAATGGATGTAATGGAAGGATAATTCAAACTTCTTAAATGCACATCCATAAATGGTGAAAAATGAAAATACAAAAATATTTTTGTCTTTTTAAAAACAATTTATCAAAAATAAAATCTATTTGGAATATTTAAACATTTTCTTAAAAACTAAAAATCTTTTTGGATTTTTCAAGATTTTTCAAAATAAAAGCATATACAAGCATGGAAACACAATCTAACAACAAGGAAAAAAGATATTAACATGATAATCACCCTATACTCGATGCAAGTCATTACCTCAATCATTAGTTCGAGAGGAGTTCCCAAGAGGAGTAGACATTCTTTTGAATTCCTTAATCAAACTTTGGGAATTTTTTACTAAAAATTCTAATTGCTCTTGATGATGTGTGGGAGCATGTGAAAGAAAATGTGTGTGAACTCGTGTGGGAGCATATTGAGGAACACTCATATGAGATACTCTCCCTAGATTAAAACAAAACTCCCTAAGGTGACCTCTTTGTTTAGAATGGAAATAAACATAAACAGGCTTGGGTTTAACTTGGTCAAAACGTACAAGAAGCGCTTTTCTTAGTGGGTTAGGTCAAGGTCCATAAGGGTCCATTACAAACTCAACAACTAGTTTGGGTGCAGTATGGGAAGTGGATGCGCTGTCGTAACCTATTCCTTGCCACTCATTAAAACCTAATGCAGGACCAAGGAACACCTTTTTAACCTTTTTCGATATGTCCTTTCTAGTGACATTGACCTCTTGGGCATATTTGAGATCATTCTCAAGTTGGGCTCATAATACTAGACACGATGTTGGACAAATCGGTATTTTTCCCTCTTAATTGCAATAAATTTCTCATACAAAGAAACTTTTAACTTCTCGAGTTGACTCACCGATGCCTCACATTCTCTCAAAACATTAACCTCCTTCTCTAAATAAAACACCTTAAGAGTCAAACTCTTATCTTTCATTTTTTTTCTCAAAGACTCTTTATAAAGTTCTTCGTATGCAGGTTGAAGTCCACTCTCTCCCTCACTCAAATTATCCTCATCAAAGTATCGAGACTATCACATTTAGAAATGTCCTCACTGATATGGGTGGAACTAAAAGTACTAATGTGACTGGCCATGAACGCAAGCCAAGGTTGATGTGGAGATTCATCCCCAGAATCCACCGACTCGATGTCACTATCGCTAAGAGTGACTTTGTATGAATTTTTACCATTGCCCTGTCTTTTTAGCCTGATGGGACACGCATGCCCTTTGTGTCATTTCCCTTCATATTCAATACATCTCACTTTATCAATCTTAGAAACGTTCTTTCCCTTATTATAATTTATTTCCTAAAAAATTTAGTTTTCTTTGGAAGAATTTTCTTTTTTAACTTTGAGAATTTTTTTGATTTTTTTTGCAAATAAGGAAAGATCATCATTCTCACAATCAAACTCGGAATCGGAGTCAAAAATATTTTTCTTGTTAGATTAGGCTTTCAAAGTAATCCATTTTTATGTTTTCTTTTAAATTTTGGGAGATATGTCAATTTCATCAGTTTGAAGGTCTCCTATGAGTTCTTCTCACCTAAGAGTATCCAAAGTTCCTAATGAATTAAGGATCGTGAATTAAGGGATAAAAAAGGATGGTAGGGATCTAAAAATCTTTTTCACAACACTCATCTCAAGAATTCCCTCACCCAAATTATGACATGAATTCACTATATTGGACAAATGTGCATAAAATTCATTAAATGTGTCAGACGCACTCATGCGTATGGCCTCAAATTGTGTAGTGAGATTTGAAGCTTTGAGGCTTTTACGGCATTGGTACTTTTGTGAGTGATTTGTAGGATATCTCACGCTTCCTTAGACGTGGTACACGTTATAATACAATAAAACTTATCAGGTGTGACTGCATTAGAAATTGCACTCTATCCATTGGAGTTTATATTACTCCTTTTAAAATCATCTTTTGTCCAGGCATTAACAGGTTTAAGATTTATGACTTCGTCATTAGTTACAGTCTTTCACAAACTATCCAAACTCGCTTGTCAATCAATTTTAATGGAGACCTTATTCGAGCTTTTCAATATGCATAATTTGACCCATCAAAAATCAGTGGGCTATTATATAAATTATCCATATCCCAGAATAAAGTTCACAAAATAAATTAGTATAACCAATATTGATACCAATTTGAAAACACCAAAGAGGTTATATGGATAGGCTGTATATTAGGTCTCACACATAAAGACTTTCTTTTTACCAAATTTTATATTGATTAAACTTTAGTGAGCATGTAAGATAAATTGTGAAACCAATATGCAAACCAAACAAGAAGAAAAAGAAATAGAGGAAAAATCTCTCTTTTGCAAAACCTTTATTCCGGCATTGTTAAAGATAGGTTAGACATGTAATGGCTTACAAACTACTAGGCATCCACTAAGATTATGTACAAGATTCTTAAAATCTTCAACAGAAAAGAGATCATCGCCTTCAAAACTTCCTCCTTTCTTATGGTAAAAGCAGCCCCCTTGTGTGGAAATGCTTTTAATTGAAGGCATTCCCTTCGACCCTTCACAAGAAGAAAAGATCTATGGATGCAAGGCTTTTACGATAAGGAGATCGAACAAGACGATTGAAAAAATTGAAACTTAAGAAGGAAGACTTTCTGAACGATCATCAAAATACGCTAGAAGGACAGAGGTCCCTGTAGGGGGTCGAAAACTATGATCAAACTTCACAAGAAAAATACAGGCATACTTCCCTCTGTATCCACTGTTAAGCCTTTGCAATAGGCAATTCCCTTTCTTCTTCATCCGTAGAGACTTAACTCCAAAAATCAATAGTAGAGAATTTCTCTATAAGGGTTTAGAACTTTGGATTAGGTTCTTCTTGGTTTTTCAAAGTGATACTACAAGATCTAAGGGATTTAGAGGAAAAATATGTAGAGTTTGATTACAAAAGGAATTCTAAAAAGGCTTCCAAATAAATGCATCCCTGCATCTCTTTCTATCAGAAAAGTTTTTACAAGGATATAGGGATAAAATAGTCCATCAAGATTTTTTTTTAAAAATAAAAAATGTGTACTCGTTCGAACAAACTTCCACCTCGTTTGAACGGGTTACAATGATACTCCAAATGACATTCTAGAGCTAACCAAAAAGGCGATGCTTCAGATCTCGTTCGAACGTAGGAATCTTTTTCTAATGACCCTTCGCAACTCGTTCGGACGACATGCCATTTTGATCTGACGAGTTAGCAAAATTTCCAAAATATCTTTAAAAATCATTTTAAAAACATTTTCTAAAATAATATCTATTTAAAAACTACCCTTTAGCTTTACCAAACCACTTCATAACTCTTCTCGGGTAAAGTTGTGATGAACTATATTCAATTTTGAAAATGTCACCAACGATTGTTCTCTTCGAATACTTAAGAATATCGATAAAGGTGTAGTGGGGTGTAACGGGATAAGCCAAATAAAAATAATACAAGCAATTATAAATTTTTCTTTTATAAAGGCGTCTGGTTGTGGTCTTCTGCTATATTTCTCTTACATTTTATGGTATGTCTATGTACCAGAGCGTGGTCTTGTGTTAATGGGGAAAGTGGGGATTAGTCTATAGCCTGGTTAGGTCCTAAGTAGTGGCTTTCCTCATAGGACGAGGATATGTCACGTGTCTCCTGTCTATTGGTTTACATATTTTAGGTATAACAACATATACATATATATATGTGTGTGTGTGTGTCCGTGTGTGTGTGTGTGTGTGTGTGTGAATCATACCCTTTAGGTGAATGAAAATGGGCATTTTGACCTAGGAGAGAGAGAGAGATGCCTTGATGAGAAAGAGGAGGGAAAGTGAAAAATATTAGGAAAAAGGGTTTTAAGTGCACTAGAATCTATTATAATTGTCATGGTCACTGTGATAAAAAAATTGTATGACGGTGACAAACCTTGTCACTGTCATGTCATGATGAAGGATAGTGACAAGGTGTGCATGTTTTTTATCACGACCAAGGATCATGACAACATCTAGTCGAAAAAGTTTGGCATTAAGGCTCTTCTCATGTAGTGTCATTGGCCTTTTATAGATGGCTTTGGGTGTAATGTACATCCCAAGTCACATGTCATATGTTGATCCTCTATGATTGTGACAAATGTCCTTCTATAAATAGGGCTACACTATACGATTATTCTCATGTGCTTTTTTATCTTAAAATATAATAATTGAGATAATAATATGACGAAAATGACCTTTTTGGAGAGTTCTAGGTTTTCCATGTCTGATGATTATAACCGACTGAAAATGGTCAATGGTTAAGAGTCGAAAGACAAAAGTTAAGGCGTTGTAATCAAGGTATGATATGTGATTCTTCTTGAGAGGTATATATATATATATATATATATATATATATATATATATATATATATAGAGAGAGAGAGAGAGGGGGGGGGGGAGGGATTATAACAATAGCTCTTAAAAAATTAATCTGAGGGCTGACAATTGCCCAGATTTTTACGGCCTCAACGGTGCAGATCAATAACACCAAGCTTCTAAAAGAAGCTTTTGATAAACCACTTCACAAGATTTGTGCTCTCTCTCTCTCTCTCTCTCTCTCTTATAATTAGGACTTCTCGAACTCTCTTCTCCTACATCCACCACTATCAGACTTTGCACGAGATGGTCGAGGAGAAGACCCACTTTTGGAGAACTAAGGAGAAGACCCGAGTACATTTTTTTCTCCATCACTAAAAAATTTGCAAATTTTTTTTTGGCTATGTACTCTTAATTTTATACACACTTTCAATATTTATCTGTGTGATTTGTATTTTTATATCATGTTCTTTTGTTGCTTTTTTTGGTAAATTTTAGAAAGATTTTACACACTTAAAAGGTTTTAGTTGTATGGATTTGTCATTTTTTAATATAAATAATTATTTATTTAGGCTGTCATATTATTTCATGCCTTTAAAACTTTTCTATTTGATCTATTTCATTTTGTCAAGGGTTTACATCTTGTTTTTAGCGATTTTGTAATCTTTTCGACATTTGGTTAGTTGTGAACAGTTGGTCACTTTATGTTTTATTTAATAGTATTTTTCTAGTGTGTTGGTCTCTATTAATGTGCCATTTACTCATTCTTTTCATGCTTAGCATGTATATGTGGATAATACAATTTACTCATTCACCCACCTTTGCAATTCTCTTCAATTCCGTACGCACTAGAATATATGTGTAAGTATTTATTTTTATTATTTTTTTGGGGGGTAGGGGGGTGGGTGGGGTGGAAGACATTACCTTATTTTTTACTGCGCATGTTATCTTGGATTTCACCGTGTATGCTACTTCTGACTATTTTACATTTCTCATTATACATGACCTCTTTTGACTGTATTGATAGTATAATTATTAAGTAAAAATATATGTGTTATCTACGTCACATATTATTACGTTACCCCTTTCCTGATGACTAACTCATTCTTTGGACTCATTCTTTTCATGCTTAGCATGTATATGTGGATAATACAATTTACTCATTCACCCACCTTTTCAATTCTTTTTAATTCCGTATGCACTTGAATATATGTGTAAGTATTTTTTTTTGGGGGGGGTAGGGGGTGGGTGGGGTGGAAGACATTACCTTATTTTTTACTGCGCATGTTATCTTGGATTTCACCATGTATGCTACTTCTGACTATTTTACATTTCTCATTGTACATGACCTCTTTGGACTGTATTTGATAGTATAATTATTGAGTAAAAATAGATTTGTTAGCTACGTCACATATTATTACGTTACCCCTTTGCTGATGACTAACTCATATATTTCTCCCCACTTATATTCATGATAGAGTAAAGTATCCCAGCAACCCCTTACCTTTCCATTGGTCTCAACTTAGTTCCTTACCTATTCATTATCTCATTTCAGTCCCTCACCTTTCAAATTGGTTCAATTCCATCCCCTAGTTAACAGCCATCCAAATATACTAACACCATAAGGGGCAATTGAGGAATTTTGGCAGCAAAAAATAACTTGTGATTGAGCCGAATCATGTTTGGCAGAAAAATAAAAAAGCAATGATTTAGGGTTAGTTTGGCAGCAAAAAAACCCTAGAACTTGATGATCTTCAAACCATACGAATCATGTTTGACTAGGAGATTAGGGTTGTTGATAATGCATTGCACGATCTAAAGACAATTTACGGTTAGTTTGTCATTTAATTAATTCCAAATACGATTTATTTTTTTTATTTCTTTTTTTATAATAAAAATATCTCATTTTTGCAATACATTGTTTTACATATGATAGGGAAGGATTCAAATCATCTTACTTTGAAGTTTCATCATGGTGGTAATTTTGGAGAAATGCCATTTGAAAAGTATGTTGATGGTTTTGTTCACTACATTGATAATATTGATCCTGATGAATTTTCTTTAATGGAAATGTATGTTATAGCAAATGATTTAGGTTATCCAAATGTCAAAACTTGCTGGTATAAAGTTCCTTCTCTAAATATTAAGAATGGATTGAGTCTAGTAGAGAGTGATACTCATATTGTACAAATTTTTCAATGGGCTCCAAATCATAGGTTAATTGAAGTATATATTGTGTCAAATGAGGTGTTGATGTTAATTGGGAGGGATTGGGAGATGAGGATTTAAATGTTAATGTCGAGGAATTTGATGTGAAGCAGTCAACTGATGTTCAATTTGATGTGAATGAGTCAACTGATGTTCAATTTGATGTAAATGAATCAACTAATTTTAATGATTACTTATCCTCTAATAGTAACTATTATGATGTTAATGTGAGTGCAATTGATTGTGAAGTAGAAGATACTAAAGTTTTTACATCGGACTATTCTGATTCAGACGATATAAGGAGCATAGATTCATCTGATGAGAATGAGGTAGGGAAAAAACTAAATTTCAATCATTTCAAGCTGAGAGGGACTTGAAAATATTAAACTTTTCACTTGGGATGGCATTTCCATCAGCTCCATCTTTCAAAAAAGCTGTTAGAGAGTATTCAATCTAAAGCAAAAAAGTAATTACATTTATTAATAATGATAAGCTTAGAGTAAAGGTTAAGTACAAAGACCCTTGTGGGTGGTTGCTACATGCAACCAAGTTACCAGGTGAGGACATATTTAAGATTAGAACTATAAATGATGTTCATTCAAATTGTAGACATTCTTATCAAAATAAGAATGTGACATCATCTTAGTTAGCTAAAAGATATCTGGACACTATTAAGTCAAATCCTGAGCTTCCTTTGCTAGCATTTAGATAAACTATTAAAAAGGAACATAAATGTGGTGTTACAAACATTCAGGTTTATAGGATTGATGAAGTCCAAGACTGGCATATAATGAACTCATAAGGAACAATTTTGAATGATTTGGTATTATTATAAGGAGTTAAATAGGGTTATGCCAGGATCTACAATTATTGTTGATAAAGAGGATTGCATAGATGGAGAAGGGAAAATGAGAAAAAGATTCAAGAGGTCATATATATATATATACACACACAACCATTGAGGCAAGGTTTTCTTTTTTTTTTTCCTTTTTTTTAGGGTAGAGGGACGGAGCCCCCATAGGTTTTATTGAAAAATAGAGAAATAGCCTCTCCATGTGGATAATAGTAGAACATGCCTCTACTAAATGGCTTACAATATTTGACATGCCTTGAGAACTAATCTTATTTAAGCATAAATAAGGATCTTTATAATGGAGAGCCCTTACAAGAATGAATGAGCAAATTGAAAAGATTAAAACTAACTTGAAACCAGAACTGGAAAAAAATAATACCCCATTTACACTTAGTCATGCTTGAAATTAGGAAAACCCCGTGAATCTACTTTTATCAATCCCTTTAACGTTTTTGGAAAATCCTGAATATTATGAGAGAAAACATCTTCTTTATAATTGGTGCCTCTTTTGGCCAAAAAATCTACAACTTGATTTTCTTCTCTATGAGAATGAGTAATTGAGTACTTGAGTTCCTTCAAAAGATTATGGGTGCATTTAATTATCCATGCTATTTTCCAAGGCACTTGGGTCATTCCTTGAAGAATATCTATCACAACTTTTGAGTCACTCTCTATTATAATTTCATACTGTTTCAAATCCATAAAAAACTACACTCCACTCTTCAATGCTAGAGCCTCAACTTCCATGTTTGATACTTCCCCAACATGAGCACTAAAAGCCCACACCATTTCACCATGATGGTTTATGAGAATACCTCCCACTCCACCGTTACATGGATTCCCAAGGGCACTACCATTCGTATTAAGTTTTAAGATACATGTTGGGGGTGTCATCCATTTAATCAGCTGACTTAAGATTAATTTACGCTGCATTTCTTTTGGATTGTAGAGATTCTTTAAATGATGAACCTGAGACAAAACCGAGTTTGCATTTGGGAAAGCATTGTCATACCTACCTTTATTCTTGTGTTGCCATAAGCACCAATATATTTGAGCTGGAATAAGGTAATTTATCACTGGATCTGTCTTAATACCATGGGACCACCATTGAAAAAGAATGCTTCTCACTCCTCCTGGATTAATTTTCACACCATATTCTTGAGATAGTTGATCCCATACTCTTGTAGGAACCTCCCTATACACAAGATGTGATCTATATTTTCTTATGACGGCATACCACAACAGTTACACTTAGATGGACCCCTTACACAAATAGATCGAATTTTTTCATCTGTTGAGATAAGGCCATTTAACAGTTTCTACAAAAAAATGGATAATTTTAATGGGATAACTGAATGAAAAATACACTTGGAACTAACTTGAGAAGTGGATTTTGGCCTGCAAATCTCCCAAGCATATTTTGTTTGAAAAACACCTGTAGAATTTGGTCTCCAAATCAGTTTATCAGGATAATCATACCAGATTTCCTTAAAGCTATTGATATTTACTGTAACTGTTGTTGGAAATTTTCTATCCAGCAATGATCTATCCCACTAACAGTTTGAACTCTAGAATATGTTAATTGGCTAATCTACCATAGATAGCAGGTCCTTACAATCCTCAATTCCCTAATTATCCTTATAAATGCATATGTCACCTCGACCTATACGCCATAACATGTTTTCTTCTGCTTCCTGTATTCCATATATGAGCTCCACTTTTCTTAGGAGCTATAGCTGGATGGAGTTTCCTACAGTATGCCACATGCATGTACTGAGCCCAGATAGACTTGTTGGATCTAAAAATCCACCATAATTTCATACTCAAGGAATTGATAATGTCTTGAATGTCCCTGATCCCCAAGCCCCCTTCTTTTGTTGGTCTAGTAACCTTTCCTCACTTTCACCAATGATGCCTCTCCTCTCCAAAGTTTGAACCCCAGAAGAAATTTGCAAGAGCCCTATTCAATCTGCTTATTATAGCTTTCGAGGGAGACATAGCGGCGAGAAGGTAAAGATTCATATATATTAGCACTGATTTGATAAGCACTAGCTTTCCCCAAGTGGATAAACACTTTGCCTTTCAACTAGCTAGTTTATTTGTCACCTTAGAAACCATATTTTCAAAATAGCATATTCTATTTCTCCCTTGTATAAGGGGAAACCAAATTAATTCACAGGGCCTGAATTTATTTGCATATGAGTAATCAACTTTAATTTTGACACTGCTTGGGGCTTCATCTTATTTGATATAACTATAAATCTTTTATCCTTATTGAACAATTGACTTGAGCCCTGCTCATAGAGATTCATGATCTCCATTGTCTTCTTTACCTCTCTCTTCATTCTTGAGCCAAAAATGATCAAGTCATCTGCAAAAGCTAAGTGATTAAATTTAGGACATTAAATTGGCATTTTAAATCCGACACACCCTTTATCTTTAACAATATTGTGTAAATTTTTTGAAAGCAAATCAGCCATTATGACAAAGAGGGATGGTGATAGAGGGTCCCCTTGTCTTATACCCCTTGAAGCATGGAAAAAATCAACATTTTTCCCTTTGACCATAATATTTATCCAGGTGTTAGATAAAATCCTCCAGACTAAATTTAACCATTACTCACAAAATCCCACCTTTCACATAACTTTGATCAGAAACAACCAGCTAACTCTATCATACGCCTTTGACATATCCAGTTTCATAATGACATTACCCCCAAAATTCTTTGAATTAGTCCTAGGCATACATTCCTGAGCAACCAAAACATTTTTAGTTATAGATCTCCCCCTAATAAACCCACATTGAAATGGAGAAATAAGAGAAGGAAGAATATTTGAAACTCTATCATTAAGAACCCTGGAAAAGATTTTGTTGAGGAAGTTTGGCATACTAATTTGTCTAAAATCATTAAATGATTTTGGATTCTCTTTTTTGGGGATCAAAGTGATTCTGGTAGTTGTACATATCTTTGGGAGACAATGACCTGCAAAGAAATAATACAACGCCATTAATAAGTCTTCTTTAATATCTCCCTAGTAGGAGGAGAAAAATTTCCCGTCAAACCCATCTACTCCTGGGCAACTATTAGAATTCAACCCTTTAACTGCATTTTCTAGCTCTTCCATAGAAGGCCATTGAACTAGAAGGTTGTTCATGTCCTCTGTAATTTAATGTTGAATTACTTCCAAAAGTTTCTCTTGATCAATCGGATTCTATTCTTCATCTTAAGTAAACTTCTTTGCAATGAAATTAATAGCTTCTTCCTCAATTTCTGTAGCAGATTCAATCCAATTTCCATCGCTATTTCTGATCCGTTGGATATGTAACCTCCTCTTCTTACCTCTCACAATACTATGAAAGTAAGTTGGATTTTTGTCACCCTTTAAAACCCATTTTTCATTAGCTTTTTGACTCCAAAAATCTTACTTTATTTTGAGTCTATGATTATATGCAGTCGTGGATCTATATAATTATTCTTTATTCTCCTCTGAAGGATTCTGTTCATATGATACCTCATCATTAAGTAAATTATCTTTAACATTTCTTGCTTGTTGAAAGATATCCCCTAAAGTTGTTTTACTCCAAACACCTAGTTTCTTTTTAATGGCCTTAAGTTTTAAAGGAATATATGTAATAGGATTTGATAATATTTGTTGGCTCTAAGTACTCCTGACTATATCACCACATTCTTCATTTGATGTCCCAAAATGGCAAAATCTAAAACTTTTATGTGCAACATATGTTTGAATATCCCCTCTTAGAAGTAAAGGAGAATGATCAGACATACTCTTATTCAAATAAGAGACCATCCATTTGTATTTGCGATCCATAAATGCTTGATTTATCATAACTCTATCTAATCTGCACCATATACTATGTTCCACATCTCTTTTACTGTGCCAAGTAAATTTTGACCCCTGATAGCCCATAGCAATTAGGCCATTCACCTCAGCACATTCAATAAATTCATACATTGCTCCAATATTAACTTCATTCCCACCAGCTTTTTCAGTACTGGAAGCCACTATATTAAAATCCCCCTACCATCCATGGAGTAAAAGTGGCACATTCATTGAGATACCTCCATAAATATTTTCTATCATTCCTCTTGCAACTAGCATATACCATACTACACTGAACTGATCTGTCATCCAAACTGAGGTTAAAAGTTATACATTGATTCATTTCAGAAACAATTTCCCACTTTATCTCCTCCTTAAAAAAGCACCGGATTTTGCTATTCATGTTTGAAACATAAGATCCAAAACCTAATTTCAAGCATAAGGACCTTAATCTACTAACTTCAAGTTTAGGCTAAAGCACTACTAACATTTGAGGGCTGTAAATCTTCTTTAATCTCTTAAGTCTACTTATAGCACCTTTCTTTGATAAACCTCTAATATTCCAAATCAAAGCACTTATCATTTAAACTTACTATGAGATGCAAATTTAGAGTTGGATCTTAGAATTCTAATAGTTCCATATGAATGAACTTTTGGTTGGCCGCTTATGGAAGCCTTTTTTTTCTTTGAAACAACTGTGAATCCCTCTTCTGTATCTGCTACCAAAGAAACTGCAATATCAGGGATTTGGGAACCTTTACTGTTACCATTATTAACTACATTTATTGATCCTACAGTTTGACATTCATTCGTAGGGTATGAATCAATAGACAAAGAATTGATATCCCCATGTATCCCCTTGCTTACTGTTGTTGCTTCTGCCAGAGATTACTTATCATTTGGAAGCTGATGAATCAATCTCTTTTTTATTTGCTGCTCGTGGTTCTTCCTCTCTTGAATTTGAACACTATACTTTATATTCTCCTCCATATGGACTTCCTTCTTTCCACAGAGATGATTCCCTTTTGCTGCTTCCTGCTATAATTCAATCACCTTTCCCATGAAAGAGGTTATTAGAGTTTATCTTACAACTTCTTCCGCTTCTCACTGCATAGTTTCGCCTTCTTCCTGGTCTTGATTTTGTTTTTCCCCTTCCTTTGAGTAGAAAGGTTTTTGAACCCATGTTTTTATAGTTTCTTTAATCTGCTGTCCATCTGTACCCTTTGTCTTTGAAATTGAATCTTCTATCTTCTTCAAAGAACAATTATCTTGCAAATGGCCTTTCTTCTCACAATGATAACAAAATGAGAGAAGATTATCATACACTATTGGTTGCCAGATACCTATTCTTTTTTATCTTTGTTGCCAATCCATACTCGTGATGGTAGTATCTTCTTAAGATCAACTTCAATACAAACCCTTGCTTGACTCGATCTAGTTAATGAATCTGTTGAAGAATCAACTTTGAGGGGAGGTCCTACCACTTGCGCTATAGAGAACAAAGCATTCTTGTTGTATAGACGGATCGGCAAAAGGGGAAATAGATCCAAGATGGGACTATCGAGGATTCTTTGTTAGGATGAAAATTTATGTCCCATTTAAAGGTTCTCATAGGATAGCTCTGAATATACCAAACTTCTTTCAACCAAATTCTATGGTAGTCTTCTTCATGATCCAGCCTAATCAGAACATATTTTTGATCTATTAGACTAATATAGGAGGAGGCTTTTAATTGGAGTGTAGAAAAGAACTTATGAAATTCATCTATTGGTGGTCTTCCATGGGAGAATTTCCCTATAATAGTATGTTTAAATGGGGTTTCCATCTCTTCCAGCTTGTCATCGTCATATAAAATTGTCGATTCTCCCTTATAGGAGGAGACTTCCTGTAAATCAATACATGAATCCTGTTTTGACCCAAGTACTTGGGCAAATGATCATGGTTTTTTCTTGATGAATTCTTTGGTTGTTGGATTTGGGTTAGGGATAGGAACAAGATGGATGGAGATGCTGGAGATAGGCCTACCCCCATAGTGGAGGTAGGTTGAGCAGCCATGCAAACCCTAGAACGGTTTACGTGAGGAGAAAGGGAGAAATAGTTGGTTTGCTAAGAAATTCTTCACGTCCACTTGATTTCTCTTATCTTAAGGACACAAGTAATTATTCTCAATTTACCTCAGGAAGGTTTTGTTTATCGGTATAAACCAATAATTGCGTTGAATGGATACTTTCTAAAAGGTCCATTTCCAGGTAATCTGCTTTTGTATGAATATATATGTAGGTGCCCTATTTTTGTATGCATAAATGCATACTACAACATATATGTTGCATGTATGCATAGAAGCTGTATGAATATATGCACAACATCCTATATTTGTAGCACCCCGTAATTTTGAGGATGTAGAATTTAATTATTTTGGGAGAAATAGTATTTATTGAAATTGGAGAATTTTAAATTTGACAAAATGAGGTGTAATTTTGAGGATGTTAGAAAGTATTTCGAATTATGATTCTGAGTGCACGGTTGATCTAGGATGCTTCGAGATAGTCGAAATGACTATTCTTGGGTTTATATAGGTTCCAAAATATTTTAAGTTAGTTTGACTCGAATTTGAGTAAGCGAGTCATTTAAAGTGTGTATTATCATTTAAAGTTGGGTATTTTGGAGATAAGGCTTATAAAGCCTACGTGAGATAACAATCTCATTTGTGAGATTAAGAAAGCCCTAGGGAGAGAGAGGAGGAGGAAAGGAAGAAAAGAAAGAGGGGAAAAGCTTGGAGGTTCTGGCCATTACGTGATCTCGAGGACGATTCAACCTATACAACTTCGAGGCATGTGATTAAACTTGATAAATAATCTTCGTGTATAATTTATTTCATGATTTGTGGAGAAAAATATGGATATTGGGTTAATATGTCAAAACCCTAGATTTGTTGATTAAATCTTGTATTTGATGTGTGTATATGGGTTTGATGGTGTAGTGATAGTTGGGATCATAGTTGGGTTGATTCATGAGGTTAAAATCATGATTTGATGAGGGTTTGATGGTTAGAGTTGATGATTTGTGGGTATATATTTCGTGGGGATTTTTGGAGTTCTGTAGACCCGAATCGATTCGGCCCCTAAGTGAATCGATTCGGCTTAAGGTAAAAGTGTCAGGTCTGGGTGACCGAATCGATTCGGAGTCAAAATGAATCAATTTGTCCTAATAAAGACTTATAGGTCCTTTGGACTGAATCGATTCGCATACTGGCGAATCAATTCACTTTTAGGACCGAATCGATTCGAAGGGGGGCCGAAACGAGGGTTGTTTTGAGAAGTTTTTTTAGAGTGAGTTTTATTCCATTCCGTTTGGGTTTATCGATTAGGAACATTTAAACATGATACGAGAAATGTGTTTTGGAGATTTTTAGGGAGTTTCTTATATGATGAAATATTGGGGATGTATGAAGTTATTTAGGAGGGTATAAATCGTAGTTATCGTATCACCTTAGTGGATAATACTATTGGCGTTGGAAATTCTATTTGGAGATAATTATGGGTCAATAACAGAGAGGTAGTGTACGCTTAGTGATGTTGGACTTTAAGATTAAATCACAAATGCGATAAAATTAATGGTTCGTATGATCAACTGAACCGTAATTTGAATTGGGAATGTTTTAGTATATCACCGACTAAAATTATTTGTGTTTATACTTATAGCCGGGATAATGATTATGTGCATACAAATAAAGACGGCGTGTATGATGATGATTGTATGTGTATATACTTCGTGTATTTAATTAGGTAGACATACCTAGCAAATGTTATCATGAAAAGTTGCACGATGTGGGTGAGGCCCCTGGCTTGAAAAGCAGGGAGCGTATAGTCCCCAGGTCGTAGGCATCCATTATCTTTGTTATTAACTTTTGTTTCAGGGGTAAGACGTCTTTGGTATGATTCATCTTATTTTCCGGTGAGGAACTATGACCGTTTTCCATACGTTGTGATTTGATTATTTGCCAGGGCGGTGTGATAATAGTCCGGTGGCTGGTAACTCGGGAGAATGCGAGTAATTCCTGAAAGATGATAGCATTGCAAAGATTATATAAATCCTATAAGTGAATGGGTTATGTGTATTTTAAATGCACGCTATGGGTATTATGTCTACGTATTGGTTAGGGTTTAATGATCATGTTTTATAATTAGGATAATGTTATATAGACCCTAAAGGTAATTATGATATCTTCTTTGTGTAATTAGAGATAATTATTCACAATAAGTAGCTGATGTTATATGTGTTGTGTACCGAGGGCATAATGGATCTCCACGATCAACATTGTCAAGAAGTAGTGTATCGGGGGGTTCCTTGTTTGGATTTCACTTTGCGAGATGTCCCATGCACGAAACGTAGCGCAATGTTGGGAGTGGGGAGAAGTTTTGTCCTAATTACTCGGATTTATGTGTTATAGCGAATCAATGCTTTACAAAAATAAAAAGCTGATGTGTGACTATTCTGATACTAATAACTTGTTTAAGTTAATGATTAGAAACTGATGAAAATTCTGTTAAGATGTTTGTATGTTAACTCAAATTTGGGCGTAATATTAGAAAAGGTTAGAATAGGAAGTTTATGGTTATGTTTTAGTTAGTGGGTTACACGGGTGTAGATTATGCATAGATTAAGATTGAATTGTCCCTAGAATGTGTCGGGTAGCTCAATTGAGGTCCATATGCATATGATTAGGTGCGCGCTTTAGTTGAGGGGTGAGATTGAGTTCCACGAGAGTGCGACTCCACTTTAATTATGAAATTATGCATTTATAATTATTATGCATATTAATGCGCTTGCTCAAAATGTTTTCAAACCTCGGGCTCTGACCCGTTTATATTTCTCTCTTGATATACATATATTATAATATATTATAGGTGTCTCACCGAATGGGCGCTAGTGACTTTTTCTATCCAGTATCCTTGAAGTTGTAGCAGATGTGGACTGCTGTGAGATTTCGTTATATCCGCTTCCCATCCTTTGTAAATCTAGTAAAGGATGCATTTTGTATATCGGGTGTATCCCCTAGGGTATTATTTATAGCATTCTCCTCAGGTTGTTGTATTGTCTCTAACCCAATAGCATATTCGGGTATTTCCTTTTGTTGTACTTATTATGTTTTATAGGAGTACTTTCTTTTAACGTGGTACTTGTGTATACTTTATTAGTTTTAATAGTTACTATGTTATCGGTATGTTGATTTATTGTATGGTTTTAATTTTTTTGGCATCCTCTTATTTTAGTATTGGGTAGTTTGCTGTGTTTATCTAGCATCGACAGTAGATGCTGAGAATGATCCACCTGAGATTCCCGATTTATTTTAGTATATGGATGGCCACCCGTTATTATTTTAAGCGGGGTGTCACATGTGGTATCAGAGCATCAACTTCTAGTGTTTTAGGATCTATGCGAGTTTTCTGCATTCTTCCGTAAACGTTCTTGATGTAGAGCCCTGTTATTGGGACTATTGTGTTCATTACGCCTATTTTCTTCTACGATGCGAAATTTCTTGAATGTCGTTCTGATACCGTGTAAAACCCCATATTTTTATGGCTTTTAAATTTAGGGATTTATTAAATTTAATTGAGATAAATTAATTTAATTTTAATCCGGAAAGTTGTTTTAAACATTTACCAGCGCGACGGGAGTTAGTAATTATTGGAAATTTGTTGAATGTTACTGGATGAGTATAGTAATACATGTGATTTATTTTATAAAAAATGTCACGTGTGAATAAAATGACAATTATGGAAATTAAGTCGGGACGCGCTTGTGTCGTGTCAGGACTAAATTATTATTATATAAAGTGAATAAATTATAAGTTCCTCGTATGGTCATTTCGAGTGCGTCAAAGTCTCCGGAAGGGTCGAGATAGTCAAAATAATGTACCCGGAGGTTTAGTTTGGGTCTCGGGGCGTTTCTAGGCTTAATTAGTAACCCGGGAGGGCATTTTCGACATTTCGTAATTTTGGGTAATTAAACCCACGAATTTTCTGGGGTTATATCAGATGGTAAGTGTTGTCTTCTAGGGTTAGAATAACAAAAAACTAAAGACGGCCATTGGAGAAGGAAAGGAAGAGCTTACCAAGGAGTTCTAGGCCAAAAACTCCTCCGTTTGCACCACTGTCACCGCCAAAAGTTAGATCGTGCAACGAGGATCACCACCACACTGATTTCATCCACAAATCAAAAACAAAAATATGGAGGCAAGTATCTATCTTTCTCTATTTCAGTTAATGCTCCAATATTATTAGCCTAAGATTGATTAGGACTATTGTTTGTGAAAGAAAACCTATTTTGGAGATTAGAATTCGCATGTTGTATGAGTAATTGATGTATTCTGGAAACCCAATTCATATGTAGAGGTTGAACCACGAAATTTCAAGTAATTAAAGAGTATGAAATCTGGTAAAAGGATGGAAAGAAACCAAAATAAAATAAATATTAGGGTTCTTGATGTTTTGATGGATTATGCCCTTTTAATTCGTTTTCATGATGAAAATTCGCATGCTAGACATAGGAAATCATTTATTTGAGGTCATAACACTTGTAGTATAAATTATTTGGAGTTTGGTAGTAAAATATATCGTTTTCGATGATGTTGGAAGAGAGAACCCGTAACTGGAAATTCTGCAGATTTGCCATACCTGCTTGATCGATCAATCGACCTTAGAGCTTCGATCGATCGAGCCTCTGCCATAGATCGATCGACCCCTCCTGCATAAATCATATTCCCTTTTTATAGGTTGTTCCAACTTAAATGATTAGACATTCTTGGATATTAATGTTAGAGCATTTTGGGATATAAAGAAGACCAATAGGACTTATAAAAAAATATGGAACCTTTAACGTAAGGCGAGATTAATCTTTCATGGGGATGTTTTACACATAAGGGACAATGGGAATATGTGTTAAAGGGGGAGACTCGTAAGGAAGTTACATTGAAAAAAATAAATGAGTACCTACTGAAATTACACTTAGGAGAATAGAAATCCGCGAGTGTCACTTAATAAGTTGAAATAATCCCATAAATTTGAATAAGAGACAAACCGTTATACGTGATAACTAATTAACGAGTAATAAGGATAAATATCATAATTATGGATCGTGAAAGTGTACCTAAATTTGATATGGAAATAGTAGTATATATATATATATATATATGACTGTGTTTATGCATATACTATATACGTGTAAAAATCATGCCCACGCTACTTGCTATCCCTGAGGTTATCGCGCTGGGACAGTCTTATCTCGATGGGACCTTTATGGGGGATATTGACTCATACCCTAGAAGATATAAATCCTTGGTAAAAGCTATCGGATCGATAGTCAGATAGTCCTAAGAGACGTGAGGGTATGTGCTATCCTCTTAGTGACTTGGAACTATGCTTCGCCTCATTTTGTATGTGTTTTGTGTTATTACAGTCCGAGAGTGATTCCGAACTAGTATTTCCCTTAGTACGAGTGATACGGGGACTGGATAACAGAGTATGCCTGCACCATAGATTTTATGTGGGGTGCTGTTAGAATATATATATTATATGAGTATTTAATATATATATATATATATATATATATATTTAAACCTGGAAATTGGGAACTACCTGCTTTGAATATGGTATGTAAGAAATGAATAATTAATTCAACTTGGGTATAAGTGTTTGAAAAGCATGACATATTACTGAGAAACTTTATTATTAAATAAGGTTTAATTGAGAACTTCGCTTTTAAAATAAACTTAACCTCTTAAACATTTGAATTGGTCGGTTTGAAACTCACGAGCACTTAAGATAAGATAAGTTAAAATGTTGGGAAGAATTAGTGTGATAGGTGTGCACATTAGAAGAGATGGGAGAATTTCTCAAGGGAGTGTCGCACTAATATGTTGGTTGCATTAGCCGGTAGCACTTTAAATACTTGCTAAACTAATTTTAAACTATTTTCACAATCGGGCTCTGACCCGTTTACCATTTTCTCTTCTCTCTTGTATATATATGTATCTATTACAGGTGCCCAGTCACAGGGGCGTCTTGCATAGGATCCTCCGTAGGGAACGCGCTGAAGCTTAGGTGGGAGTTGCAGGCCTCTTGCTTAGACGACCTCGTTGTTGATTCCACTTCTAGTTCTATTTTATCTAGTTGGGCACGTGTCACCCTTCTCATTATTCAGTTGGTTTTTGCGATGGATTGTAATTCATTTACTTTCAGTAGTTTTACTTTAGGATTTATTACTGTCAGAATCTTTTTCTTTGGTGGTTTGAAGTTGGGATTTACTATTGATAGTTAAATTCTTGAATGATCATTTATATCTAGGGGTGGAAGCGGCATGGGTTTTTACCGTACCGTACCGTTTTGGTCTAAAAAAAATGGTTTTGGTTTCATATATTAAAATACCAGAAACCAGTCTTACCGAAACCGAAATTACCGTAAAAAAGTTGGTTGGTTTTGGTTTTAATATTTAAAAAATCGATTTACCGAAATTACCATACCGAATTTTATGAAACCAGAAAAAACCGTACCGACATTACCATACCGTACCGAATTTACCAAAACCAAAAAAAATCGTACCAAAATTATCGTACCGTACTGTATCGAATTTACCAAAACCCGAAAAAAGTTGGTTTTGGTTTTGGTTTTGGTTTTAATATTTAAAAAAGTTGGTTGGTTTTGTTTTTGGTTTTTGGGGACTTTTAGTGTTATTTACCGAAACATAAAAAATCGAAACCAGAAACCAGAAGAAACCAGAAAAAACCAGAATTTACCGAAACCAGAAAAAAACCTAAATTACGAAAAAAACTGAAATACCAGCCGGTTTGGTTTTGGTATTGATTTTGGTATACCGGGTGGTAAACTGGTACGATTTGGTTTTACCATCTATAGTTTGTTTTGGTATTGGTATTGGTATCTACTATTTACCGACCAAACCGTACCGCTTACACCCCTATTTATATCCTTGTTATTATTGTGTGACTCTTAAATTGTTAATTATGTAAAGTTTTAAATGCTGATTTTTAAAAATAAAATTTGGAAAGAAAAGTCTAAAAATGGTTTTTACACTTAGCTTAATTATTTAGGGTGTTTAACTGGAAAAGTTATTTTTACGACAGTGATGCTAAGAATGAACCAACCGTTCACCTTGATTCTAATTTAATAAAGGACTGATCACCCAGTGTTTAATTAGGTGGGGTGTCACAGGTGGTATCAGAGAATTAGGTTGTAGTGTCCTTTAGGATCTGTACGGCTTAACTTATTTCCAGCTTAGCATCTTTGATTTAGAGCCCTAACATTAGGAATGATGTATTCATCTTTATGCGTGGGAAATTCGTGCTTCTGTGATTTGTCGATGTGAATGTTGAACTTATCCAGATTAAATTTTTAAACTTTCAGATGGCCCGTCAGGACGAGTAAGCTAAGGCCATTGGGGAAGTTAATGAGCAAGAACAACTCACACCTCAGGTGTCTCCGAAAAGGGTACCAATCGCCGAATTTACGGGCATTGTGGCACAAGCAGTTACCACTGCAGTCTTACAGTACCACGAACGCAGCATGCAACTCAGAGGAGGAAAAAGACCTAGAGAGGTTAGTCAAATTCATGTGACTAGAGTTGACAATTGTGCGGAGACACCGAAATTTTGGCGACAAACCCCTCAAGACCAAGACAGTTCTAGAGGTAACAAAATTTATGTAGAGGACCAAAAGTGTCAAGGCCAATAAGGTTGGTCAGAATGAAGTCACAAAGAGGTGTTTCAAATGTGGAATGGATGGTCATAAACGCTAATCTTGTTCGAATCAGACTGGGGAGAAACTACAACCCGAACAACGAGGAATTTTTGGATTCTTCTATAAATGTGTGCAACCGGGTCACAAGTGGAGGGATTGTCCTCAACCTGACATTATTTTTCCGCAAATTTCTTATCAAGACAAGCAAGACCAAGGAAAAAACGAGAATGGTCAACAATGTAGTGAAGTGAGACGGTTTCGAGGGAAGTGCTTCCAATGTGGCAGAAATGTCCATAGGCGTAAGGTTTGCCCAGAGAAGAATGGGGGCCCACGGCAGAAGGGCACCAGTAATAAACCACCAAAGCTAGCTACACTGGCCATTCCGGCAGCCTCAGTTCAGTAGAGGCAAGTACAATATGGACGTGTATATAACGTCCACCAGATGGCAGCACCTAAGGCCCCAATCGAGATACAAGGTACGTTCCTTATACTAGGTGCTATGGGTTGAATTTTTAATTGGTACCGGGGCACTGCACTATTTTATGGCTATTCATTCTTCATGATCCTTAGGGCTATTATCCACGACGACGAGTAAGGTGTCATGCGTAGACTCATCATTTGGGGGAAAGAGTCTTTGATTTTATTTATTTGAAGGGGCGCGGATATATAAATTGATAACTTCATTTTTAACCGTGATCAATACTGATGTTAGATATGCATGAGTATAAGGTCATTATTGGAAAGCTAGAGTTTTAGTAGGAGTTTTGTCCCCACCATTTCGGGGTGGGAAAGATGGTTGGTAGTAAAGCCTCGCCCAGAGGAAGGATTTTCCAATACAAATGGAAAGGTAGAAGTATGACTGTTATCCTCGAAGGATGAGGCATGTTTCATGTGACACGAATGAGTCATTATATTTTGTTCATTGCTAGATTAGCATGTGAGATGAGTTTAATGTGTGTAACTACAAACGATATTATTATGTGAATATTTTTCCCTAGTGTATCGGGATTTTCCTTAGTGCTATCCACGGAGGATGAGTGAGTATATTAATAGTGTTATATACTTTATTGAGGTTACTCGTTTTAGTGATGTGATATACGAGTATAATATGGTATTGATTACAACTTTATAGAAATGGCCAGTATGATAATAGGCAGTTAGTGCAAGGCTATTGGAATGGTTGCATTAGTGCAGCATGTTTTGTTCTGGCGAGGCCTCACCTGCAAGAGGGTTGGACTCACACTTATATTACCTATCCTAGGGACTTCAGAAGGGATAGTGGGCTCGAGATATTCGATACCGGTGTGCATAGGGACTTTTTTGTTATGATTCAGTATATATTGGGTTTACTGTTGAGCGAAAAGATTTGACTCATTATCATGTGGAGCGCTCAGGACTTGGTGTTAGGTAGAGAACAATGATATATCTACCCTTTAGAGATGTAATAGTTAAGAATTAGACTCCTATGTTTGGGATCAGGATTTTAATAGTCCTGATTGTATGTGTAAGAGGTTTGTAAATAGTGATTACCACAAATACTGAATGATCGTGGATTCGCGAAATGTTCTTTGTGTAGGTGTAATTACAGGAAATGATGAAACTTGTTTGTCAAAAGACGGAGTAAAGGGGTACATGATATGGACAGAGGGCCTAACAGATTTCGATAACCGACAATGCTAGGTAGTAATGTATCGGGGGGTTCCTTGTTTGGATTTTGCTTTGCGAGACATCCCACGCATGAAACTTAGCATAAGGTTCGAATTAGGGAGATGTTTGGTCATTAGTCCGTGAATTCGGTACCTCGGTCGTACTAGGGGTAGGTAATTATATCTATAAGTTAGAAGTTGAATCATAATTTAAGGCCAGTGGAGCTGGTTATGTGGTAAGAAAGCATTGAAAGTTATCCCCACGAGTTGAGGGGTGGAACCATAATAAGGAAGATTTAAAAATCTCAATTTCTAAGGTGATTGAGAATACCCAAGTGTTGTAACCGCGTTCAGAACACAAGGTAAATAAAGAGCTGGGATAATTTTTAGCACGGATTATCTGGAAAAGAATTTTTATTATACAAAAGAGATGACTTGTATTTATTTTGATGAATAAAACGTTAGTGATTTATTTTGGTTGTTCTACCTATTTGGAAAATCGTTGTACTTATCTGAAGAAGTTTGAGATTTGTTGTTCCTCTTTTGTTGTCATGGAATTAAAATGCCCTATTACTTATATTTTATTGTATTTAGTTAGTTCTACAGATGAGTAGCGTGTCGTTCGCTCTCCCAGGGCGGTCGGGGTGTTACAAAATGTGGGCATATTGGTTAGCTGATGTTAAAAATCGTCCGAGTTCAAGGGACGTGGTAATAGACGTGTGAAATATATGTCTGTGGGACTACCATAATGAAGTGGAAGTGATAGAGTGGATTAAACGTCATATGAGGGGCGATAATTCATACATAATTATACAATTAGAATAACACACCCTAATTTGATTGGAAGGCTGTGGGAAGCCATTTAAGAAGGGGTATCCCTTGAATAAAGTGGAATTTAATTATTATGAAGAACACTCGGAGCAGAGTTGTTATTAGTCAAGTGTGAGAGCGACTTGCACATACAAAGAGTGACGATGTTAGTATGGTATAAAAGATCCAAAAGTTGCGCATCGTGGAGAAAAGAGCACAGGTCGGAACTTTTGACATACACCAAGGAAGGAAGGGGAGTATTGCGTGTCACTTAATGTGAGACATTTCAAGGATAAATCGATGTTTAGCGGGACGTAGTGAGTGGTACCTACATGCACCGCCCATAGGTAGGGTCCGGTTGGAAGAGGAGAATCAACCAGAAAATTTTGTGTTTTTCGACAATTCCTGTAATTGGAAGAGGTCAGTAAAGTCGGTAAAGTTCTTGGATGGGTTACCATCCTCAAAACAAGATCAAGGGTTCATCCGAATATGTGAATTAAGTCGTCCAAGAAGGAAGTGATTGATATTCCTTTGGGGTGGTTTACAATATTAACTAATGTTCCCCAGACTTCCTTTGAAAGGAAGGATCGCACAAGTACATGGTCTGGAACTGTATTAATTTCTAAATCGGGATGAGATTTGTTAATCCCACCTTTGATATGGGATTTCAGGAACCAGCGGAGATAAGGTTTTGTTTCGAGTAGGATGTATCACCCTTAACCAGAGAATAGACACACGGTGATTAAAGATTAGTGGAGCGACGTGAAGGAAATTTTAGAATCTTGGTACGGTGATTTCAGGAGTACTCTGTAGGAGCACTCGTACCTGTTTGTCATGTATGAGGTGCTTATTAAGGTTTTAGTGTGGAAGAACCTCGACTATTATCCTTTCGTATGTTTAGAGGTGAGTGGATAATCAGAATTTTGGATCGATAGAGAATAATCCGATAACTATAGTGGAATTCCACGACTGTTTTAGGCGAACAAGAGTGGTCAAATGTTCATATGGTTTTTCTCAGAATGGGAGTTTTGTATATAAATAAATCCGAGTAGTTGTCATGTAGTGAGGTGCGGACTCCCAGTGATAGTGAGATTATGGAAATTCATAATGTATAGGCGTGACCTATTCAAATGAGCACCATGTGAAGTGTCTCCAATGAGAATGTTAATCAAGCTTGCCGTGAGGCGGGGGCTATAAAGATTAGGCACCTTACTATGTAGATAGTTTGCGTACTGAAAAGATATCCAGAAATGTTTTACCAGGTAGGCCTTATTTTTCGAATTTCGAGATGAAATTTCATTATTAGGGGAAGTATGTAATACCCCGTATTTTTATGGCTTTTAAATTTAGGGATTTATTAAATTTAATTGAGATAAATTAATTTAATTTTAATTCGAAAAGTTATTTTAAATATTTACTAGCATGACGAGAGTTAGTAATTATTGCAAATTTGTTGAATGTTACTGGATGAGTATAGTAATATATGCAATTTATTTTATAAAAATTGTCACGTGTGAATAAAATGACAATTATGGAAATTAAGTCGGGATGCGCCTGTGTCGTGTCAGGACTAAATTATTATTATATAAAGTGAATAAATTATAAGTTACCTGTATGGTCATTTCGAGTGCGCCAAAGTGTCCGGAAGGGTCGAGATAGTCAAAATAATGTACCTGGGGGTTTAGTTTGGATCT